>JANSVA010000218.1:20942626-20959118 GCA_025504915.1 Erythroxylum reticulatum
GAAGTAATTAATTAATTAATTATAATATTTTAATTAATTATATTATAGTTAATTAATTATTTATAATATTTTAATTAATAGTTTTTAAAATATAATCAAGTAAAGCACAAGAGAGTGAGAAGTGAAGTGATCCAAAGAATAAAAGAATAAAAGAGCAAAAGAGCAAAAGAGCAAAACGCTACCTTTAAATGGCACAGAGTGATTCTTGTTAAGAAATACAAGGCAAAGAATTATACTCAATAAAAACTCACAATAAATATATAAACTTTGATAAATGTCTGATTATAAACTCACAGCAAACAGCAGTTTTTTATTCAAATATGCCTTTCTCAAGTTTCAATGTAATTGAATTCTTATGCTTGGAGGAGTGAATTAAATTTATAAAGAAAATGAGTTTCAATTACATGTATAAATTGAATTAATCTTATTTTTGTGTTTCCAAACAACTGAATTGAATTCAATTACAATATTGAATTCAATTCATTCCTTTCCAAACACCCCCTTAATATTTCTTTTTAAATTTACCCTTTATTATTTAATTGTGCACAAATTAGAGCCCGTTGATTAAACCTCCCCTAGAAGTCTTACCCAATTTCTCTTGTTCGGGCCAAGAAGTTCCGCCAACAAGACTGTTTAGGTTCAGACATCTGCAGCAACAAGTGCATTCATTGATAATGTTGCATCTCCATTTGTAGAAACCTGGAGATGGGAGGGACTTCCCAGTTCACAACTACACCTTTGGAAATTGAATGATTACTAGTTAGAGAGCTTTGCTAAAAAGTTTTATGATGAGTTTACCACTTGTGAAAGACAATTTCTTTTAAGGAAGAAGTGGAATGAAGCTAATCATTCATCTTTTTCAACAAAAATTTAGTTCCAATTATTTTAAAAATTTTGAGCAAAAAAATGGAAGGTGTTCATCCTACTTTAGGAGATTATTAGTAACTTTATGCTTGAAACTAGTAGGAGGATTCAATTGTCATTTTCCGAGCTTCGTTTATGGTCCATTACTCATGATCTTGCTTAAAGTCTACACATTTATGAAACAAAAAAGAAAATCCTTATAAAATCAAATTAAATGATAATAAAATCAAATATTAGGCCCTGCATAATAGAGAGGAGGAGAAGTTGGCCAGCCATGATACTCCTTACAAGAGCTCCAAATTGTGATAGTGAAAAGGTAACCTTTTTTTTTTTACATTAAAGTAAAACTAAAAAACTTTTTTAAAATTTTTCTGAGGACCTTCCTTATGTGATGGGCCACGTCAATATTGTTAATTATAAGATTAACGGTAGACTAGTTTTGCAATAAATTAGAAATTTAGATATGGCTACTATTATAAGTGAAGTTAGAAGTTTTAAATATAATTTTTTCCAAAGTAAGAACCTATTAAAAAATATAAACTGATAGGATTAAAAAAACTTAAGTTTAAAAGGAGTATCCTTAAATGACTTTCTCTAAAATAAAAACTCACAAACTAAAAATGTTTGAGATCCAAAAGATTTCCTTAACATACTAATACTGAAATAAAAACTTACAGGTTAAAAGGTCTCAAAATCTAATTTTTAAATTGTAAAATTTGGTCATGTTATATTTGAGCATGACATTGTCGGTATGCCTAAATTAAAAATCAAAATTTTGATACAGCTGGATTGATCATGACACCTTTAGCCGTTTAGGTTCATTTAAATATAATTCCAAAATTTAACGATTGAATATGACTAAATATTTCTATCAAGTTTATTTAAATTTATTTCTAAATTTTATTAAATTCATCTAGATGTGTTATATACCTTTTGTTAAAGCAAAAGAGCTAGGCTCCATAGGCTTGTTAAGTTTGTTTTGATTTATTTAGAAAATAAGGTTCAATGGAGTTGGACTTTATTGGTTTGTTAAAATTATATGAAGAGCAATAACTAAGTAAAGCAGTATGAAGCCTCAAGAGGTAATAAGGTTAGCATGAACAAAGTTAGCAGATTCCCTACTCGTGTAACCATTGACATTGGCATCTCCACTAATGTTTTAAAACTTGTGAAACCCTTTGTTATGAGTTAGTTCAAGTACAACATGATTAATATTAATATCTATATTTTCAAATGACAACTCTAAGTATTTCTTTGCTTGATCCCTAAGTCCTCTAACCCGATAACATTTGGTGACTTTAGACCTATAACATGTACTAACTTCCTCTACAAAATCATTTAAAAAATCCTTGCAAACTGTCTGAAAAATGTCGTTATCCCTTTGATCAGTGATAATCAAAGTTCTTTCATGCGTGATCGCCACATTGGTGATAATTTCCTCATTGTACAAGAGTTACTACATGGCTATTCCAAAATGAACCCCCCTCCTAATTATACCATCAAAATAGATTTTCACAAGGCATTTGATAGCATCAACTGGGCATTTATCTGGACAATGCTTCAAGCTTTCGAGTTTCCAATCCTCTTCATCAAATGGTTGAAAGAATGCATCTCCTCTGCATCCTTATCTGTGCTCATTAATGGACGACCCACCAAATTCTTCAAGGTTGCGAGAGGTCTACAGTAAAGGGACCCCTTGTCTCTGTATATTTTCATCCTAAGCATGGAAATCCTTAATTCTATCATTCATTAAGAAGTGCACCTCAATCCTAATTTTAGGTATCACTCTAAATGTAAACAAATTGCTTTAGCTAATCTTATTTTTATAGATGATCTTCTTTTGCTTGGCAAAGCTCAGATGGACTCCATTGGCACCTTTATGAAGGCCCTGACCAAGTTTACGAGATTTTTGGGATTATATATCAACCTCAATAAAAGCCCTTTTCTCCTCTCTAAGAAGGCCTCCCCTCTACATCAACACATTGCTCAATTCACAGGCATGCAATCCCTTGACCCTCCACTCAAATACTTGGGCCTCTTAGTGACTACTAAACGTCTAAATCATCAAGAATGCCTACTCCATTGAAAGAATTCACAAAACAATCGACTCTTGGGTTAACAAATCTCTTTCTTATGCTGTAAGCTACAACTCATCAAATATGTTCTCAATTCTTTACACATTTACTAGAGCGTTCATATCTTTCTATCCCAAAGCATCATTAAAAATATAGAGAGATTGCTTAAAAACTTCCTATGGAGTCGTCCTGATGGCTCCAAAGGTACAACTAGGGTCAAAGGGGTTGATCCATGCCTTCCTACGGAAGAAGGTGGCTTAAATATTTCCTCCATCCAGATAACTAACCAAGCGCTAATCCTCAAAAGGTTATGGTGGATACTACTTGATAAACATTCTCTCTAGATTAAATGGATTCATTTATGATTCCTCCAAGGAAGGTGCATATTGTAGATGGAACCGAGCAGTTCCCACTCATATTTTCTTAATTGTCTTCTTAGATTGAGAGATACAATTTAAGTTGATATCACATGCAGGGTTGGGAATGGTCGCCTCATCTCTCTATGGTATGATAACTGGTTGGGCCATAGATCCGTCCTCTCTATTCTACCCATAACTCGGTACCACTTATTCCGTCTTCTCTAAGAGCCAGATTGAGCATCGTCATACATGATAATTCCTGGAAACTCCCATATTGATTGAGTCACCTAACACCCTCTTACCTCCCAAGCCTAGCTTCTCCCGACATTTTCTACTAAAAAGGACACCCTATCTAACCACCTCAACTACCCTAAACCTCCTGAGTAGAAGACAACCTTTTATTGAATCACATAGCGTTGTTTGGAATAAAGTCCTAACTCCCCACCTATCCTTTATTCTTTGGCTTGCAATTCTAAATAAATTACCGACTATCGTTCGCCTGGGCTTTCTACATATTGATCCCACTAACCCTATGTGTCAGGTTTCTTCTGAAACCAAGGACCATCTCTTTTTTATCTGCCTCTTCAACAACTTCATATGGCTATACATAAAAAGCTAAATGTCTTTGGTCTGATAAGACGCAAACCCTCACTGATATTATACAATGATTATCTGCTCTACAAGCTCATCCTACAACTGACATGCACTTATACATCCTTGCCTTGGGACTTAGTATATATATTCTATGGCGGGAGCGCAATCTCAGATGACTTGCAAACTAATCCTTAAGCTTGGACTCCATCTAATCATAAGTCATTCAACCAATTCGTGAGTTGGTGATTGTGAAGGCGTTACACCTACATTGCACTGCCACTATCCTCTCTTCTCTAAACATCTGATACTTCCTTCTTTTGCAAGGATGCTCTAGCATTTTAAAATATTTTCTAGTTAAATGCTTTACATTTTCATATAAGGCTTATCACAGGGTAAACCCCTTCTACTTAGTAGTCTATGTTTCACTGTCAACATTTATGTATTAATACCATTTTCCCCTAAAAAACTATTTGTAGGCATTAAATGTTGCCATTGTAGCATTAGTAAAGTATTTGTAATTCTAATTATCGAAAGAACTAAATTTGCAATGGTTATAGATGATTTCAAACTTAAAATCATCATCCTTAAACTTGCTTTATTACTCCTTGAATGTCCTTTTCAAGTTTGTCACCTCATCCTTCAACGTATATTTTCCCTCTTAAGCTCATCAAAGTGCTTGAAGAGTTGTTTCTTTTGTAACCTCCTTCTTTTTATAAAAGGCCTTGAGATCTTTGTAGGCTTTTATGTTATACTCTTAACATCTTCTTTCCTTTTGGCATCCCTTCCCAAATCTGTGTACACTTTTATCATATCCTATGAATATGAAAGAGATAACTTGAAAAAGAAAAACCAAAATGTTAGGCCTAAAAAAGGGAATGAAGTTCAAGAAATTAAGTAAATTTACCCTATTCAAATGTATGTTTGAGAATATAAGACTACGTCCATATCTTCAAAGCTTTACTATCTCAAGGAGTCACCATTTTATGAACCATATTTAATCCTATCCTAACATTGTAGAAGATAATATCACTTTTCTTTAGGTTAAACTAGAGGAAGGTGCATTCTTCTTCTTTAATAAAATTCTCTATGATTAAGGGGACGTGAGCTGAAGAAAGTAAGGGTAAAAATCACAAGGAGATTGGGCTTGAAGATGGTAACTCATCATTATGAGTCTCCTTATTCTTCTTTTTCAGCTTGACATACCTATTAGGTCTCATTAGGTATATATTGTTGCATGAACTTAAATAGCTAATGAGTAAATGCACCCTTTGAACATGACATATGACTATTAATCCATTTAATAAGCTTTAGGCATATGGAGTTGGTTGGAACTTAAGCATGTCGAATAAAAAAATTGTAAGATTATTAGGTGAATAGAAGACCAAAGCCCACACTTGAAGGCGTTGTACTAAAATCCCATATCACTAGACTTAGGGTAATATATATACTTTTATTCATCTAAATATCTACGTATATATCCTCAGGACTGTTGGAATTTTCTCTCATGTTATCTAAGTCCATCTTCTTGAGTTTATTTGACTTCAAAGACATTGTTCCTTCTCCCAAAAGTATACAGATAAATTAAGACTTATAAAAGCCACTTAGTTGACTTAAATCCAAACTCTACAAGGATAATTGGATTCTAATTAAGACTTATAAAAGCCTCTTAGTTGACTTAAATCCAAACTCTACAAGGATAGTTGGATTCTAACTCAACTTCTTAAAGGATTGTTTATAAAAAGGAAATACCCCAAGGTAAATATAACATTACTTAAATCATGAATTAACTTAAGAATCCTCTCTATTTATTAATATTCTTTGCTTTTGCTAACTTGAGCTTGAGTTTCTTTATTAGGAATAACTCTTACAATATATCTATTCATTTTTACGGGCTTGTAGACTTAAGAAGTAGCCTAGTAGGTCTACTTAAATTTTAGTCTACATCAGATGTCGTCTTTATCTTATTATGATCTTTTTGTTTCATCTCATTTCTTTAGTTTTTTGCCATAATACTTTTAGAGTCATTAATATGATCATATATAATTTCAAGTGCGTGATAAATATGATCATAAGCATTTTCATATAATAAAAATTTATTTATCATATTTCTATTAAATGAACTAAGAAGAATATGAATTGTTTTATTATGCATGCATTCAATTTCTCATCATTGACATCTAACTTACTTTTCTCTCTAGGCTCTCGTGTGTCAATATCTTAAACCATAAAAGGACTTCCATCCTAATTTTCCAATGTAATTTATCAGTTGCATTAAAAAACAGGGCAATGTTTATGTCTTGACCCTCTTGACTAAAAAGAAATTAAAAATGTTTCATAATAATCTTTACCTGAATTTTGTTAGAAATCTATATTTTTAATGAATATGGTATGCTGTGATAACAATTATTGGTCTCCAACTAGCACATAAAAGGGAGGTGAAGTATTTATGTTTACTTTTTAGCCCATTTGAAATTATAAAGAATAATTTTTTTTATTATTATGAGTGGGTATGGAAATTTTATATAAAATAAAAACAAAAACAAACATAAAAATAATAAAAAAGAGTTAGGGAAAGAGATAGATAGATTTATAGTGGTTTGGTCAAATAACCTTTAGCCTACATCAACTTCCTGAGATGCACTTAAGATTCACTATATTTTATTGTAATGGGTAAAGAGGAGCCATCCATACAATATCTTTTCTATATTAGGTAAAGAGGAATACTTACAACCATTTTACTTTGTCATGGGATAAAAAAACCCTTAACAACTTTTACTTAAGGTCAAGAGGAGCCCTTACTATGTGTATCCTAATAAAATATTTCAATTTCAACAATTTCATATCTATATACAACTCAAAACTACCCTTTCTTACTCATACTAGTGAACTAATATTTAATGTACATCATGCGACAAGAATATACACTTTGAAGAAACTAATATTCAATTGGAGTATTGACTAGTTAAACCCCTAGTAGGACAACTAACACCCATTATATAACTTTTAAATGGCCTTATTGATTAGATGATATAAACCTTTTGATTGGTTGATAGTTTACCAGTTAGCATGTCATTTAATTGGTGGTCTTACTAGTGCCACACTACCCATTCTACTTATTTTTTATTTTAGGTTAGGTTAAGCTAGTTGAGTCAAATTCTTAGGCTATTTGAAACCTTATATAAAGCAACTTTAAGAAACTCCATGAAACATCATTTTTTAACACTTTAAGTTTTTCAAAAGCATCAAAGTACCCTATTTTAATGAAATTTTTATGTAAAATAATTTCAAAGTTTTCCAATTTTGTTTAATAAAAAAGATTTCTTTAAAGTTTAAACTAAATTTTCTTTTAATTATGAAAGAATTTCTACATTATCCATACTTGTAAATGATCATACAATAATTACTCTTAATTTATTGAAATAATTGAGATAATATTACAAGAAAAATTACAATGATTTTTATAGCTTGGGGTGCTTATTCTTAGTTCTTCACTTGAATGTCATTGAAAATTCACTTTACTCATTTGACCCTTGAGCACTTTATCCTTTGATAGGTGCTAATTTGAGTATATTTATACTTCATATTTAAGAATTTATGCTTGTAATTTTATACTTTTATTGTATATTTGATAATTAATTTGCTCTAAGCACATTTATAGGTTATAATTGCCTTTATGGACCAAAAGGAAAAGCTTTCAAATGAGAACGCGACATAAAACGAAGATTTGAAGCAAAGAAGGGATACACAGTCCTGTACATCTCTCAGACCATGCAGAATCGCCAATTTTGGAGAATTTAGAGTATACACGGTTTAGTACATGCCTATGTATTAGACTGTGTATATCTAAGAAACTTTTAAATTTACTATAAAAGACATAAGCAGAGGAAGATTAGAGGAGGAGAATTTTAGAGACATATAGAGGCAATTCAAGACATAGAGTTCATTTAGAAGGAGTGGTATTGATCCAGAGATATGAAAAACATAAAGAAATCATTGATAGATCTAATAGAATACATCTCTACTTTACAAGAATATTCTACTGGAGATAAAGGGAGATTTAGAATTATGAACTCTTTGTTTTCTTCTTCTTTTTATTTTTGTTTATGTGTAATTTCATTTTTTAATCATATGTAACTAAATGTCATTAGTTTCTAGGTGAGATAAACTTTAGTTTGTGCTATAACATGTTTTGATTCTTTTATTTAATGCAATTAATCTATTGTGATTTAATTATGTGTTTAAAATATGATCTAATAGATCTGAAATATTAGTACATAATCTGATTTCATAATATAGAGATTAAGAAATCATGTGTATGAATATATCTACAGTAATTGAAAGGAGTTGATTACAAATCTAGAAATAGGTCAACATAAATCCTTTGGACTAAAGTCAAACTTAATAGCGGTATTTATAAATTGGTAAATCAATATTAGAAACTTTAAGCAACTTTAAGCGAAGTAATTCGGTTAATAAACATAAGATTAGTTATTAGTAGTCTTAAGTGAGCTATTAGCATATGATACAAATTTCCACAATCTAATAGTCAATAAAACAATTTCATAATAAAAGGTCAATCATTTAAGGGTTTTAAAAAGATTCATAATTTAGATACTAATTATTGATATTGATTATTTCGAACTGATTTCTTTATTCTCTGCTCAATATTTTTCCTATTTATTTTAATTGTTTAAGTCATATTTTCTTTATTAAAAATCCAAAATCAAATTCTTAGACTAGAAAATAGGATAACGGTAATTACTAGTATTTATTGTTTTTGTGAGATTAGACCCATAATTGGCTGTGCTAGCAACAAATACTCCATACACTTACGAATAAATTAATATTGGTATAGAAATAAACCAATCTCATTTTTGGTTATGTTGTTAGGAACATTGATATTCGGAACACCTGAATGTTATTGTTCTAATCATTATTTTTTGTTTTTATTTTATTTTATTTTAATTGTATTTTTGGCTTATTTATTTTATTATCTTTTGAACTTCTCTACATTAACACTGTGTTTGTGGTTTATTTAAGAATTTAGATTTTACTTAATTAGTATAACTCACAATAGAAGGATGGAGCAGATAATACTCTTATGGGAGCTATGATGTGTCTTCGCAATATATAGCATCACCATATAGGAAAGAGAGGTTTCCTTTTATGTTTTCGAAGGTTCATCAACATCCATGCCATACTGCAACATTTGTGGGAGTAACCATTACAATCATGAAGGTCTAACACCAACCTATATAGAGGAGCAATTCATCATGTACAATCAACCTTAAGGTTCATTATATGAGAACATTTACAATTCAGAATATAGCAACTCTTCTCTAGCTAACTATTTACAATACCAAGTACCTCAAATTAAGGAGCCATCTATGGAAGATATGATGGCTAATTTTATTGAAAAATCAATCATGAGGTATCAAAAAATAGAGCCTCGTATACAAAATATGGTGAATTGGATAGACCAGCTGTCGAAGATAATATCTAATGAGATGCAAGGGAGTCTTTTGATATGTGTTTAATTAATGATGAATTTATTCAATAACACTTAGTGAATATTGCTAGGAAAGTACTTAAGATACTAATTTTGACTCATATATGGTTTTAAGCATAATTCAGAAGCAAAAGAGCTAAAGTGAGTCGATAGCACTATATTTAAGCCGTTTTTTGAAGATTCGCAATCCTTTGTCTCTATTGAATAAGAAGAAGAAGGATTAGAGTAAGAGGAGACAAGAAAATGTATAAAGATGAAAAGAAAAGTCATGAGAATGCAAGTCACGACCATGACACAATATGTCACGGTCGTGACTCACCTTGCATGGACGTTACTACTTAAAGTCACGCCATGACTTAACATGTCATGGCCATGACTCTCATACATATGTTGCCCGAAATCGTAGGTTTTAATATAAATAGACATATGATGATAGAGAGAGGGTTATATGAAAGTTTTTGAGTGTTTTGGTAAAGAGAAAAGAGGATAAAGTATTTTTAACTAGGCTGAATTATGAGGGAGCTTTGGGAGCTTTGGGAGAGCACAAAGAGGGAGGTAGGCTCTCCACCATAGGAAAACCCATGGAGGAGTAGCTTCTTGACACCAATTTGGAGGTGATATTGATGCTGACAACCCAGCTACTCATTCTTTCCTTGTATTTGTTGTTTCTTTGTCTTGTTAGAAATTGATTATGTTATCCGATGTGTATGGATTTGGGTATTATGAAAAGATAATTTTAATGTGTTCATTGGATCGTTTTATTATAAATTCATTGCTAGAATATTCAATGTAATCCGTAATTGTTATGTTGAAATTCATTTGTAGGGACTAATGGTTCGTAATCATTGGGGATAATATAACTTAGGTTAAATGACACATGGTATGTTATTGTTACCTTAATTAATCAATTTCCTAATTCGTAATGCAATTGCCCAATTGCATCTAGAGATCGTATCCTAGGTTATTCGGTGGCTAGGTTTAATTAATGATTGTTCCTTGATTAAACACAACCTAAGGGAAAACTTAGGTTAGTAGATTAACCTATGATTAATAATTTCTATGAGAGGTTTGAGAAGAACAAATCATCGAAATATGCTTAATTAGGGTGTCGGCCAAGATAGAACCAAATAACTAGATTCCTAATGAATTCACCACTTTCATCACTTTGCATGTTTTCTTTAATTTATTTTTCTTAGTTTAGTTTCATTTTATTTTCTTATTTCAAACTAACCAAAACCTCCCCTAAACCTAAACACCGATTAATTTCATTTTAATAACTTTACACACATTTTTTATGGGATCAACCTAGACTCACCACTACTATAATAGTGGTCTAGTTTTTGTTTTGACTAGCGTTATGACGTACTGTCAATTTTGGCGCTATTTTGGGGGAGTGCGGTATTTTAGTTTTTGTTCTTGATTTTAATTGGTATTTTGTATATATTTGTTTGTAATTAGTTTCTTTTCGGTTACTTCATGATCTGTTCACTTTTTGTTTAGTGTTTGTCGTGTAAAAAATTATTTTTTGACATGGATGGAAGTAATTTCTTTTATAACTCATATCGTCAATCTTATAGCCAAGTTTGGACTGATCAACCTAACTTTAGTTATAGATGGGATAATCAATAGAATTACTTCCTTGATAGTTTGCAGGATGCACAACAATTCTTGTACAGACTAGAAGTTTCTTATTACAACTTAGGTACACCTCTGGACAACTATATCAAGACCTGCAATGCTAACAATCTTCAATTTCAATAGGATATGTAGTAGCTTCAAGAGAGTATACAGTAGACCCAATAGCATATCCAACAATTCTAGCAAGATGAAAGACAATTTTGATCTAGTTTCCAAAATTGGGAAAGCCAACAAAACTCAGGTACATCTTTGGAAGAATTAGTTGATAATGTCGCTGCTAACACTTTGCAATTTCAACAGGATGTGAAATGGTTCCGTCAAGATGCATTGCCTCAATGGGGAGATATTAATGATCTGGAACCGTAAAGTGAAGAGGAGTAGTCGTCTCAACCCGAGGTGTGCCCAATGGACGTTAATGCAAAAACCTTATAGAGTAATAAGGAGCTTGAGAATTTTGAGGGCAATACTCAAGGAATTGCTTATGAAGAAGAAGTTGAGGATGAGCTCGAAGTAGAATATGATATATATTTTAGCTCATAGGTGAGTACAAATTTCATAATTAGTTTTGAAACTAACTCTTCACCTTTATATAGCAGATTGAAAGAATTAAACGAGGAAAAAAATGAAAAATCATTCGAAATATTTCTCGAGAGTATGGACTCATTGGATATCAAGATTCTGAAGATAGCGAAGATGCTAAACAGGAATGATCAACTGAGGCCCTATCCTAAACAACCTCACGTGGAGGAGCCATATGTGAAACCAAAAGATCACAATTTTATCACGTGAGGAGAAAACATGGTGTTGAGCCAGTGACATTAAACAAAGGCACTTCTTGGAGGCAACCCATGGGAATGGATAAAAATGTCCAGCTATATAGAAACCTCTGGCGACAATGGATAGAAATGTCTGGCTACATAGAAAAAGCACCTCAGTCTCAGAGAAACATCTGGAAACAGAGAGATGCAAGGACTGGTTAGAGAGAGAGGACGTTGTTGTTTATTCCAGGGACTTTGATAAATATCTTATCTTAGTTATCGACAACGAGAAGGTTTGTTCTATTCATCTTAGTTTTTTTTTCATCTCATCTTATTTTTTTATGATTATCAGTTAGTTCTACTATCAGTGTAAAGTCGGCAACCGCTATCACCTCCACATCTACACCGATGGATGGTCCCCAAAGTGGAGACAGACCAACCAATAGCGTCACCATTGCACAACATCATTTGCCGACTATTAGCTCGTCAAATGGTTCTTCTGCCAATCCCATAAGTAGTTCCTTGGTTGGCCATGCACTACACTTGTTCTGTCTGCTGCTTCGCCGTAGGAGGTGGCCGTGAGATGGCCTTTTTTGGTGCTTCTGGAGACGTAAATCTAGAGCTATTGCTAGGACTGAAATGTTGGACCCCGTTTTTAGAGCCCAACAATGGACATAGGATCATGAACCTTAAGCATGGAGGAGGACTTAAAAGTTGTAAATTTATAAGAAAAACTCCCTCGGAAGCAAAGTTGGGCGTCATCGTGGCAAACACACGCGAGAAAATCCCCTGAGTCTCTCGAGAATTTTTCATCGAGGTGAACATATTAATTTTTGTTGTGGCAAAAATACCGGAGAACCTGAAATTGTATTTTCATTGTGGTGACCGTTTGGTCTACCCACGGCGAACTCACCACACTAGCGAAAATAAAAAGCTTCAGGTTGATTACGCCATGGCGAACTCTTAGCTTTGCCACGTTGAAAACCCCTAAAGCAGAACCCAAAATCAACTTACCCTATTTAATGCAACTTAAACTATTTCAACTACTCAACCCCAACATTAACTCTACTAAATGCAACCATAAATTTCTCAACAACCATCCTCAATTAATTCCCAAAACAAAATGAACTTATACATAAACCCATGCAATTTCCAAAATCCGAATACTACGTGAATACATGAAAAAAAAATAGACATCTCCAATCATACATTTCATTCATATTTAAAGGTAGAGTTTTACAAAGCTTTAACGGGCATTTCAAGCTACATTGCAACATAATCCCAAAAATACATAGTTTGCAAAAAGTAGAATTTCTCAAAATGCAACCAAAGCTTTGTTTTATAAAAGCTAACTTTAAAAGCAAAAAATAAATCTAGTTGGAGTTATGCCTTGGCTCTTGACTACTCAATCTCTTACTTTTCACCTGTAGATGGGACAGAAATTGGAGGGGGTGAGCTTAAAGTTCATGGGTGACAAGTTTATAACGGGAAATTAAGCAAAACCATTGAAAATGTTCGTTCACCAAAGAAATTCTTATTAAAATCATGAAATGCATAGTTCCCAAATTCATAACCAAGTCGCAAATACACAAATTATGTATGCATTAACTTATTCACAAAATCATAAACACATAAGCACATCATAAAGGTTTGGGTGGATCCAAAACAGAACGTACTACACATTCCCACATAATAGTCCTGTGTAGCCGTGAACAGAATGTACCAACGCAATCCCACTTAATGGTCTTGCGTAGCAGTGAACTTATGGGAGTCCATGAAGGAGCTCTATACCACTAGCAGGTAGGTGGGAGAAGCCTTTTGCCAATGTGCACTTGACTTTACTTAGGGGACCACCACAAACCCACAAAACATGTATTTCATGACTTGCAAAGTATATTGCCCAAAAGGCTCTTTTCGGGAACATGATTTTTATAAACATCATATATTTCAAAACCATTTCCATCTTCATCTCATCATCATCAATAATTCAAGTATTAAACATGTAACAATTTCTTAGATCAATCAAAAGAAATAATGCAACAAGTATGAAGCAATTTTAAATCATTTTATTTTCTTACTTTGGAAGAGAAATATTCTTGGCTTAGTAAATCCATTATAAACATGAAACCCACCTTGAATTTCTTTCTTAAACCTTGCTTAAAGATGTCTTTCCTCTTTCTCCTCTTGCATCTTTTTCACCACTTGATTTCCTTAAACAACAACCAAAATTCCATTCAATTTGGTTCAATAATCAGAAAGTTACTGCCTAAACAATTTCGGACTATCCTTATGCATGAAACAAAATTCTATGCTCGACTTCCATCCAAAAATTGAGATTTTTATAGACTAATTTTAGACTTGATTCCTTCACACAATTTGTATCTCTATGTCTCTAGTTTACACCAAATAAAAATTATCTCATTTGGACATCTACACAAAAAGGTATGCCCAAAATACTAAAGTATACTCAGTGTTGGAAAGTTCGTCGTGACGAGCTAATAAAAGTTCGCCGCGTCTAGAAAGGGAAAAATTAGCCCAAATCAAGAGTTCACCACGGCAAGGAATGTTGGCCGCGACGATCTTTGACAGAGGCATCATAGACACTTCATTTTTCTAGATTTTTACTTCCCTTCTACTTCTACTAACACACCTTAAACCTCAACCATCATTGCTAAATCTTGTTCACTTCATTCTTTACTCCATTTCAACTCAAATTCATTCACAATTACCTCATAATCTATCTTTGATCATTAACCCTAAAAGATTGAAAACTTTTCATAAACCATTCATCCATAACTTCCTACACACATTCAACCATATTTTCACTTCTAACTAACCCTAATTATGCTTCATCCAACAATCAAGAAAGGTTAATGCTTATACTTACTTGTTGAAGCTTCACAATCTTCAAACTCTTTAAGAATCTCCAAATCCTAGCCTTTCTCTTCTTTTTCTCCTTTCTTCTCCCTCACTCACGATTCTTTCTTCAATTTAAAGAAAGACAACAACTTCTTTCACTTATAACCTAAATGATCATCAAATTTCCATTATGCCCTTCCATGTAATGCCTTAGGCTTCTAACCTTAAGTGATCTTCCAATTTCGCCCTTATACATTCTTACTTCTTCAATTTAACTTACACCATATTATACTGTAACTTAATCTTAATTTCTCCATTTAATACTTCCATTTCCATCAATCTAAGCAATAAATCCCCCAATCATTGACATGCTAATTAAACTCCAAACAAAATAATTTATATTCCAATACCACAACATTTAATCAATTCATGCTTAATAAAATAAAATAAAAAAATTTAGGGCCCAACATTTCTCCCCTTCTTAAAAGAATTTCTTCCTCAAAATTATTACCTGAGTCATCGAAGAGTTGTGGATACTTCTCTTTCATGGCTTCCAATGGCTCCCACGTGGCCTCTTCCACCGAATGGTTTCTCCACAGGACTTTGACTAGCTAAACTGTCTTGTTCCTAAGAACCTTCTCCTTGGTGTCTAAAATCTCCACTAAATCTCCTCATAACTCAGATCATCTCTCAACTGAACCTCAGTAGTCTGAATGATGTGAGAAGGATCTGACCTGTACATCCTCAGTATGGAAACATGAAAAATATCATGTATCTGGGACAATTCTGGGGGCAACGCCAACCTGTAAGCTAGCGGTCCAATCCTCTCAAGATTTTCATAGAGACCCACATATCTCGGACTCAACTTACCTTTCTTGCCAAATCTCATGACTCCTTTCCAAGGAGACGTCTTAAGAAACACTTTCTCACCGACTTCATACTCCATCTCCTTTCGGTGTACATCAGTATAACTTTTCATTCTATCCTATGTAGCTTTAATCCATTGCTTAACCAAATTGACTTTGTCAACTGTCATCTGGAGGAGCTCTGGTCTGATCAATTTCCTTTCTCCTTCCTCATCCCAGCGTATCGGAGTTCTACATCTCCTTTCATACAGTGCTTCATAAGGAGCCATCTGAATGCTTGAATGTTACGAATTATTGTAAGCAAATTCAACCAATGGAAAATGCTCATCCCAAGCTCCTTTGAAATCCATCACACATGCCCTGAGCATTCTCTCAAGTGTTCGAATGGTCGTCTCAGATTGACCATCTGTCTAAGGATGGAAATTCGTACTGAAATTCAACTTAGTTCCCATAGCCTCTTGTAAGCTTCCCTAGAATCTTAAAGTGAATCGAGGATCTCTATCTGAAACTATGGAATCTGGAATCCCATGTAATCTCACTATCTCATCGATATACTTCTTTGCTAATACATGCAGAGAATCGATCTGTTTAATTGCTAGAAAATGGGCTGACTTCGTCAAACGATCCACAATAACCTATATGTCATTATGCTTCCTACTGGTCTTGGGCAAACCCATCAAAAAGTCCATAGTCCCTCTTTGCCACTTCCACTCAGGAATGGACAATGGCCTTAACTTGCCTGATGGTGCTTGGTGTTTAGCCTTGACTTGCTGACACACTAGACACTTACTTGCATATTTTGCTACATCCTTCTTTATGCCTTTCCACTAGAAATGCTCTCTCAAATCCTTGTACATCCTGTTGCCACCTGGGTGCATGGTATAAGGCGCATTATGTGCGTCATACAGTATCTCATCATTTATCTCCTTGACATTCGGAATATAAAGTTTGTTTATGATAGTCATGAGTC
>JANSVA010000218.1:20969049-20990951 GCA_025504915.1 Erythroxylum reticulatum
GCTTATATTAAAACATATAAACAAATATTCAATATGTAATATACTTAAGTTTTGTTAATAATTGATATTATTAATTTGATATTATACTAATCAATTTAATATATTATAACTTATTATATATAAATATCAATAAATGATATGATAAATTTACATTTTATTTAAATTTATTTTCTACAAGTTTTTAATAATAATTTGTATTGTTAAAAAACAAAACTATAAAGATTCTCATTATTTTATTGATATGTCTGCTTACCAGATATAAATAATTATTTCAAAATAAAACGAGTAAAATAATAAATAAAATAAATATTATTAAACAATTGTAAATTTATAGCATATTAATAATCTTATTTATTGATATTATTATAAAACTTTAATAAAAGAGCTAATTTACTATCACTTTAAATTGATAAATATATCATTAATTATTAATAAAATAAGATAATAAATTTACAAATTAAATATTTGTTTATAATTTAAATATGATGAATCATATTTATAAGGATACAAATTAATTGATTCATCAAATTTTAATTTTTTTTGGTATTATTGTAAGCAAATAAATAATTTAATGAAAGGTTTCATTTACTATCATATTAATATATTATTAATAGTTAATAAATATTATTTTTAATTAAAATAAATTGATATTACATATTAATGTATTCTTAATAATATGTAAATATGTAAACCAACAAATCAATACAGTTAACGCATACCAACCCCCGAGCTTCCTAATTCCTAATCATTCTCTTGTGACTTGGTTATTCACGTAGAGTGTCACAACTCCAGTTAAGATTTTATTAAACAAAAGTATATATATGACCTTTTTAAAAATAAAGGACTTCTCCACTTTTTATATAACAGTTATACCAACTCATAGGCTGTAGATGGATTCGAACGCCAATTAGGTTGTTACGCCAGTAGTGGATAAGCCCGACTTAATTACAACAATCTCTTACGGTTCCCACTAATAATTTAACACATCATTGCTAACCGCCCTATCGTTAATCAACCACTTAAAACCTAACAGAATATGTCCAAAGTAACGCTGTTGTTGGATGCTCGCATTGACTCTTCCGTTACATCAAATAAGTAGACGACGTCGTGCAAATGGATGAAGCAATACTACTACAAGATGTTGTCTTCTCTCCATTTTGTTTACAAATAAATGCGCAGGATTTGTTTTTAGTTATATTTTTACCTACATAATAGTATGACATGCATGCATCATGCGCTTCTTTTGTCAAATGAAATCCCTAAATAATTTCTAACTCAATAATCTATTCTCTTTGCTTCCCCTAAATTCTTCATCATTGTTGATCCGGGCTCGCAAAAGTACCTTGCATGTAGATAGCTAGGGTGAAAACCAAAATTTGAACATCGGGAATTTCACGTGAGGCAAATTATAGGAGCAATAGATGTATTTTGTTAGCTACTTTATTTTGTACTATCTTTATATTCTTAAAGTTACAAAAAAAGCAAGTTTATTCATCTATACATGTAACTTTCAAAGCTTTAGTTAGCTGGAGTTTAGTTTGGATGAAGACATTAGCCTCTAATCCGAAGACATAATGACATAACAAGGTACTAATTTAAATACATAATATATGCTTGTTGATATGTGATTACTTGTTGATATATTCAATTCATTACACTTAGTGATAATGCCTTAAAATGCTTAAGATACTCACTTTAACTCATATTTGATTTTAAGTATATTTCGGAAGTGAAGGAGCTAAAGTAACTCGAAAATATACTTGTTGAGTCATCTTCTCAATGTTCATACTCTATTGTCTTCGTGGAGCAAGAAGAAAAAAAAAAAGATTAAAAGAAAAAGAGATAAGATAGAGCATAAAAATGGATGTATGTCTAACATTTTGATTTAAAAAGACCATAGGCCCCGTTTGATTGACGGAAAAGTAAAGTAAATTTCGAATATAATTTCTCGGAAAATCAATATATGAAAAGTAAAGATATTCACATGTTTGGATACTTATAAGAATTCTAATAGAAAAGTTGGGTAAATTCTGATTATAGTGTTTGGTATGCAACATTATTTTATGGAATGTAACTTAATTTTGACTTGTGTTTTGAACTATATCCCTACAGACTGAATAAAAATTAAAATCGTTAAATAAGGAAAAATATGAACCTGAAGAGCAAAAATATTCAAAATTCAAATATCGACCAATACCGAAAATTTTAAAAAATAGAAGAATCTTTTTGCAAAATTTTCAAAAATTTTTAAAATTTCCCTCCCTCTTCCCTCTCCTTCCCCCCTTTTTTCAAAGTTTTTTAATTAGTTATTTTATTTATTTCAACTTTTATAATTATTTTAATTTTCAATTTTTGTTTTTAAAATAATAATAAATATTTTTATTACTAATAATAATTATAAATTAAATAAAACTTAAAAATATTTAAATTTATTTTAATATTTTATATAATATTTATTAATAAAATATTTTATTTTTAAAAATAAATGATTTAAAAATTATTATTTATAAACTAAAATTTAATTTTATATATTTTTAATTATTAAATCAAATTTTATTTGAAAATTTATATATTTTAAAGTCATAGAGTTGAGAAAGAAGAAATGGTTAAATTGGCCAGTATAATTTTTAGATTAAATTCCTGAGGAAAGTAATCTAAATATTAAGGGAGTATTCGGATTTAGAATACAGGGAAAGTGCTGCTACTTTCCCTAAATTAGGAAAGTTTTTACTTTTCTAACTACTAAGAAAAACGAACTAAACGTAATAATTTAAATTTTAAGAAAAGATTACCTTTCCAGTCAACAATCCCAGCCAACCAAATCGGGCCATAGATGTAACATGAATTATACTACCAAAAGAATTAAGCTAGTTGTCCATTTATCACATGATGTTCACCTAGTTTTTAATATAAGTGAAGTGTGCGTGTGTCGGCTGCTAAAAGAAGCATGTGAGGGCTAAACCATGTAAGGGCTTAAACATTTGAGGGCTAAAGCAAAAAGTGAGTGTCGGCTAGGGAATATAGAAGAGTATGTGACGGTTGAGAGAGAGTGAACAAAAAAAGAAGATAACCATTCATCTAGTAGTGTGTCGACTGGAGAATGAGAAGTGTGAAGGCTAGATAGATGTGAAAAACATAGATTTTTAGGGGCTGGAAAAACGTGAGAATGAAGAGCAATTTTGGGGCTGGACAGACATGAAAATAGGGATTTTTTAGGGCTGGAGGTGTGTGATGACTAAATCAAGATAGATAAGACAACTAGAGCAAGGTGTTGGATGGAGAGTGTTTTAGTGGGAAAAAAAACCATCAGTTGTATTCTTCTTCATATTGGGGATGGTTCTCAACATTAATGAAGAGATTCTTGGCTGATGTTTGGAGATTGATGGAAAAGATGGAGAGCTAACCTTCCCAATGTCAGTTCTAAGGTGAAGTCGACATCGAGGAGCACATTTAAGCATATGTTGTTATATATCGTTTTCTTTCCCTCCTTTTTGGATTGTTTACGTTATTTTGTATTTAATGATTGGGTATTATATGAGAATGATTTTGATGCTTTATTGAATCATCTTTCATGAAACCCATTGCTAGAATTTGAATGTAATACGTAATAGTTGTGTTTAAAGTTGTATGTGGCAACTAACAATATTAAATCGTTAGGGCTAACGTAGCATAAGTTAAATAATTTGAGCTTGTGTAACTATTGCTTAGATTGGTCCGTTTTTCACAATTGTAATGTAACTTTCTGGATAAACTTAAAGAGCTTGTTTTAGGTTTCCTAATAGTTAGGGTTAATTAACGAGCTCTTTTTAATTAACTACAACCTAAGAAAAAATTGAGATTAACAGCGTTTATTGTTAATTTACGATCAATAGTTTAAAGAGAGGTGTGAAGAAAATAATTCAATGACACATGGGAAATTGTACTTAGGCCGAGATTGAACCAAAGACTAGAATTTTAAACCGTTCGTCAATTTTATCACTTTGTTGCTGCTTAATTTGAGTTTTGTTTTATAGATTCAAGTTTACTTTGTTTCTAATTTGCATCGAACCAAACCCCTTCCATTATATATAAGTATAATTTAGGAAAGTAATTGGATTTAATCTCTGTGGGATCGACCTAGACTTACCATTAGTTATAGTTTTAGGTTAGTTTATTTTGTGTAGTGTTACGACACGCTACCAATTTTGGCACCGTTATCGGGGACTATGCAGAACTTGAAAGAATGTTATGTAGAGCGAGAAGACAAGTTGCACAAACTTCCGAGGATCTATCATCATCTAATAGGAAACTTGATTCATCACTAGGAATTTAAATAGTTTTAGATTTAGTTTTTAATTTCTCTAATGATTCCATTTCTGAAACATATTCTAGCACGGTAGGTCAAAACAATGATTGCACTCTCAAGCAGTTAGCTGCTCCTAATTTTAGTCATCAACCTTTAAACATTGATTTTCCTACTATTGATCTTACTTTTGAGCTTAAATATAGTCTAATTCATCTTTTGCCTACTTTTCATGGTATGCAAGGTGAAGATCCTCATAAACATCTTAAAGATTTCCACATAGTATGTTCTAGCATAAAGCCACCAGGAATATAAGAAGAGCAAGGATTGGCTTTACTACTTGCCATTTGGATCAATTACCACTTAAAATGAGATGCAAGGATTTTTTTTGGAGAAGTACGTCCCTGCTTCTCGAGAGACGAATATTCAGAAGGAGATATGTGCAATCTGATAGTATTATGATATGAGTACTAAGAGCATTTCAAGAGGTTATGTGCTAGCTACCTGTACCATCAAATTAATAAACAACTCTTAATCCAATACTTCTATGAAGGGCTTCTGCCACAAGAAAGAAGTATAATAGATGGAGCAAGCAGAGATGCACTAATAGACAAGACATCCATTGAAGCTAGAAATCTGATTTTCAATATGGCTGCTAACTCTTAACAATTCAACATTCGAGAGGACCCCCGACCATTGAAAGTCAGTGAAGCTAGTACTGCTACATTGGACTAACAGATAGTTGGGTTAACATTTATAGTGAGGCAAATGCTTACAAATGGTGCTCAACAAGTTGACGTATGTGGAATTTGCATAATGGTAGGACATCCTACTAATATGTGTCCAAACTTGCAAGAGACTTCTATGAAACACGTGAATGCTTTTGGAAGTTTTCCAAGTTAACCACAAAGGAATCCTAGCTACCCCTATGCACATAACTCAGGATGGAAGAATCCTCCATTCAACACTTATGGGCAGCAAGGATAACAATAAGGCTCTTATTACTAACCATATCAAAGACAAGTTTAACCATCGATCTCTGCAGCTTCATTGAAAGAAATGATGAAAACTTTGGCTCAGAATAAAATACAATTTCAACAACAAACAAGTGCTAGCATTCAGAATCTAGAGAATCAACTGAGTCATATAACTACTTCGGTGAGCTGATTGGAGAATTAGAATTCAGGTAAGCTTCTTTCTCAAGCAATTATAAACCCGATAGAAAGTACAAGTGTTATCACCTGAGAAGTGGTAAAGAAATAGAGGCATCACATAAGACTCATATTTTTGAAGATGATGAAGAATCTAAAAGGGAACTTGAAGTGTCTCCAAAAGAAGTTGAAAAGGGAAACAAGGTAAATTCTCAATCTCCTGTGATTAAAAATTCTATTAAAAATTTACCTCATTTTCCTAGAAAATTTGCTGAAGCGAAGAAAGAGGAGCAAGATAAGGAGAATTTGGAAATGTTTAAAAAGGTAGAGGTGAACATACCTGTAATTGATGCCATAAAGCAAGTTCCACGATATGTTGAAATCCTCAAAGAATTATGCACGTAAAAAAGGAAACTGAGAGGAGACAAGAAAGTGAGTGTGGGGGAAAATGTGTCTGTAGTTATTCAAATAAAGCTTTCCCCAACGGGTAAGGATCCAGGTATGTTTACAATTCCTTGCAAAATTTATGATACTAGATTTGAAAGGGTAATGTTAGATCTAGGAGCTTCAATTAATGTCATGCCATATTCCATTTACACTTCATTGAATTTCGAATCTTTGAAAGAAACTTCTGTTATAATTCAATTGGTTGATAGATCTAATGCTTATCTAAAAGGGGTTATAGAGGATGTCTTAATGCAAGTTAATGAATTGGTTTTCCCAACTGACTTTTATATATTAAACATAGAGGGAGAAACTTCTTCTAATTCTGCACTATCCTTCTGGGTCGACCATTTTTGAAGACATCAAAGACAAAGATTGACGTGGATACAGGAACATTAACTACGGAGTTGATAGAGAAATTGTTCGCTTTACTATTTTTGAAGCTATGAGGTTCCTTAGTGATGATCATTATGTTTTTTCAATTGATGTCATTGATTTTTTGTCTCAAGACGTTTTTGATATGGATGATAAAGATGAGTTAGAAGTCATTCTTTGATGTTGGTATAATCCACCCAATTTTGGATAGTAAATAGGTGAGTCCAGTTTAAATAGTACCGAAGAAGATTGTGATTACAGTGGTAAAAAATGAGAATAATGAGATTGTCCCTACAAGAATTCAAAATGGATGGCGAGTATGTATCGCGGATAGGAAGTTAAATGCCACTATATGCAAGGATCACTTTCCACTCCCATTCAATGAACAGATGCTTGAACGACTTGCGGGATGATCTCACTACTGTTTTCTTGATGGGCATTCAGGTTATAACCAAATTGTGATTGCTCTGGAGGATCAGAAGGAAACAACCTTCACATGCCCATTTGCCTACAAAAGGATGTTGTTTAGACTTTGCATTGCCCCAACCACATTTCAAAGATGCATGGTAAGTATTTTCTCCAAGTATGTTAAGCACATTATTGACGTCTTTATAGATGATTTTAATGTCTATGGGGATTCATTTGAAGCATGCTTGGATAATTTGAATTATGTACTTGAACGATGCATCAAAACTAATCTTGTTCTAAATTTTGAAAAATGTCAGTTTATGGTTGAACAAGGAATAGTTTTGAGACATGTAATCTTATGGTTGAACAAGGAATAGTTTTGAGACATGTAATCTCATCTAGAGGTATTGAGGTCGATAAAGCTAAGGTAGAAATAGTGTGAAACTTACCATACCCCACAAATGTGTGGAAGGTTCATTCTTTGCTTAGACATGCAGGTTTGTATCACAAGTTTATCAAGGAATTCAGTAAAATCTCAACAAAACTCTGTCAATTGTTACCAAATGATGTGCTCTTTGAGTTTGATGAGGGATGCAAACAAGTATTTGATAAGTTGAAAGAGCTTTTGACTTCAACAGCAATCATTTAGCCACCTAACTGGAGTCAACCACTTTAGATGATGTGCAATGTGAGCAATTTTACTATGTTTGTCGTTCTTAGTCAAAAATATGGTAAGTTGACTCACGCCATATATTATGCTTCAAGAATTCTTAATCTAGCACAATGCAACTACTCTACCACAAAAAAGAGCTTTTAGCTGTTGTGTTTGCTTTAGATAAATTTAGACCTTATTTGCTTGGTTCTAAGGTATCTTTTATCGAAGAAGGAAGCAAAGACAAGGCTTATTAGATTGAGTCTCTTGCTCCAAGAGTTCGAGTTGTGAAGGAAGAGGATTCAATACCATTGTAAGAATTGTTTTTGGATTAGCAATTACTAACACTTTAAGGTAATGTTCCATAGTATGCTGATATTGTTAACCATCAAGTGAACCATGAGATACCTAATGATTTGAGTAAAGCTAAATAGAAAAAAATAAGGAGTGAATAAAAATATTACATTTTGGATGATCCTTAATTGTTGAAGTGTTGGTCTGACCAAGTGATTAAGAGATATGTTCCTGAACATGAATAAGAATTGATTTTGAAATTTTGTCATTCTTATGCTTGTGGTGGCCATTTTGATCCTATTAGAACTGTTAGGAAAATACGTGAATTTATTTTTTATTGGTCAAATATATTTCTAGATTCCTATATCATTTACAAAGCATGTGAACAATGCTAGAAACAAGGTAATTTATCCTATCGAGATCAAATGTCTTTATCTCCAATTCTTACATATGAAATTTTTGATGTATGGGGCATCGATTTTATATGACCATTTCTTTCTTCTTTGGGTTTTGTTTACATTTTGTTGGATGTAGATTATGTTTCTAAATGGGTGGAAGCTAAAGCCACCAGGATTGACGATTTTAAAGTTATTGGAGAATTTGTCAAGTCTAACATTTTTGCTAGGTTTGGAACACTGCAAGCATTGATTAGCTATAGGGGCACTCATTTTTACAACCAATTGGTGAGGAATATTTTAAAGAAGTACCATGTCACTTATAAGGTGTCTACGACCTATCATCCATAGACGAATAGGCTAGCAGAGGTGTCAAATAAAGAAATCAAGTCCATCCTTGAAAAAATGGTGAGCCCAAATCGTAAAGATTGGAGCCAATGACTTAATGATGATCTTTGGGCATATAGGATCGCATATAAGACACCAATTGTCATGTCTCCATACCAATTGATTTATAGAAAGTTGTGTCATATTCCAGTGGAAATTGAGCACAAAGTCTTTTGGTCCATTAAGTAATGCAATATGAAGATAGACACGGTCAATGAACATAGGAAACTGCAACTACAAGAATTGGAAGAGCTTAGGCTTGAATCTTATGAGAATGCAGAAATTTACAAGGAAAAGATGAAACAATTTCATGATAAGATGATTGTTAGGAAGAATTTTTGGTTAGACAAAAATTTCTTCTTTACTATTCACGACTTAAGCTTTTCCCAAGTAAATTGCGTCTCTGTTGGATTGGACCTTTTATTGTTACTAATGTGTTTTCACATGGTGTAGTTGAAATTAAAAGCTTGCAGACAAACAAGAAATTCAAAGTTACTAATCATCGACTGAAACCCTTCTATGAAGGATTCCAAGTGAAGGATATGGAAGTGATAGGGTTAGAAAACCCCTCATTATGACAATTAAGCAACGTGGAGTTGTGCCAACGATGGTAAACAAAGGTGCTGCTTGGGAGGCAACCTAAGGGAAGATGAGTTTTGTCTCTTTACATTTTAGCAATAGTTATTTTCCTTAAATGCTCCATTTCTTGTACTTAATGTTACATTGGAGACAATATAAGTTTTAAGTGTAGGGGTACGGATCTTAGTTTGACATGAGCTTTTTATGCATGTTTTTTTTTACCTTAATTGTTGCTTATTTGACTTCTTAGGTGGTTTTCAAAATCAAACAAACAAACTAAAAATTTTTCTCATTTTCTATTACTTTTAAGACTATGTAGTCATAATTACAGTGTGAATTATCTAGAAAAATCCTTAGCAAATTTAGCGTGTACTTTTGCTCTTGTGATTGGTCAATGTGCATTATCGTTAGAAGAGTAGTGACTAGTGGTAGACAAAAGTCAGTGAGATTTTGAGCCTTACTAGACTGACACATCCATATCAGTCTCATTGTCTTTTTGTTTAAAAGTGACCTTTATGACATGTACATACTGATTTTCTTTTGATTTTCTATTCGAGAACACATTTTTATCATATGCATTAACATGAAAACGATTAGACATTCTTTGTTTGGACAAGTTACATTAGCCAAATAGCCTACCCATTTATATGAATTTTCATTTGTTTACCCCTTTTGAGCTTTATTAGCCTTTTTTGTGTATTAATCTCATTACATGCTTTAAACCTAACCAAATGTTTCAACTAAGTCTTAAAGCTAGTGAAGCAATTGTTGATTGTTAAATTTATGGATGTACAAAATTCTAAGTGTGGGGGTATGCATATGTGTGGGATGGTTATAATTGTTGGTGTGCCAATTTATGTCTTATCATTTAAATTATCATGTTGATGTGGCTTCTTTCAATGTATTAAAAAAGAAAAAAGCAAAAAGAAAAGAAAAGGAAAATAAAAGAAAGAAAAAATATGTTTAAATAAAATTATCAAGGAGGAAATGCATATATGCTGTAAAGTAATATATGATTAGTGTTTCCTCCTAAAGTTGTATTGAATGAGTTACTTTGAGTATGTTAGATATGAGGTAGATGTTGCTTTCAATGGTCACTCCTTATAATTACAAAATTTTATTTATACAAAATTTTATTTATGATCAACTTTTGTGAGTGATTTTTGCTTCTTATAGTCTGTGGTGAGAGAGGTTGAATTTAAGCTAAGAAATATAGTTTTTGCATTCAACATAGTTGATTTACACAATTGTAAGTGAATGTTGGTTTTTGAACTTGATGGCATATTGAGACATTTTCTTGTTTCACTAGTTTTAATGGCTTTCCTGCTACTTTAACCAAATGCATCTCACCTTACCTTTGCCCACATTACAACCGTAAAAAGTCCTCTGATTCATGATTTTGCATGTGACTTTTAGTAGGAGAGAAATGAAATGATATGCAAATTTGTAGAATGTCATGATCATGAATGGTGTTGAGTGTACTTATGGACATATCTTATTTAAACACATTTTCTAAGTCTACCTCTAGATTGCTCAGTTTCTAAAGGTGTTAAATGTTGATTAATCATAAGTAGAAATGTTGAATGTTAATTTCTTGCTAGGTTTTTTTAAAATTATTCATCTTTACTTATGATTATTTATTCTTAGGAAATATGAAAAATGAGTAAGTGTTTTAGTTTAAGACTTTGATTTTGATGATTTGCTCGAGGACGGTCAAAAGCTAAGTGTGGGGGAACTTGATATATGCTTAATTGTTGATACCTTTAATTCATTACATTTAGATTAATGCCTTAAAATGCTTAGGATATTCATTTTAGATTATATTTATTTTTAGGTACATTTCAGAAGTGAAGGAGTTAAAGTGACCCGAAAGCATACTTATTGAGCCATCTTCTCAATGTTCATACTCTATTGTCTTCATGGAGCAAGAAGAAGAAAAATACTAAAAGCAAAAGAGACAAGATAGAGCATAAAAATAGAGGTATGTGTAACATATTGATTTAAAAAGACCATAGTTACAACATGAATTACACTACCAAAAGAATTAAGCTAGCTGTCTATTTATCACATGATTTTAACTAGTTTTTAATATAAGTGAAGTATGTCAGTGCTGAAACATCTGAGAGCTTAACCAAAAAGTGAGTGTCGGCTAAGGAATAAAGAAGAGTATGTGACAGCTGAAAGAGAGTGAAAAAAAACATCCATTCATCTAGTAGTGTGTCAACTGAAGAATGAGAACTGTGAGGGCTAGACAGATGTGAAAAAGAGATTTTTCAGGGTTGGATAGACGTAAAAAAATAGGGATTTTTAAGGGTTAGAGGTGTGTGATGGCTAAAGCAAGATAGGTGAGATAGCTGGAGCAAAAAGGAGCTGTCGACTGGAGAGTGTTTTGGTGGGTAGAAAAATGATTGGCTGTATTCTTCTTCATATTGGGGTTTGTTCTCAACAATAATGGAGAGATTCTTTATTGATGCTTAGAGCTTGATGGAAAAGATAGAGGGTTAACCTTCCCGACACCGGTTTAGAGGTAAAGTCGACGCCGAGGAGCACATTTAAGCATACATCGTTGTATATCATTTTCTTTCCCTCTTTTTAGGATTGTTTACGTTATCTTGTTTTTAATGATTGGGTATTGTATATGAATGATTTTGATTGAATTGTTTTTTATGGAAACCTATTACTAGAATTTAAATGCGATACATAATAGTCATGTTTGAAGTCGTATGTGGCAACTAACAGTAACAAATCGTTAGGGATAATGTAGCATAAGTTAAATAATCCAAGCTTGTGTTATTATTGCTTAGATTGGTCAGATTTTCTCAATTATAATGTGGCTGTCTGGATAAACTTAGAGAGCTTGTTTTAGTTTTCCTGATAGTTAGGGTTAATTAATGAGCTCTTCTTAATTAACTACAATGTAAGGAAAAACCAAGATTAACAGAGCTTGTTGTTAATTAACGATCAATAGTCTAAAGAGGGGTGTGAAGACGATAATTCAATGACATATGTGAAATTGTGTTTAAGCCGAGATTAAAGCAAAGAACTGGATTTTAAACCATGCATCAATTTGATCACTTTGCTGCTGTTTAATTTGAGTTGTTTTTATATATTCAATTTTACTTTGTTTTCTAATTTGTATCGAACCAAACCCCCCTGTTTTATATATAGGTATAATTTAGGAAAGTAATTGAATTTAATCTCTGTAGGATCAACCTGGACTTATCACCAGTTATCGTTATAGTTTATTTTGTGTAGTGTTATGACATGTTACCACTTATTTATAAATTGTAATATATATATATATATCTTATATTTATTTTTAAATTATCTTTAGCTTTAATTGATTATTATGATAAACATATTTAGCGTATAATATCTATAAATTAAATTGTATATTGTGATGGATATATTAGTTATCATTGATATATAATCCGTTAGTAATGTTGCTAGTTTGTATATTTTGACAGACTAAAAATTCATGGTTTAGTATCATTATAAAATGTTTAGGTTCAGTCTACAAATAAGGTATGGAGGGGGTAATGATTTATTATATTAAGGTTGAAGTAGATAGAAGCATGCTAATTGATTTCATGTTAGAGGAAAAATAAAGGGTATGGAGAATTATAAGAGATTCCACAATATTCTTTTGAGAATAAAATTAAGTTTTTGGAGAATGATCAGTATGTAATTATTCTAGTCAATGTTATTATCAAAGATAATGAGAAGGTGGTGCAAATTTATGTTGAATTTTACAAAAGATAATGAGAAGGTGGTGCAAATTTATGTTGAATTTAAGCAGTAATCATTGGTTGCTTATAAGCCAGTTGAGCATAACTAAGTTTTGATTATTGAAGATGTGTTAATTGACATACATGCTTAATTGAAGGAAAGCAAGCCAACATGGTCATCATTCTAAACATGATGACCTAACTTAACAAAATGAGCTAATTAAATAAGTTGAGGCCTCTTTAAGTCACTAAATTGAAATGGAGGAGAAAAATAAGTTAAATTCAAGTCACTAAGGGTGGAGCATTATGATGGGAAATGGAAAATTGAAGTGAAGCGTTATAACAAAGACCATCATATAGTCAACTTAAGAAATTGCTATTATACATATAGTACATAAGATCTAATAGTAATCCTTTATGGAAATGCAATTGTAGTTATACTACTTAATATTGAACATTGGAAGAATATATGGACAAATGCTACTCCAAAAATGCATATTTGAACGCATATTGAAAAAAAGATAAATCCCATACTTGATGAAAAGTTTTAGGCTTAACCAGGTAAACAACATAGGCACTTCCTCATACCACCAATCTTTAAAAGTAGAACAAGGAAGGCTATCGAAAAAAAGATAAAGGAAGTTGGGTAGAAAGGCAATCAAGTTATGGCTATAAGATTTAAAGGACATGTTACATATGGAAGATAAAAACAAAAATGGAAATAATTCTAGAAGTTATAAAGCACCTCCATCTTAACAAATGAAGAGAAGCTGTGAAACTAACTAGGTTTTTTTTTTAGCTTACTATCTTTTATTACATGTAAATCACTACTTTTGTTATATTCAATGTAGTGTGATCTTTTATTTTATTCAATATAAGGATGACTTTTACTTGCTTCCACATTTAAAGGCTATGAATTAACTTTTACATTAACTTGTTATCTTTTAGGTAGACCACTCTTTTAGATTGATTATTATTACTAATGTTATGTTTGTCAATGGTATGTTTATACCTTTAATTTATGTGTATCAAATGGCTTGTATTCTATCATGTGTTTCTCTCCATATTTATTTCTTTTCACATATATTTATTTATAAATTTAAAACAATGGTATACTTAAACAATAGACCACATTTACTTTGTTTTAAATAAAATTTATAATTATTAATAGCCTCAGTCAAATTCATTACCACCAAAATGAAATGGAATATCCATTACATTAATCATAACGACGAGTTATCTAAAATATTACAATATATTATAATAGGTGACAATAGAAATATCACATTTCCTAAGTTAACGTATAAAATGTATAAAACATCAAAGTAATCACAACTCCAAACATAGGCCAATAAATAACAAGAAAACTCAAATCCATCTCATTTTATTAGTAGCAGATAATTTAACTCTCTTCATAAGCTCAATTTTCTTACCTCTTAGCATACTAATTATTTCAACTCTCCTTTATATGAATTTTTTATTATAAAGAAATTGCTGTTCTTATTACCATACATAACAAAATATGTTTTTATTATTCTCAAAATCAAATTAAATAACTCAAAAATCAAATGAATATAAAACAATATATAATTAACATACTCCATATCTTCTACAGTTATAAAACCTCCTTTTGATATTCTTTCTTGTCCAAAAGATCCTAAGTGAACCTTCTAATCCATAATAACAAATAACTTGCACATTTTTAGGGACATTAGAAGAGCTACTTATACGATACTTCCATTTAGTTAAGCCTATAAGCATTTAACTTGCACATGTTGTTCCATATTACATTTAAATAACATTAAAATTTAATAAATTTACCTATCACATCCCATCGTATAACATAAAATAGAATGACATTAAAAACTGACTAATGTCTCTATATTAGCATTGGTTATTGGTTATTAGTTAACCTAAAGCAACTAGTAAGATATATAGACAAAAATTGTACCACAATCCTACTAAAAATGGCTAGCATTTTGTTTAAAAAACTTTGAAAATAAGAGAAATCTCATTATGTATAGTATATCAAAACAAATAAAACAAATGAATAAAAGATAATAAATAAAGATTGATAACTGACTTATAATGAAATTGTAATAATTTAACTTTATCAAATAATTTTGGGTCTTCCACTAATGAATTTAAATAGCAACAAATTAGGATTACGTATTACAAAATAGAGCTTCAAAGTTTTCTTTTATTAGTTCTTTCCTAATAAAACACAACATCGTGCGAATTCTTGTCTAAAGGCTTTCGTATTAAGAATGGCAGAGGATAAGATGAAATCATGCATTAATAGGCTTTTCATCCATCTAAATAATGTCCACTTATCTAACATGGAGAAGAAGTTTAGGCAAGCATCCACTTTAGTAAGTTTAGCTGCAATAACACGATTATACTTATATTTTATTACATGTTTTGACATCTAATTAATGATAGCGTGGTTAGTGGCAATGAGTCTTGCTATAAGGTTGTCAATGTAAACTATTAAACTATACGGAATAAGTTGAAAAAAAGGTAAATCATAAGGGATTAAGCTTAATTAACAAAAGAAAATCCTACAAAGTCTTAGGTTAATAAAACTTGAAGCAAGTTAGTATTTATGCTTATTTGATGGTTAATTAAATAGATTTTTATAATGTGAAAGGCTTATTTGAATACTAACTCCTAAGAAGGTAGACTATGAGCGAGAGTTGGTGGAGCATGTGATGCAACTGCAGACACACAATAAATGGATAGAGGAGGTGCTAAGTTGTTGGCCCCTGAAATTTTTTTTAATTAAGCATGATTTAAATGAATTATGAGGCTTTGATAGATTAAGTTTTGGAGTTAATTCTTATTTCAAAGTTAGTAGGATTTATTGCATAGGTTAATGGAATTAAAGTGCTAAGGTAATAAAAATGTTCAAGGGTATTTTTGGAAGATCACTTAAGGTTAAAAGAATATAAGCTTATAAGGAAGGGTAAAATGGACTTTTTGGGCTCATTAGGGGTAAAAAGGGGAAGAAGAATGGTTGTCTTACAATTGAAGAAGAAGAAAACGAAAATTGAAGAGAGAAAAATAGAGAGTGTCATGGAAGGAGAGAAAAGAGGAGGAAGCTAAGCTAGGTTTCAATTTTTCTTAGTTTTAAAGAGTGATTTTGAAGTTGCTCAAGAAGGGAAAAAGAAAGAGGAAGATTAGAGCTTCCATTAGAGCCAAGAAACTCATTATTTGGTGAAGATTCAAGGTAAGTTTATGTTTAATATTTTGGAGTTTTGGAAGAGTTTTGGTTCATGAAGTTTAAGAAATGCATGAGTTTAAGTATTCTAAGATCAATATTTATGCATATGTTTCTTTAGGTTTTCCTATTTGGATTCCTGTTGAATTGGGGAATTTTGCCAATGTGAAGGGAGGAAAGAGAGACAAAAGGAGCAAAAGATAGAGTGATCAAGAGTCGAGGCATCACTCCAAAGTTGCACCTTTTGTATTTTAAGCTAGTTTTTGCAAAACAAGGCTTTAGTCGCATTTTGAGCAATTCTACTTTATGTAAACTATGTATTTTTGGATTATGATTTAATGTGGCTTGAAATTCCCATTAAAACCTTGTAAAACTCTCATCTTATGATGTTAATGAAAAGTTATTGTGTCTTGCTCATGATTTCTCAATGTTTGAATGATTCATTTTTTTAAAGTTTTTCATAAGGGAAAAAAGTGTGTTCTGACTTCCGATGGGAAAATAGTATTGATTTGTGTAGAATTAGACCAAGTTATCTTCATAGAAGTTATAGCTTATCCTTTTATATTTCCAACGGTATATAGTTTGAAATTTTTTGACTTTGGATGAGAAAGTTATGGTCTTTACATGATAATAGGTGTTGGCAATATGCAAAACTATCCTTGATAGGTTTTCTGTCTGATTTTCAAAGTTCATCGTGGCAAACTATTCTAGAAGGGAGTTTCACCACGGAGAAACCAAAAGTTGGTTGTAGAAAACTTTTCCTAAAAGGTTTTGTTCTTCACCTTCAAAGTTCGTCGCGGCGAATACCTTTTCCTAAGGGGTTTTTAATTTTTAATTTTAATCCCTTTAGAGGCAAATTATCTCTTCAGGGTCTTCACTAGAGTTGTAGATCTAGAAGTTCTATTCTAAACCGTTCTATAATGACCTTAATCTGACATTTCTAAAGAAAGCGATGCCTTTTGTACCAAAACATGTCTGAAGAGTAAGAATTGGGTACTAAACTATATATACTTCGCTATTTTTAATGATATCATGATCTGTAGAGCTACGAATGAGGTGATTCTTAATTAAAAAAAACTAGAGAAATTAATATACAATTTCTATGAAGAATTCATTTTGTGAAGTTAAGGGAAGGAGTTTGATTTTGGTGACTGACTTGTGTGAGCACGCCACCCTTGTGGGATGCGTATTCAGATGTCACTTAGGACGTCGGGCACGTGTCTTGCGAGGGCGGGGTGTCCAACATAAGCAAGATGGCAGGTCACCTTGGACTTAAGGTACCATCTCTACCGAATAGAGTTGGCCCATCATCATCCACTCGAATAGCAGCATTGGAGGACATAGAGGCTAGAGACATTCCCAGTTCACCATACAATTGACAAATACAAAAGCAATCTTGAATGCTCAATTAGGTTTTATTTTGTTTCTTGTATTTACATCTTTATTATTAGTTTATTTATTATTTTTATTAAATATTTTTGTTTTATCTTAATAGTTAGCAATGGCTTAACCCTGTTAAACTTTATTAGTTCAATGTTATTACTTTTTATTTTTATTTCATTGCTATTTACTTCTTTTATTTACTTTTTTCCTTTTTTTCCACTTTTGTTTCTCTTTTTCAAGGATCATTATACTTAATATATGATGAAAACTACAATGAGTTCATAAATTCTATAATATATTATTCAATGAAGTATTGAATCATTATGCCTTTCCCACTTTTATATTTTCCTCGATATTATGTTTTTAGGTATTTTAATGTGTATATTGGAGATAATATACAATTTGAAGTGTGGGAAAGGGGTTAATGGAAATCTTAAAGAAATTTATGAAATTTCTTAAGCTTATTATAACTTTATTGTTTATTCTTATTAACTAACCTCCTAATTTAGTTAAAAATATGTTTCAAACACTTTAAGTTATTATTAATTATGAGCTAAATTTGTATGTAAAAGGATGGATGTTGGATTAGACATTCTTCTATAAGTCATATATATTTTTAAATTGGTATGTAAGAGGACAAAAGTTGGATTGTACTTTCTTCTGTAAGTCATTTTTTTAGTAATCATTGAGATAGTTAACATAAATGAAAATTCCATATTATTTACACACATGAAACCTAAATGTGAGCTTTTGAGCCTAATAGCAATATGTCACATATTTTGCTTTATTATTCTTTGTTTTGTGTTTATCATGTGCATAGTTGTATGATTTTAGAACTTGCTTTTATTATTCATGTTGAGACAACATTATTAAACTAGTGGCAACAAAATGATAAAGGCATTTAGATTACCCTTTGTTTTAGCCTATTTTTATTTTATCCCTTAGAAGTAACCACTTTTGAGGCTTAGCCTTTTCTTTAATTGATTATAGCCATATTAATAGCCAATTACTCTATTTTTCTTGAAAATTTTTCATCCATTTTTGAACCATAAAGGATTTGCATTTACTTGATTGCTTAAAACTTAGGTTGTATTAAATAATTTTAAAAAGAAGGTCTAATGTGTTTATGATTATTGGTACATAGTGATTGTCAATTTTTTTAAAAAAATTTAATGTATTATATTGCCTTTAGGTAAAAATACAACAATAGCAGGTTTCAAAAGTGCTCTAGCAAAAACAGGAGCACTTATTGGTTTACATGTTAAATTTATGATATCTAAATTTTTGTCATGCTAACTATAAACTGATTTACCCTACTTAGTCAAGTTGCCATCTTCTTCTCATATTTGGGGAGAGCTTCACTGCAATCCCTCTTGCTATTGCAGTAAGGGGGCAATGTAGAAAAATATTATGAAATAGTTGATCCAACTTGTTGGTTACTATTCTAAACACCCCTCTATTTCTCTCTTGCCATATGTAGTACACCATTACAACTATGCTAATCTACAATGCTTTATAGTTTACTTCACTCCCCACTTTTAAGGTTGTTGACCTCTCTATCAAGTTTTTCTAGCTCTGTGTAGTCAGGTTTACATTAAGAATTGTCTATATTTTCCTCTAAATTTCCACCGTGTACATGTAGTTTATCAATATGTGTTCTATAGATTCTATTTGGGAATTTTAGAACTCGCAATCACAAGATTCAATATGGTACTTAATCATGTCTTTAGTTGTATGTTTTCCAAATATCCATATACAGAGAAAAAACACATCTGCTGGGAGTTTGTCAAATCCCATACAAGTTTGTTCCAACCCACCCTTCTGGTTAGATCTTTCTATAGGTAAATTTTGCATCCTTTGCAGCTGAAGTTCTTCGATCTATCTGCAATCCACGATACATCATCATCCCTACCTTTATAGAAATTTTGTATATTCCTCATTATAGCTTCCACTCTTTTTATTTTATGAAAAGGCCATTCCCATCTGTTGTTTTTAATAATTTTTCCATCTCTAGTATTCAGGTTAATCATAGATACCTGATAGAAAGGTCCAACATCTAATTATCAAACCAAGAGAATGTAGACTTCTCATTCCCAATTCTGCTAACAATCGGGTCTTGCATCCACTTCTTAGCGTTCAATATCTGTCTAAGATTCCAAGACATGTTTTGCTTAATTCCCAAACACTAAATACTATTTTCTTTTAAGTATACACAATGTACCGACCTTACTCAGAGTTTTTTTGTTTAAAAATCCACCACAACTTCTTGGCTAGGTTGATCTTATTTATTAATCTAACTAAACTTACCCCTAACCCTCCTTGAAGCTTGGGCTAGCATATCAAATCCCAGATTACTTTGGCTTTCCTATTGCTAAGGCTTAATCCATTCCATATGAAGTCCCTCAACTTCTTGTTAATTTCCTTTAAATTTCTCTTAGGGAGTGCAATGTGACTGATCTAATAATTTGCAAGGTAGTTCAATATAAACTGATCCTCCTATGGATTTTATCCAACAATATCTTTCAATTTGTAGCATTGATCCTCTTCTATGAAATTGGAACTTCTCGATATTTAAAAGGCAGGGAGCCCTGCTTCATGCCCATCTTAATGGTTTTTGTTGTTACTTCAATTCTAGAACTTGATGACAAGTAAAAGTTGAAAATGGTTTTTGTTGTTGCTTCACTTCTAGCACTTGATGACAAGTAGAAGTTGCATTTGTTGGTGTTGCTTTTAAGCCCTGAAACTTCCTTGAACTCTTCAATTGCTTCGAGAAGGGTATTTTTGGATTGTTAGTTTACCTTGTAAAACAAAAGAATATCATTTGCAAAAGAAAGATGTGTTAGTTTAACATTTTTGCAACCTGATTGGAAGTGAAACTCTGGGGAATTTCTAGTGTTTTCCTTTATTAAGGTTGACAACACCTCCATCCCTAAAAGAAATAGGTAAGGGATATGGGATCCCCTTACCTAAACCCTTTTCTATTTTTGATCAACTCAGTTGGCTCTCCATTCATTAAAATTGCAATAGTAGATATTGTGACACATTCCTCAATCCACTTAACAAACTTCAGAGGATATCTAGCTGCTTTGAGTGTGTTCTTAAGAGTTCCAATTGATTGAGTCATAGGCTTTGGCTAAATCAATTTTGATTATACAATTTCCCCTTTTTGTCTTGGTGTTGAACCCTTTTAGGAGTTCTTAACATAGGAAAATATTATTCCCAATTGACCTTCCTCTAACAAATGCACTCAGGTTAGGCTGATGATACTCTTCATGCTATTCTTTAATTTGTTTGCTAGTACTTTGGTAATGATCTTGTATAAGAGGTTGTAGTATGCAATGGGTCTAAACTCCTTAACCTAGCTCGCATTGACGTGCTTAGGAATAAGGCTTACAAAGGTCTTGTTCCATTCCTTCAATATTTTTCCCTTTTGGAAGAATTATTTCACTGAACTTGTCACCTTTTCCCTTAACATATGTTGTTATTATAATTTTATATTCTGTCTAAAGTTGCTTGAAGTTTAAGTTGATTATTATTTGTTGTAAGCATTTTAAAAAGAAAAAAAAACGCTTGGAGAGTGAGAAAAAGTATGGTTATACCAATGAACTTTTTGCTTGAAAGACCTATGCTATGAAGAACAAAGTTTTATGTAATATTATTTATATAAATTTTCTTCATGTTATTACCATTTTAATTATCCATTTTATACTTCTTCACGTTATTACCCTTTTAATTGCCCCTACCCAAGGAGTTGAAACTTGGACAGGACGTCGTACCGGAGGCCTTACTGGTCACCGGTTCAACCGGTACGACCACCGGTCGAACCGGTGTGACGTCATAATTACGCAATAATTATATTTAATTATATATAATATTAGTAATATTTTAAAAATAGAAAAATATACCAAATAATATAAATAAATATAAATAAAAATTTCAACCATCAATCATTTAATTGTTCTCAAATAATAACTAAAATATCATCACTAGATGTTAAAATAATTACATTAACCAAAGCAAAATCAAAAAATCCACCAAAAAGTGTCTAAATATTTAATATCATAGCCAAATCCGAGTCTAACACATCCATTAAAACAAGACAACAAAATCAACAATTATCCCAAATAATAACCACATGATCTAGTCCAAGTGAAATTATCATCAAACAAATCAAACAATCCACCATCAAGTGTTTTAATAAAGTCATATTAAAAAGCTACTATATGACCAACTCTTTTATCATCATCTTCATCAATGAGGTGATTCTTTTGTTGCCTTAAGATAGGAGCAATTTCACCATCATTGGAACTTGAGGTCCCGGCTTCATTGGACATCATTAAATCAATGTGATCATTGATACTATTTGTGTCTTCTTCATCACCTAAACAAAAGGAGTGCAATTAAATAATGTGAAATAATAAACAAGTAGATAATATTACAATTAAAAATTAAATAGTTTCTTATATAACCTCGAGATGGCTGCAAATTTTCATTAGATAATTCTTCTTCAAGTATATCTTCTATCTTATCAGCATCAAGCTCTCCACTCGAATCCTCATCAACCACCCAAAATTCCACTTTGTCAATGCTTTCATAATCAATTG
>JANSVA010000218.1:20991051-21049214 GCA_025504915.1 Erythroxylum reticulatum
ATGTAAAACGCACAAAAATTCACTCCGATTAAATTTTCATGCACAATATCCTATTTTTCACAATAAACACATATGCCAGGAAAATGTCATAAATGCATGTACAGTCATGTGCATATACAAAAATTGCCATTCACATATATATAGAGGCCATAACATGCATGCTCGTGCTGAGATGAGTTTACACACTCATAACTCATTCCAATTTACTATTTTACCCTTCCCATCGGTGATGGGATGTTACACATTTGGTCTCTACAGGATAAATTACCTTATTTCTAGCATTATTCACATGCCTTGTAGAACATATAGTAATCTCAAAATATATTTGGCCAATAAAAACCACATTCAATTGTTTTTCTAAGAATTCTATTAGGCCCAAAATGACCACCACAAGCATACAAATGGCAAAATTTTAAAATAGATTCACATTCATGCTTAGGCACGCATCTCCTAATTACTTGGTAGGAACAACACTTCCATAATTAAGGATCATCCCAAATAGAATCACTATTTATTCTATTCCATCTAGTTTTACTCAAATCATTAGGTATCTCATAATTCACTAGATAGTTTATAATATCAGCATACCATAGAACCTTACCTTAAAGCATTAGTAATTGCTCATTTGGAAATAGTTCTTACAATGGTATTGAATTTTATTCCTTCATAACTTGACTTAAGTGGTCCACAACAGACTTCTCTACACCTTTATTATCTTTGATCTCCAAATCAAACTCTTGGAGTATGAAAATCAATTTAATAAGCCTTGGCTTAGCTTCCTTCTTTGATAAAAGATACCTTAATACTATATGATTAGAATATGTAATGATTTTAGAACCAAGTAAATGACGTCTAAATTTATTTAAAACAAACACAATAGCTAACAACTCCTTCTCTATGGTGGAGTAGTTATATTATGTTGGACTGGGTGTTTTTGAAGTGTAGTAAATAGCATAAGTTATCTTGCCACTTTTTTTTTTTACCGAGGATGGCACCTACAGCAAAATTGCTAGCATCACACATAATCTTAAAGGGTTGACACCAATTAAATGGTTGAATGATTGGTGCCAAAGTTAAATGTTCCTTTAACTTGTCAAAAGCTTCCTTGCATCCCTCATTAAATTCAAATGTCATGTCCTTTTGTAACAAATGACAAACATTTGTTAAGATCTTACTGATGTCTCTGATAAAAACCTGCATGGCCAAGAAAAGAATGAACCTCCTTTACATTTGTTGGATAGGGTAAGTTTTGCACAGTTTCTGCCTTATCTTTATTAACCTCAATCCCTCTATATAAAATTACATGATCTAAAACTATTCTTTGTTAAAACATAAAATGACTTTTTTAGAATTTAGAACAAGATTAGTTTCGATGCACTATTCAACACTACAAGAAAATTTAGTTTTAGCGATAAAAAATATTGATTTTTTGTTAGTAAACAAATTTGCTAATGGAAATTACTAATAAAAAAGATTATAGAAGAAACGACTGCAAGTAAAATTTAGTGACAGATATTGTAATTATGTAAGTATGCTATTTAGATTATTTAAGCTTGAATCAAATGAATCTGTATAGATAGTAAAATCATCTATAAAAACCTTAATAATTTACGCAACATAGTCAGAGAAGATACTTACCATGCATCTCTGAAATGTGGCTAGGGCATTGCAAAGTCCAAAAGGCATTCTTCTATAAGAAAATGTACCAATAGGCATGTGAAGGTTGTTTTCTCTTGATCCTTTGGAGCTATCACAATTTGATTATAACCTAAAAGAAAATAATAGTGAGATCGTCCCGCAAGTTGTTCAAGCATTTAATCAATGAATGAGGGTAGAAAGTGATCCTTTGTGTAGTACAATTTAACTTTCTCTAATCAATGCATACTCGTGATCCATTTTGAATTCTTATATGGATAAACTCATTAGTCTCATTTTTTACCTCTGTAGTCTCAATCTTCTTTGGTACCACTTGGGCTGGACTTACCCATTTACTATTTGAAATTAGATAGATTATACCAACATCAAGCAACTTCAAGATCTCCTTTTCATCACTTCCATCATTAGAGGATTCAGTATCCTTTATAATTCTCTTGATGATTTAGATTCTTCTTCTAAAAGAATTCGATGCATCCATGTTGAATAGCTAATACCCTTAATGTCAACTATAGTACCCTATAGTTATAATGTGGTCCTTAAGCACTCAAATGAGCTTTTCTCTTAAAGCATAGTTAGATTCCTTGCTATAATTATTGAAAGTTTTTCTCCTTCTCCTAAAAATACATACTTTAAGTGCTTTAGTAATTACTTTAGTTCAATGGTTAGTGCTTGTACAATCGAAGGTAGAGATTTCGTATAAGATATTGGCAATTCAATATTTGAAAGTATATACCTTTTTGGCATTGGTTGCAATGATAGCACGATTTCTTCTATCTCATCTGCGATAAATAAGTTAGAATTTTGTAAATTTTTTCTTCTAAACTTATGTAAATAATGAATTATAACTCATCCTTACCTTCCATATCGAAAACTTTTTGAGACAAGTAGTAAATGACATGAATAGATAAAATATAATGAACATCACTAGGGTACCTCATTGCTTCAAAAATATTAAAAAAACTTTTTCACCATTAAACTTCATAGTCAATGTCCTTGCATTCATGTCAAATCTTTGTTTTTGATTTTTTGAAAATGTTCGACCTAGAAGGATTGGTGCTGAATTAGATGAAGGTTCTTCCTCCATGCACAATACATAAAAATTAGTTAGGAAAACTAATTTGTTAACCTACACCAAGACATCCTCTACAACCCTTTCAAGATAAGTGTCAGATCTATCTACTAATTGAATTATGACATGGGTTTCTTTCAAAGAGCCTAAATTCAATGAAGTGTAAGTAGAATATGGAAAGACATTAATTGATGCTCCTAAATAAGGATGGAAATGGGTAAGGTTCGTTTTGGGTATTACTCTACCCATATCCATATCTATTTTTTATGACTTAACCCATATCCATATCCATAAGTTTTTACGATTTACTACCCATATCCAAATCCATTGGATTGTTCAGGTTTTTGGATATCCATCAGGTTGTATAGCACATAACAATATAACTTCTAAATAAAAAATATAAAGAGCAGATTTTTGTGAATGCTCTAAATCAAAATTACTTTAACAATAATAAGTTAAGCTTTTGATTTGTATGTCTTAAAAAATCATAAAATTGGAATAATAAAAATCATAATGTCTAGTGCAAAGACAACATATATTTTTCACAACCAAGAACTGGAACAAAGACTAAAATATCCAAAGCTTCAAATTATCTTTACATGAACTCCACAACATTCAAAACTCCATCTTCATATCATTTGTATTATTATTATCCTATAAGAAAATAAAATATGATGAAAAAGGCGAGGACTGAGAAGTAAAGTGGGGATTTTAAAGCTATTTCTTCTCAGAAAATATCAATATTGTATTATATTTAACCATAAATATTCAAAAAAATAAACATAAATATTAGAGTTAATAAAAACGATTAGGATATGGGTATCCATCGGTTCGACTTATCACTAAACCCATATCCACATCCATTTTTCAGTATCTATTTAAAATCTATTTTTTAGCCTCCATGTCAATTTTTTCGGGTCGGGTAGTGCAGATATTAATCGAATTGAAAACCCATTGCCATCTCTACTCCTAAATCTAGCTTTGTCTTTTCAAATCTGGTGTCACTTATTTTGCAGGGAATTATAAACGTATCGGGATCTGTAAAATTTGGTAAAATTTTCCTTTGAATGACTACAAACACATTCTCTCTCATACTAACTTTCTCTTCTCCTCTTAATTTCCTTTTGTAACTACATAATTCCTTGAGAAATTTTCCATATCTTGGAACTTGTTTTATAGAATCAATTAGAAGTATGTTTGCCTTTACCTTTTTTGAAAGTTTCCAAAAGCTCCTTATCTTGCTCCTCTTTCTTTGATTTAGCAAACCTACTAGGAAAAGGAGGCAAAGTATTGGTAAAATTTTTAGTCACAAGAGATTGAGAGTTTACTTTAGTTTCCATTTCGATGTCTTTTGGAGACACTTCAAGTTCCTTTTCATTTTCTCCATCATCACCCATAAGAGGAACCTTATATATGCCTGCATTTCTTTACCACTTCTTATGGTGATAGCACTTGCATTCTCTTTGGGTTCACAATTGTTTGAGAAGTAAGTTTACCCAAACTCTAGTTTTTCAGTCGGCTAACGGTAGTAGCTATGTGACTTATTTGATTTTCCAAATTTTGAATACTAGCTTTTGTTTATTACGGTGCTATTCTGAAACTAAGTTGTATTATGAGCCAGTGTTTTCATCATGTCTTCCATGAAGGTCCAGAGTTTGATGTTTGAGCTTGCCTTTGAAATGGTTGTTAGTAAGAATTTTATTATTGTTGTCCTTGTTTTCCATAACTATTAAATGAAGAATTCTTCCATCCCAAATTGTATGCCTAGGAGTAGTTAGGATCATACTTCTTTTGTGGTTGACATAGAAAATTTTCAAAAGCATTCACTTGTTCCTTGGGTGCTTCTTACAAGGTTAGACATATATCAGTTGGATGTCCTACCATTGTGCAAATTTCACACGCTTTTAAATGTTGAGTACCATTTGTAGCCATTTATCTCATTAAAGATCTCAATCTAGCTATCTGTTGCTCTAGTGTGACAGTACTAGCTTCATTGACTTTTAAAGGTATAGGGTCCTCTCGTATGTTAGATTGTTGAGAGTTAGCAGCCATGTTGGAAATTAAAATTTTGACTTTACTAGGTGTCTTATCTACCAAAGCACCTCCACTTGCTGCGTCTTTCATACTTCTTTCTTATGGTAGAAGTTCCTTACAGAAATACTGGATCAAGAGTTGTTCACTAATTTGATGGTGAGGGTAAATAGCACAAAGCCTTTTAAAATGCTCCTAAAACCCATATATTGTCTCCCCATTGTACTATCCAATTGCTTTAAGAGGTCGGGAAGTACTTCTTCAAAAAAAGTCTTTTCATCTCATTCCAAGTATTAATTGATCCAAAGGGTAAGTAGTAGAGCCAATCCTTGGCAGTGTCCCCCAATAAGAATGGGAACGCCCTTAGCTTAATCTACTCTTCTTGTACCCCAACTAGCTTTATGCTAGAACAAATTGTATGGAATTCCTTGAGATGCTTATGAGAACCTTCACCTGGCATACCATGAAAAGTAGACAAAAGATGAATTAGAGTAGACTTAAGCTTAAAAGCAACATCAATATTAGGAAAATCAATGCACAAAGGTTGATGGTTGAGCTTAGGAGTAGCCAACTACTTAAGAATGCATAAAGGTTGATGGTTGAGATCAGGAGTAGCCCACTACTTAAGAGTGTGATCATTATTTTGCTCTACCATGTTTTAATCTATTTTATAAATATAATCACTAGATGAATTAGAAAGAAAATCTAAGGTTATTTGAATTCCTGGTGAAGAACTAATTCTTCTGTCAAATGGTGATATATCCTCGAAACTTTGTGAAACTTTTATTTTCGATTTGTATAGAGTTCTTTCAATTTTTACATCAAATTTTGATTCACCAAAGTGAGAAGATCATGTCATGCACTATAAATAAACCAAATAAGAAAAGAAATTAATCAAAAATAAAAATAAAACAAATAAATATATTTAAAAAAGCAATAGATATTAATCCTCGTCAGTAGCGCCAAATTGGTAGTGCGTTGTAACACTACAACAAAATAACTAAACTTAAAACTATAGCTAATGATGAGTCTAGGTCGATCCCACAGAGATTAAATCAAATCACTTTTCTAAATTATATGTATATGTATAAAGGGGTTTGTTTTGACTCAAGTAAGAAAACAAAGTTAAATTGAACTTATGAAAGAAAATAAAATTAAATAGTATAAAAGTGAGAAAATTGATCAATGATTTCAGAATCTAGTTCTCGGATCAATCTCAGCCTACACAAAAATAAACATATTTCATTGTATTATTGTTTTCACATCTCTCTTCGGACTATTGATCTTAGATTAACAACAAGCTTTGTTAACCCTAGTTTTTCCTTAGATCGTGTTTAATCAAAATAAGCTCTTTAACTAAACCTAGCTAACGAGCAAGCTAGAAAAAGCTCATTAGATTTATTTAGATAGTCGCATTATGAATAAGGAAAATATATCAATCTAGGTAACAACCATACAAGTTCAAGTTATTTAACCTATGTTGTGTTATCCTTAATGATTCAACGTCATTAGTTACCACAAATGAATCCAAAACATAATTATTACATATCGTATTTGAGATTCGAACATTGGGGTTTATATAAAAACAATCGAATAGAGCATTTAGATCATCCTTACACAAATACCCAATCTAATAAGCAAAGAATAACATAAACTATCCTTAAAGAGAGAAAGATTCAACAATACACAATGCGAAGTGCTCAAATGTAATACTTAACGTTGAATTAATCTCTGAAACTAAATAAGGAAGATTAACCCTCTATAGATCCCAAATAGGTAAGCTTTCTGCCCTTTCTCGTGCCTCCAAAACAAATCCCCTTTCTTTAGCCCCCCAAAATATCAATTTGTAGTAAAAACTAGGTTTCTGGGTATATGGCAGTTGTGCATCCAAGTGTGCAACCCAAAAAATGTGAAGCTCATGAAGACACATTGTTGGATACAAGTCTATGTATCTAACTATGTAAATCCAAAAAATATTTTCTAATTGTATACACGGTCATGCATTTCCCAGGCCTTGTTGAATTATTGTTCTTCTTGTAATTTCTCATCCAATACTTACCCTAATCCATCTTCTTCTTGTTCCAAAAGGGCAATTGAATTTGAGCATCAAGATGTTAGCTCAAGGAATGTTCTTTTAACCCATTTTTGTTCTTATGCTTCAAACTTATACCTAATACCAAATATGAACTAAAATGAGTATCTTAAGCAGTTCACAACAATAATCAGTTCGCAACAATAATCACTGAGTGTTAAGTAGTGAATGTATAAATAATTAAACACACATGGTTAATCTTTTTTGTGATAGTTAACATTGTAATAACCTAGTTAATATTGTAATAACTGCAAGTGCATGGCGTAAATGTAGCTAGTACCGAAAAGTATAAGTTGATCCCACAAAGACTATGAATACTAGTAATTGCCCGTTCCCTCTAAATCTAACGTAAGGATTGATTTTAGATTTTTAATAAAAAGAAAATAAAAACTAAAATAATTAAACAAATAGGAAACGATAATGAATACAAAGACAGTTGAATTCACTTTGACAAATTGATCTTTTATCTTGCAATTGTTTTATTGATGTATTGAACCAAGGACACTCCTATGGTATGCTAATAAATGACCTTAAGTGTACTAATAACTAATCCTAAGGTCTCTAACCAAATTACTCAGGTTTAATCTTATAAGATTGTGTTATCAATTTATGAGTCCCTCTTTTAGGATTGACCCTAATATAGAAGATTTATGTCATTCTATCTATAAGGTTGCAAATGATAGATCTATTCATACTGGGATTTCTTTATCTCTACATATGAAATTAGATTATGATCTAATATTCTTAGGTTATTAGAACATAAATAAAAACATGTGATCAAATCACAATATATCAAACAACCAATTGAATTAATAAAAGAATCAAATCATATCAAAGTACTAACATAAGGTTCATCTAACCTAAACACTAACTTGACGTTTAGTTACATATGATTGAATACGAAATAAAACATGCATAAATAGAAATATGAATAAAAAATAATAGGCTCATAATTCTAAATCTCTCTTATTGTCTTTTATCGAATGTTCTTATGATATAGAGGCTTGATCTTGTATTTTGATGGATCTTTTGATGATTTCTTCATGTTTCTTGCTTCTCTGGACCAAAATCGCCCCTTCTGGACGTCCTCTATGTCTAAAAATCATCTTATAGAGTCCCAACTTCTAATTTTCCTCTGAAATGTCAAATTTATATAAAATTATAGGTTTTTAGGTTATGCACAGTCGTACATTGGACCATGCATAATTAGAATTCACTGAGTACCCTAAAAATGCAAGAGAGTACAGAAGTGCATAATTGTGCATTCCTTCAAGATTGGTGATTTTTTTGTTTTACACCCTGTTTTCGCCTGAATTCTTCTTCTTTAAGTCTAAAGGCAGTTATCATCTATAAACACACGTGAAGCACATTAAGTACGAAATATAAAACAAAAGTATAAAATATCAAGAAAGAATACAATAAATATTTGGTAAAAACATAGTAAATTAACCATCTATTAACATATCAGGAATTCTGTGAATACCCTTGTAGTCATGAAAATAGTTCCATTTTCCATGTTAAACAACAACCAAAGGTGTATATGGATGACTGCTATTGTAGAGGGAGGCTCATAGAAGTTTTGCTTGTAATAAATTAAAGGGTAAAATTTCTAGCCTACAAACACCCATAAGGAGATACATACATCTTTGGAAAGAGTTATGCCTGGTAGGTCTAAGAAGAATAAGAAAAAATATAAAGATGAACCATGAACGAAATAAAGTGAAGAATCCTCATAGGCTATCATAGAAAGGGTAATTCTAATTATATGACAAATATGGAAATGGTGGTCATGATAAGAGAAGCTGTAAATTTGGTCCACTTTCTTCCAGTCAAGAAGGAGTTAAGGTTTGTTAATTTATAGTTTATGTGTATTTTGGTAACTACTAATTGATATGTCAATATTAGACAGTCATATGGGTCTAATAAAGTTCCAACAGTAACAACAATTTCCAATAAATAATCTTTTGAAGTTAGTGGAGTCGAGGTTAGCAAAGAACCTTCTGAAGTTGGTAGAATTGAGTTTAGTAGACAACCTTCTGAAGATGGTGGAGTTAAGGTTAGTTTGACATAATTGTCAGTTATCATATTTTATTACTCATGTGTATTATTCTTCTTTTATATGTTATTTAAACAAATAATTTATTATTTTAACCTTGTTTATAATCGCCATTTATATCTCCATCTCTACCATTGATAAGAAAGAGAATATTTAGCTCAGTTAATCCAAACACATTTCAGCTATCATTCCAATTAAGAGGTTTGAGGTGGAAGGGCCCTAAGTATCATGTCATGACAATTCCAATAATGAGCTTCCAAACCAAGATTTTTTACAAATTCAAACCAACAAGCTTCAAACATTTAAGTCTAAATTCAACAAAGGGATAGAGAATTCTGGTTGGATCCATTGTCTTTTAGGTGCATAGTTGTCAATTTTGTATGTAATTCTAGTTGGATTTAATTCTGTTTTGTAGTGAATAATGTTTGGAAATTTTGGTTTATAGGGATTTCTAGTTGGATCCATTCTGTTTATTTTATTTACATTATGGTTAAATCTACTTTAAAGTATTATAGGAACATTCTAGTTAGATCCATTATGATTTAAAACTACAGCATTGTAGTAGAATGATATAGGATAATTCCAATATTATATTATATGAATCTCAACTATACAAGTTTATGAATGTCAAAGTTACATGCTTACAAATTTGTGATTATCAAATACTTTATATGCTTGTCAACTGAAACTTTGCATATTATTTTTTTATGAATGCCTTTTTAAACATATTGTCACAATTTGAACTTTATTTTAAATGTAATTAAATATGTACTTACATATAAATAGAGTAACTAAAATATATTAACTAAAGTTTGATGTACAATATAAGTACTTCTTACATTATCCCCATTCATACACATCACTCTTAATATATGAATTCTTATAAAGCATATCACATTAGTCTTACGATTTCAATAGTGATAAACACGTATCACCATGGAAACAACAACAATATATGTCATTAATATCTTCTTTGACTCCTTTTTATCATTTATAATATGTTCAATTTATACTCCATTTACTTTATTTTTTCATCTAACTCAATTTGTTCCGTCTTTTAATCCGTATTTGGCCTTCTAACAACTCGAACAAACTTGGAGCTAGACCAGCCAACTTGATGGAAAGGATCTTGTCTTTTGTTTTCCTTTTACAACTCAATGTTAATCAGTGCTTCAACTTAGAATTATCATTTAACAATCTTTGAATAACATGAAAAACCCTATTTGGAAAGGGTTGTCATGCTAATGAAAGAACTTATAACTCCCAACCTTGTAAGCATCAACAATATAGACATTCACTAAAATATTTATTCTACTTTTATTCCTATATAGAGTATCATAACAAATTATTCTTACAAACCCGATAATTTGGGCAACCATAAAACCTATGGCCAAAATTATTCTCACTCTATAAAGTCCTTAAAAAACCATTGAATCCATATAAGCATTGAATGTCAGCTGAAGAACAACTACTAGTTGAAGACCTAGAAAATGACATCTCCAATCCTAATTACTTTATTTGTCTATTATATGCCACAACATAACCAAACAATATATATTAACAACATGGAAATAACCATGAACCACCATTAATATCTTATCAATAATGGAAACATGAACTTTTATCAATGACATTGTTAATTATTGTTTAGAAATTGTAAAGGAGAAAAATTAGGAATTCATTCTCTTCATTTGGGAGAAAACAAATATAGGCCTTTATTCTACTTCTATTCCTATATTGAGTATCATAACAAATTATTCTTACTACCCCAATGTTTTGGGCAACCATAAAACCTATGGCCATAATTTTTCTCACTCTATAAAGTCGTTAAACAATCCCTGAATCCATATAAACATTGAATGCTAGCTGAAGAACAACTATTAGTTGAAGACCTAGAAAATGACATCTCCAATCCTGATCACTTTATTTGTCTATTATACGCCACAACATAATCAAATAATAACAAGAAACATAACCATATATTAACAACATGGAAATAACCATCAATCACCAACAAATTAATATCCTATTAATAATGGAAACATGAACTTTTATCAATGACATTGTTAATTATTATTTAGAGATTATGAAGGAGAAAAGTTAGGAATTCATTCTCTTCAATTAGGAGAAAACAAATATAGGCAGATGTCAACATTCACCTTACCAATATTTAATACATCACAACATTTAAATGCCAAACATGATCCAATCTTACAATCCTGACACTTTCTCACTATATTAGAGATTCATTTCTAGCATCTAGAAATCTAGAAGTGAAAGATATCAATAATTGAAAAACACTAATCTTTACTGGAACTATATGATAAAGTTATACCTTTCCTTGGAAAAATTATAACAAATGTTGCTTTATAATGGTGAAAGCAATACTCACTCACACTTCCATGCAAAACACTACAGGAGTATACAATATGAGACAATATAGGAACATTATATAAAGAGAAAAGAAAAGAAGAGAGTAAATGAGTGAATAGAAATACCTTTCAACTAAGCTTCTGCCTCTAGTACCTATAAGAACACACTATCATATAAATAAAATTTTCCAACTATAAGAAGTTAAATAACAGAAACTTCAAAGGTGGAAGTTTAGATATTACCTCAACTAGAGAATGAAGATACCTCAACTGGAGCAACTAGAGAACGAAGTGGCACATGGAAACATTAGGGGTAAATTAGTATCAAAGATAATAACATAGGTCATCTTAAACATTTTGCTAAACATTAAGGGGCAGATTGGACCTTTGATCTTTTAATTTTTAATTTTTTAGTTATGCTTCCAAATTTAGTAACAAAAATTTATTTCAATTTTCATAAGTTATAACAAAATTATAAATTTAGTTTTCATTTTAGTTTTATCATAATCTAATTTTACTATTAACTAAAATATATTATTTAATTATTTAATAGTAATTATTAATAACAACAATAACTAATACAATTTAATTATTTTATCTATTTTAATTTTACAATTAAATAATAGATAGTTTTACTTAAAATTATTTATTTTAAATAAAAATAATAAATATTTATTATTATTTATAAATATTTATAAGAGTTTACAATAAAATTATTTACTTGATTAATTTATTTCTAGGTTTTATTTAATATTTAATTATTATTAATAAAAGGATAATACATTGGCCAAAAAGCTTGTTTTTGATTAAAATTAAAAATTAAAAAAGAAAATTAAAATTAAAATTAAAATGAAGTTAAACTACCCTAAACATTTTACAAAAAGTTTGTTTTTATTAAAAATGAAAATAAATTTAGGGAACCAAAATTAAAAATTACATCGTAATCAAGCTACCCTACACATTTTCACTTCGAGGGCGTATAATATATATTTTCGAGATATTAAATGATAATTAAGTAATATTGAAGTTGGTATTCAAATAAATTTTAATGTTATATTCATAATATTTTCTAAGGCACTTATAAAAATTGATGAAATTTGAACCTATTTTTATTTTTATATATTCTTATAATTTTAACTTTTATAAAATTATAAAACTAATTTTCTTAATATATTCTTTTAAACTTTTATTAATGATTAATTATGTATTATTAAACTCTTCTCGTCTCTCCTTACTGTTATGTTGCCACTTTTATTGTGTCATGATCGCTGTCTCGCTTTTCCTCTCCTCCTCCTACAATCTTAGGTTTCATCACTCCTACCATGTTGTCTTATTCTTCCTCCCTTCCTCTTATTGTGTTGTCTTGTTCTTCCTTATCGTCACTACTCATTGTCGCTCGTCACCTTGTCCAACGCTAAGCTTCAAATCGCAGTCAATCAGTCAAGGTTTTTAGTTATCCCATAATAACGCTTGATTCTTTACATGGTTGTTCCATAACCTCCCAAATGGTGGTAATAACATCTGGTTTATGTTATAAATTATATGATAGGCTTGGTAGGTCCAATTAAAGCTACGACAGCTTGTAACTTGAGGCATTATGAATTGATGAGAATGGTTGTTTAGAGGGGAAGGGGTCTTGATCTTAATTGTGTGGGATTGAATGAGTGGTTTGGTTGGAATTAATAAAAGAATGGTATATATATGTGTTGATTACATGGGATAGTTTTTAAGGTAGCTTTCATGTCTTTTTTGGTAAGGATAAGATAAGATGAGAGATAGAAACCAAGCTTTATTGTAAAGTGAGATCTTCCATAATTTCAAAACTTCATGCAAGAACATTCCGTCACTAGTTTGTTTGATCAAAGTGTTTAGGAATTATAGATTAAATAAATGAAATTTTCTTACATGATATGCACCCTATCATAAATGCAGAGGTTTGCTTGTGTATCAATTATCAATAAAGCTTATTTGTGTTTTATGGTTGACTTACTTAAATATAATATAGAAGATAGTCATATTTAGACCCACATACATATATATGGTAGTTGTACATATAAATGTTTGTTAAATTCTTATTAAGAGGGTCATGAGATTACTCGCAAACTTTAGATTTATTGGATAGAATATGCTTAAGCCTCAAATTTTCTTAATGACTCATTGATATAAGTTTATAAAGTTCTCTTGCATGTCTAAAGCAAATAATTATTTAGAAGTTGCTTTATTTCTTCCTATTATTTTACACATAATTGAATCCTTATTTTCCTTGTCACTAACTAATAAATGGTAATAGGGATTCTATTGACTTTGCATATACAAATATGTGTGTATATTTGTTAGTGGCATATCATGGAATTCCTTTAAAGTTGAAGTTATGCATACATTCTTAGAATCTAAGGTGTGTTTATTTTTTAGTTGAACAATACATATTTTGTGATAACAGTTAATAATGAAACTAAGTTGGAAGAATACTTTATATTAATAACCTTGGAAGAATACTTTATTTTAATATGAGGTTATTAATTTAATTTTGATATATGAATTTATTTATTTTTATAGATAAATAGAGGAAAGTTTGGGTACTCGTGATAATTCATCCTCCTTATAAATATTTGATGATCCAACTTGAGCTTATGTTAGATTATTTTCTAGTATGAAAAACTATACTATTTATTTATATTGCAACAAACATATAAAAGGTGGGAAAACATTTAGTTGAGATCAAAGGTGATATAGAACCTTGTAAGAAAATTAGTCATAATATAAAATGAAAAATAAAAAATTCATTTAAAGAGTATTAGAATGAGAAAGAAAGAACGTAAAGACTGAACTAAAAAATTTATAGTGAAAGTTCTTTTTACAATGGTTAGGATGATACCGATAATATTAAATATGGTATTCCTACCTAGTAAGAAGGGATTGTTGCAACTTATGTAAGGAAGAAAAAAAGATAGTTGTCTAACTTTTTTCCTCTAAGAACAATTCTTAGAGCTAAACCTTTAATTCGTATTGCATTATAATCTAAAGAAGCAACATATAATGTGGACATGTCAATGGCTAAATGGTGGTATAATATAAATGTTTCATTCAATGCTATTTAGTCTTATTATTACTAGATTATGGTAGATGTTATTACCTCTTATGGTCTAGGCTATAAATTTCCTTTAATTGATGACTATAAGGTAATCTTCTTAGTATCTCTGTTTATGAAATCAAAAGATATTTGAATAAAAGAAGAATGACTTGGAAAACTCATAAGTGTTCAATAATATGTAATGGTTAGATAAATAGAAGACATGAGCCTATGATCAATTTTTTGGTTTATTTTGTTAAAGGTAGCTCCTTTGTGACCATAAGGTCAGATGTTCGAATTACAAAAATAGCCTCTTTGTAAAAATTACAAAGGGAAGGTTATGTACATTGATGACCCTCCTCCGACCCTTACAAAGTAGGGAGCCTTGTTACGGAGTACCTTGACTTCTTTTTAAAGGATTGATATTTTTGAAATCCATTAAAAGATCTAACCTTATAAGAAATGTTAACACTTTGTTTAATATAATTAATGAAGTTGTGAATAAAGATGGGTCATAAAACATTGTACAATTCATCATTGATAGTGATACTGCTTATAAAACATTTAGAAAAAGGTTGCAAAACATATATAATTCTTTCTATTTAACTCTTTGTATTATACATTGCGTTAACTTAATATTGGAAAATATAGGAGATGCTAGCTACTTTCCTATTATTATTACATTATGAAGGTAACAAAAGCAGTGACTAAGTTCATCTTTAATCATTCATAGGTTCTGAATTTGATGAGAAAGGATTCACTAGTGGTAGGAATTTGTTTCGTCCTAACAAATGGTAGGAATTTGTGTCATCCTGCCATTACCACATTAGTGAGACAAATATTTACAAATGATAAATATATTGCATCTAAATATGCTAGGTCTAATGTTAGAATGAAGGTTTCTAGAATTATACTTGAAGATCATAAATTTTGGTCATAATGTCAATTTGTCATCCAAGTTTGTAAGCCTTTAGGGGGAATATTTTGTTTGCTGATAGTAACGAGAGGACAATAATGAATTATTTTATGATCTTATACAGAGGATAAAGAAAACAATTAAAGCCAATATGAAAAATAGGCATTTCTTATATACACTTTATCTTGCAAACATAAAAAAAAGATAGAAAAGACAATTTAAATCTCAATTGTTTTCTACTATATATTTTTTTAATCCTAGTACGTATTTTAGAACAAATTTTTTATAGAAAATTGAAGTTAATAGGGGAATGTTATTAACTATCACAACAATTGTTTCACATGAGATATTGCAAGATATCATTCGCTCATAAATGGAGGTATACAAAGCCGCGTGTGGTAATTTTAGAATACCTATTGTAATTTATCAAAGAGACGAACTTAATTCTTTTATATATTTCTCCAAAAATTAATCATTAATTTATTTTCCTTATAAGATTGCTTTTGTTGTCTTATAGTTACTTGGTGGGACCAATTAGAAGTAGTATACTAGAATTGCAAAGGTTTTCAATTCAAATTTTGACTACAGTTGTATGGGCAAAAAATTGAAGTACATTTGAATTCATTAATTCTAAAAAAGGTTTAGAACATAAGAGATTAAATAATTTGGTCTTTGTTAGATACAACTTAAAACTTCGAGAATGATATTATTAAGTTGACTATAAATTCTTAAAATTTCTTAATAATTTAATTTTATTTATTTACTAAGAGTTTTAATAGCATAAGTAGCTCTATAAAACCAATTTGCCTTTCCTATATCGATTTTTGAATGGATTAGGTTTTTTTAGAAACCAAGTTTTATAGATGAGAGTGTCATAGAAGACAATCTTAGATGAGAAAGTACTACCATTTTGATGCAATGAATTTAAATGATGATGATATTGAGACTCCTTTCAATGATAAGGACTTGGTATCAAATAAAAATTGGGCCAATGCGATTTAAATGAAATTCCAAGTTTTTTCATCTTTCTATTTTCTTTTATTGTCACTTATATTTGATGTATGTATTAAATTCTATATATGCAATAAAAATATAAAGCTTTTAACTGTAAATGCTTTTGTTTTAAGTTTCAGTTTTACTTTATTGTCTTCCTTGATACAAATTCTTATTGTAATAATACTTATGGACATATATTATTTTTACTATACAATTTTTTGATGCAATTAATTGTAACATTTTGAGTACTTTATATTATTCTCACTTTTATATTTGTATTAGAATTGATGTGTCTGTTTCTTTTATTAATTGTGATTATTGTTTGATAAATATGCGGAAAATAATATTAATAGAAACAAAGACATAATTGTTATATGAACTCTAGATAATTGTGATTGTTTGAGACATGATTGAAATAAAATTAAAAGAGAGATTATTTTGGAAATTCATAAAATTTAGGGTTTATTTTATAATTTTAAAAGAGGGGATAAACAATGTTAAATGAATAATTTTTTAGGATTTTTTAAATTTAGTGTTCAAATTTTTAAAATTTTTAATTGAGTAACCAACCATTTCAAACCTTAATAGTTTAACGTTAATTCTATTAATAATTTGTTGATTTGACTAACAAAATCTTTATTATTTATGACATTTAAGTGTTTACTTACTTTTGTCTAACCATTACTACTGATTTTTAGGTGGACATTTACGTGTCATAAATAACAAATATTTTCTTAACCAAATTAGCAAATCACTTAATTAAAAATTTATAAAACTTGTGCATTTGATTGAAATTTTTTAAAAAAGTTGAGTGTTTTAGGATATGTTATCCTTTAAAGATTAACATATATGGTATATGTTATTGATCGTATATTCATAATATTGATTTTTTATCAAAAATAAATTATATTATACGTATTTTATTGAACAAAATCTGAGTTTGGGTTATAAGTTTACCTCTTCTTATGCTTTCCGCAACACAAATCGTATAACATGCTGAGGTAAGGCCGTAAAGAGTTCGTTTTGCTGCATTTTCCACTCGTACCTTGTAAAGAGTTCGTTTTGCTGCTTCCAATGGCGCAGATCCCAAGCTTGGATAATTCTTCACTAAATCTCAAATACGTCAGGTGCATACAATTCATCGCTTTCATAGTCTGATTAGGAATTCACTGGTTCTTAGTTCACTAATATTGCTTCCTCTTGGTTATGCACACTCAGGGAGCAGTCGCAGAGGGAACTCGTAAACATCCTCAAGAATGTAATTTCCTTCTATAGTCCATTACATTGCTCTGTCTTTTTTAATTTTATCTTCTGGGTTTTCATTTTCAAAGAAAATACTTTTAAAGTTGTATTAAGTTTCCCGTCAAAATTATTCTGTTGTTCTCTTTTACTCTCTCTATTCAATTTCATTGAAATTCTTGTGGTTTTAAAGCCTTTTAAGTTAAATTTATGAATTATTAACATAATTTTGAATGATGTTGAATTTAAAAGATTCGTGGGAAGAAGTGTTTGGTGATTGATCCGCAGCTTAGTGGCTCCCTTTCACTGATCGTCCCAACGTCAATTCTCAAGGTAAGAAAGTTTCTTCTATTTTGCATATTTACTATGAACTTTTTTTTTTTCAAATAGGAAATAATGCTGAAGGAAAAAAAATTTCCAACTTTGTTTGATTTAGTGGAAAATGTTTGTTGTAGATTGTTGGTATTTGGTTGTTACCCCAAACCTGGAATTGTACGCTTAAATAAGGAAACTGGAATGTGGCTTTTTAAGTGATGATTGAAGGATTTCTTGTCAAATTTGGAATAACAGGATAATGGGATTGAATTGCGGCATCTTGAAGCAGAAATTATTCAGACTGATTGCACCAAAGTGATTTACCTTGTTCGTTCTCGGTTTAACTTGATGAGGTTCATATGTTCCAATGTTCATAATGATATTTCGAAAGGGATTCAGAGGGAGTATTATCTTTATTTTGTACCACGTCGTGAGGTTGTTTGTGAGAAGGTACTCCTTTTCATTGGTAGTTGATCCACTCTTGTGAAGTATTATTTTAGTTTTAGACAATCCATTGCTTATGGTGAAGTTGTGGGTATGTTTTTGGCCATGCAGGTTCTTGAGGAGGAAAAAGTTCATCACTTGGTAACAATAGGGGAGTACCCCTTGTACACGGTTCCTCTGGATGAGGATGTGTTATCATTTGAACTTGATTTTGCTCACAAAGTATGGCTAGCAATTAAGGTTTTCAGGTTCTGTTATACTTTTCAATTGCGAAATTACATTTTTTTTTCCTCATTCTCTTTCTTCCCATCACATGGCAGGAATGCCAAGTTGACGGTGACACAAGCTCACTTTGGCATATTGCAAAAGGGATTCATAAGCTTGAGGTGTGTATGACTTTTTGCAATCAAAATACTCTTCCATAAGCGTTAGCTTACTTTGAATCTCCTCATGTACACTATAATCCATTTGTGAAATTTCTGGCTAGCAGTCTCTTTTTGGAGTGATACCAAATGTGAGAGCAAAAGGCAAAGCATCAGTTCGTGTTGCTGATATTCTCAATCACATGCAAGTAGAAGAACCAGTCAACTCACCTGATGTAATAATGATTTGACTTGGGCACTTTTTATCAACTTATTGTCTTTCCTATGTTCTTCCACAAATGCTTTATGACTTGCCACTCATTGCTTTTTCATTCATTTAGATTGCTGTCTCAGAGATAAATACACTGATCCTTATAGATAGAGAGGTAACTATTTGTCTCATGATGTATCCCCTTGTAACTATAGTGCATAGTCTACTAGCATTCTTTCTTCTTATACTTCTTCTTGCATACAGATAGACATGGTAACTCCCATGTGCTCTCAGCTAACATATGAAGGACTGCTGGACGAGGTACTGGGTCACAAGCAAGAGGAAATTTTCTACAGTGATATCATTACATTTTATGCTGTAACAGATTTTAAGGGTAGTGATCTGTTTGTCAAGGAAATATGTGGAACGAGAAGTTTCTTATGAGAGATTTGTCTACCTGATTGCCTAGATACTTCAAGTTGATCATTTTACTCCTTTATTGTGTATATGTGTGAGTGTGAGGGGGAGAGAAAATAACAAATACTTGCACAGAAAATTTCAGCTATCACATTAATTTGTTGAGTGGCTTTTCATGCAAGCATCTATTCATCATGGTTTCTGCTCTTTGGAAGCTGAATTATCTTAGAGGAAGATATCCCTATGACTATCTGGACATGAGAAAATTCTGTTTTTTCTTTTCTGGTTAGTTTTATAATTTTGATTTCTTGATAGCTACTCTTTTAAAACGAGTGCAGTTTCTGCATGTCAGCAGTGGTTCCGTGGAGCTTGATGCATCAATCATGGGTGCTCAACAAGAGGGTAAAAAGATGAAAGTTCCACTTAACTCAAGGTGACGTGTACCTCTACTTGAGGCCTTTGCTTGGCAATATTGTTTTCTTCATCCACATCTTGATTGATCTATACGCATCTTAGATATAAGGTCAGAAGAATTTTGCTGGATGAGACAGAATTGAAATGCATCTCCTGAATTTTAATGATGAATTCCTTTCATTTTTGTTGTGATTGCTTCTGTTGAATGGATAAGTTGAACTTTATCATTAACTTGAAGTTTTAAAAACATGTGCTCTCAATGATGCAATGCCTTCTTAAGCTATCTAGCTTCTTCGCCAATACTTTCACTTAAACATATTTTTGCCTAACTGTGTATTGGTTAAATTTCAGTGACAAGCTGTTTAAGGAGATTCGAGATCTCAACTTTGAAGTTGTTGTGCAGGTTGTGTTTTGTTTTTTCTTTTTATATATGAAAGTTCTACTTTCATTAGCTTTTAATCAAATTATTTGATTTCTTTATTTTTTTTACTTTGTATTTTCTCTTTTATGGACCTTAGTTGTTAGCTAACATTTGATTGCAGGTTTTAAGGCAAAAAGCGACTTCTATGAAGCAGGACTACACAGAGATGACCACTACTGTAAGTAAATCTTGTGGCATCTGGATACTTACATCAGTTACTTTACATTATTAATTCCTGGTTGATTGATTCTTCTGTTGCAACAGAGAAGTGTCTCAATTGAAACATGTCTTATCTGCAATCCATAAACTGTACTGTAAAGTTGCTTGTAGACCTAATGAACGTAACCAAAGTCAGCTAGTCATGTGATTTATTGCTACCACTGGTGGCCTATGAAGCTGCTTTTATTAACAGCATAGATGTAATGGATGCAGAATCAGACTGTTTCTGAGTTAAAGGATTTTGTTAAAAAGCTTAACTCATTGCCCGAGATGACTGTAAGTCAACTTATCTCTCTTGATCTTTCTGTAATCACTGTGGATATGGCCCTTGTAGGAGCTAGATTTATACTGTTGATGATAATTCTTTCAGAGGCACATAAATCTTGCTCAACATCTATCAACTTTCACATCGAAACAAACATTTCTTGCCCGACTTGACATGGAACACACAATTGTTGAGGCTCAGAGTTATGACATGTAAGTTAGTTCCAGTATTACTTTACCTCCATGTTTTCAGCAAAGTATAGATAGGTCAATATATGTCATGTTTCTTTTATGCTGTCTCATGCCATGACTGGTTGCTGTAATTCTCAAAATATTGATAAAGGCTTTATTTTCCATAAGACATTTTTTGTCTCCTTATCTGACCATCTCATTTACATCCAGAGGAATTTGTTTTATGTTAATTGTTAAAATTTCATGGTTGTTAAAATTTCATGGTTTTGCAACTTGGACATGACTGGATTAGGGTCAAGTGTCTGATAGATGCTCATGTATGCAGATGCTTTGAGTACATTGAAGAACTGATTCATAAGCAGGAGCCTCTTGTCAGTGTCTTGAGAATGCTTATCTTATTCTCTGTTACCAATTCAGGGTTGCCAAAGAAGCATTTTGACTATTTGAGGCAAGAATGGCTTGACCTATGCTAATTGTCTGTCCTACTTTGGTTGTTAACTTATACTATTGATTTGAACTTTTCTTACTTCTGGTTCATGAATCCTTGCTATCTTGCAATATGGATATTAAAGCTTATATGCTCTTGATTTAGGAGAGAGCTGCTCCACAGCTATGGGTTTGAGCACATAGCAACATTGCACAACCTAGAGAAGGCTGGCTTGTTGAAGAAACAGGTTGTGTTATCCTGGCATTATATCGTAGAAGATAATCTCATGTTAGTGAAGTTTAGTGAGTTCTATTAAATTATCATACTTATTACATATCTTATGAACCTTGCAGGAATCAAAAAGCAACTGGTTGACAATTAAACGTGCACTGCAACTTGTTGAAGATACCGACACTGCAAAGTATGATAGTTCTCAACCATATAACTTAGTAAATACATATTAAGAAAAATTCTAAATTTCTTCTTTGAAATGCCATTAAAGGAAATTGTAATTGATGTGTGCCAAATTTTATTTGTTTTTGGAAACTTAAAATTCCCAAGTTAATAATATTAGTTGGGTAGTCAGTTACCACTTGAAGAACTTTTAGATCTAAATGCCTGTACCATATATGATAAATGGTATGTATTGCAGCTGTTTAGTATCAAGGGAAAGTTAGAGAATTTATTTCTGAGCCATTGGGTGATCTAGACACAACAACTTGTTATATTTTCCCTCATAATGTAGAATATACTTCTTTTCTTCTATTTCTTTCACTTTCCTTTTGCTCTCTGATTCTTAAAGTTGTTACCTCTGTGCCAGCCCCAATGACATTGCTTATGTCTTTTCTGGATACGCTCCACTGAGTGTTCGCCTGGTTCAAAATGCTGTGCGATCAGGATGGTGAGGTTAATCTATCTGTACCTCTTATGTCTCTCTGACCATGTGTCTTCTTATTGACTTTCCTTCTTCTTATGCATCTTCCTCCTGTTAATTTGATAGAAAAATAACTTCTGGAACTGAAAAACTATTTTCTTTCATTTTAACAAGGTTGGGGATGTGAGTTGCTCCAATTTAACATAGAACGCAAACTTATGACTAGAAGTCAAACAATGTTGTCATATAGAGTCATGGTCTCCTAATAGAATTAAAAGAAACTTAACTTATTGCTTCTCCTTTTTATGGAACTTGTCAGCTTCAAATTATGTTTCAAACCATGCGAAGACTCCAACTGCATACCATTTTACTTCTTTTCCTTCTCTAGTGGAATCTCTTGTTGGGATTATCAATAGCTCTAGGTTTGAATTTATTTTACCTTAAAAAATCTAACTGAATTTAATAAAAACATTCTTGTAAATTTTCTTGGTTATCTTCTATTTTTTATGAAAAATTGGTAATTTGAACTGCAGGCGCCCTATTGAAGAAATTTTGAAGTTGTTGCCTGGACCTCACTCTGAAGTGAAGAGAGTTAGTGAACATGCCTTCTATCTTCATCAACACCATATTTTTTGGTTTAAGGAAGAAGTCACAAAGAAACTATTTCTGTTCTCTGTTAGGTTTCTGAAATTTTAAGTGCATTTCTTCCATAATTTGCAGGGCGGGTTTTCAAGCAGCCCATCTTTTGACACCTTGCGAGGGAATTCAACAGCTCTTGACAGGTATCTACCTAATGACACTCTTCTCTTTGGTATGCTAATTAAGATGTTCTTTTGCCAAGATTGTCAGCCATCATTCACTGGTTAACGTCCATTATCAAAATCCACATATGTGCGTAGAAGCTCGTATTTTGCAATCGATGGTGTTCACCTTTTTTGTATTATCATTAAACATCCAAAGTAGTTAGAGTACCATTTCCAAGACGTACATCTATCTTCATGATTCTAAAGAGAAGTATTCAAACTGTACTCTCTGTATCAACCCCAGGTTCCTGATCATAGAAGCCTATAGCTTTACAATCTGCATTGGCTGACGTGTTGATTTTCAGTTAATTTTCTTGTGGTGTAACATTACTTAAACATGTTTCAGACCGACCAGCGGGAGACGCTCAATAGTGCTTGTTGTTTTTGTTGGTGGCGTGACTTTTGCAGAAATTTCTGCTCTACGATTTCTTAGTGCACAGGTATGTCGTTTTCTTCATTATATTTATGACTGTATGAAAAGTTGAGAATCCTTGACTTATTTGTTATGCTACATTTCACCATCGTATTATATCTCAAAATGGGACCCACATAAATCAGCTACACTTGGGGCCGATCAGAAGTTTCTCCTTCAATATTTGTGCCTGGCATTTCCTTGATGAAAATGACAGTAACTAGTGGATCAATTATGTGATTTTTGACACTAAATTATTGGCACTGGAACTAACCGCACTGGTGGTGCATATCGGTCAATTTTCATATTCATGGTGTTTTATGAAATGTCCTGCAGGAAGGAATGGCATATGATCCTATTGTTATGACCACCAAAATAGTCAACGGCAATACTTTGGCTGAGACCTACATGGAGAAATGGGGTTGACTGTATCGCTGTGAATATTTCTGTTAAAGGATTCATGTGTTATTGGCTAACAAAGCTGGGGAAAGGTCTTCCTTAATGGTGCATGGAAAGAGGCTAAGTTATTTTTTCTTTCGCAAGTGAAATTGATTTTGATTGGAACTTTGGTATATAAGAATTAGTTGGTTTGAATACGAAAGTATTATGTATTTTATGCATAGAGGATCCAGTGTCTTTCAGAAAGTTATGATATTTGTGACTTGAGTGTATGGCATAGTCCAGTCCTCAGAATGTGTTGTGACTTTTGAGTGTGTGACATAGTCCAGTCCTCAGAATGCGAGACAATTGAAAATAATCTGAATAAAATCAATCTCACTGTCAATATATTTCATTTTGTACTGGATATTCCTGACCATCTAACCATTTAGATTCCACATTTGTTTGAACTGAAAAAGTTTTGAGGTCAAATGAGTCGAGCTGAAAACTGTGGTGGGCAGTTACAGCAAGTCTTCTCTTCAGGTGTAATTTGCCTTCTCTTTTATTTTCTATGCAGTTAGAGTTCTTGATTTTTTTTCCCTAGGTCTTGTTGAAATCGTAAAGCTTGAACCTTCCATTTTCTTTTGTATAAGAAATAAAGAAGTTTTGAATGCATAAAGCAATACTTAACAAGGTTCACGTGATTTGGCAACTGCGACATTTTTGTTAAAAAGGAAAACTATAGATACATGAAAGACCAAAATTGCAGGGACTGAAATCCCCATCATCTCTACAAGCGAGCTGCGGGACGGTTTTCCACCAAATGGTAGTTACCTACATTTTCTGCATCTGAACATCATTAATCTCTTCTGCCGCGGGAAAAGAGTTGAAAATGGCAAGGTCAGACATTGATTTTCTTTGGCATTTTTTGGTGGAGACTCCGATGGACAAACATAAGAGTCTCCAATGGACAAACATAAGTTATCTCGAATACAAGAACACGTTCCAATCCTATATACATATCGGCCCCAATTGTACAACCACGTTTCCTTTTGTAACACATGATACAAGTATTAAATTCACAGAAACTTAACCCCATGCAAACTTCTTGAAGTAATGGAGCATAATCAAAGGCAACTTTGATCAGCAGCCACATCTACACGCTGAAAGAGTTCCAAAATATTTGCAGCTTTTCTCTTGGCCCTGTCGGTGCCATTCTCTGACAGTTCCTTCAATCCCTCTTCAGCGCCAAAATCCCTTGCCAACTTCAACTGTTGTGAATCACTGGCGCATAGTGACCACAAGACAGCTGCAGCATTCTCTCTGTTCCTTGGAGAACCTGTCTCGATGACCTCCATTAGGACAGGAATGGGCTCAGCCTGACCAATAGCTATCTTTCCTTCTTGATGGCTAGCAAGAATGGCAAGAATTGCCAATGCTTCATCCACCATTCCACCTCCAGCATCCTTCAACAATCTCATCAGGGGTTGCACAATGCCAGCCCTCACAGCCCTGGCTTTGTTTCCCTGATAGATTGAAAGATTAAAAATTGCTGTGGCAGCATCTTTTTTTCCTCTTGGAGTTCCCTCACAAAGCAGTTTTATAAGAGCTGGGAGGGCCCCTGCAGCTCCTATTGCCACTTTATTCCCATCAATTACAGATAAGCTGAAAAGAGTTGCGGCTGCATTTTCCCTTGCTTCCATGCTGCCATTTTTTAAAACATCCACTATATCTGGTATGGCTCCAGCATTGACAATGGTTTCCTTGTTACTATCATTAATAGAGAGGTTTAACAGTGCTGTAACAGCATGCTCCTGGGCCCTTGGATCAGTGGAGGATAACAGCTCCACAAGGAGTGGAATTGCCCCTGCGTCTGCGATACATACTCTATTATCTGCATTCCTTTTTGCCAGTAAACGAAGCTCTCCAGCCGCTGCTCTTTGTTGTTCTGGAGTTCCATTTGCTAATTTTTCTAATAAAGCTACAATAGCAGTACGATCACAGTCTGATACACTGCTTCCAACTCTTTTAGTTCTACATGCTCCTTGTTGTTTAGGCAGCTCAACTCCATTGCTCTCACACCACAAAGCAATTAAACTTTTCAATACGTAGTTAGGTGTTAGCGCGGTGTGCAACAGCGTATGTTGTGTTTTGGGACATGTCTTGTGTCCTGCATCTAGCCATTTTTGTATACAGGATCTTTCATATGTCTGCAATTGTAAGTTAAACGAAATAAACAACAGGCATCAAACAACAAAATTCCAGAAAATACGAAGGCATGCTCTGGTACCTGTCCTGTAGACACTATCACTGGATCTTTCATCAGTTCAAGAGAAATTGGGCACCGAAAATCATCTGGGATAACAGGAGATCTATGTTTGATCAATCCCTTTTCGGCATCAGAAGTGTCAGCTTCAGGAATATCCATTTGGATGTAGTCCTTTAACTTCTTAAGGAGGCATGACATCTTTTCAAACCACTCTCCTGGATCGACATCACACGAGATGACCAATTCATGAAAAGCAACGGACTCTTTCTTCATATCATCAATAGTCTTCAGATGCAACCTGTCTGAGAGCCTTTTCAGTACTACAGGATCAGGGTCTCTTTCCCTCTCTGCTATTGCTAAGTCAAGTTCTAGTTGCAAATCAGGGGAGTCTGGTCTGCCTTTGGCTCTCCTGAATTGAGCATGCACAAGTTCAATCTACACATGGGCGAGGAAAATCTCATAAGATGATAAACACTTTACAACACCAAAGTTGCATCAGAACACAATAGCGAACAAGATTGAATTACAACTGTGAAACAGCTCCAATGGTGAAGCACCATTATTCGGAGAAATCAATGGGGTCGGCAAAGTACCTGTTCTCTAACTTCCTCTGATATGTCAAGCCTGTCATAAGGGATCTCACTTAAGGCTGCTTCAATATTTTCTGTAACCTCATGAAATTTACATGCTAGTCTATCCCTTTCCAAGGCCTGTGGCGTGAGAAAAGAAAAATAAGATGATAAATCTACCAAATAAGAGTTGCAAGATTAAGTGACCGCATACTTTCGTTTGCATTATTCATTAACTTTATCACAAAAATTTCGCAACGGTAAGTGGTTTAGTCCTCAAATATCAAGCTCAAACTTTGCGAGACTCGACTCCTATGGGACAATGGAAACTGTATAAACAAATCCAGTGGCTCCAAATATTTCCTAAGAAATCAAAATCCCCAATAAGTTTCCAATAGCCAGATACTATAAGTTAAAATCGTTAATTTGTCCAGAAGTTACAACAATGGAAGAGAAAGAGCAAAGAACAATACCTTATACAGCTTGCTACCTTGGTTCACCGACTTGAGAAGATCCACAGCGGAATCTAGAGCCAATTCAAGGGACTCAAGGCCTTTCACTTCTTCTTCGTTTAGTTCTTCACTGCTGTCTTTCAATTCCTCAAACAAAGGGCTCAAGAGCTTGATTCTACGCAACAAATTCCCTTGCATCTTCTTGCATACATTCTTACACTCGGGCAATCCCGATATCTCCTTCACCGAGTCTGCAAGTTGACTCACCAATTCAGAATTTGAGCCCCCTGTTAAAACCATTTGAGCGGCCTTAATTACTCTTTCCCAAAAATTATTAGCTGAGAAAATTGAGGCTCTCCAGATAAGAGTCGTGAGCAGTATGAGAAAATTGGAGCCTAAATAAGATCAGATCAGATCCACACAAAAAAAATAAAAAGCGAAAGAATTACACGAAAAGAAGAGAGACCCAGATGAAATGAACAGGGGTTTGAATGAATTACAAAGATAATTGAGAAAAAGTAGAGGGGAAGATAAGGAATAAGCAGAGGCAGTCAAGTAAAGTGAAGGAATTGACAAGGAGGAAACACAACAAGGGCCATGGAAGGAGGGAGGTTGGTTTTTCTTATGAAAGAACAAGAAATCTTTGGGGTTATGGGAAAAGGGGGAGAGAGAGGTTGAAGACCATTTATTTTGAAATCTCTTCTTTCTCTCAATTCCAAACGACGACTCTCTCTTGTCGTAATTGTCAAAATATTGTTTTTCTCCGTTGCTGACAATTCAATTTGGTGGGTGGATTTTGTTTGACCTAATATTCGACAGTCCAGAGTGCACATCTTCTTAAATTAAGAAAATTGATATTCATTCCTCCTTCACATTTCCTAATAAATTATCATTCCCAGGTAAGTGGGAACTACTAACTGCCTCAGACGTCAAACTCACCAGCCTGTTTTCTCTATAGTAAACAAAGCTTCATTCTGGAATTCTAACTCTTTCAAATTACTCGTAATTAAATCTGTCAATTTTAAGATGGATGTCTTCATTTTCCGTATTAGAATATTCATAATAATTGTCACGACGAGACATTCTATGATTATGAACTGATTGTTTCTTCTTCGCCTGGAGGCTGGAGCGCACAGCAGCCATACCCGATGACGTGTAGAAAAGGATCTTCGCAAACGGCCCCTAAGAACATGCCACGTGGAGGAATATGGGGAGCGGGCCCGTTGCCGGCACCGCCACGAGCCAGCACCAGCCGTGATCACGCTTTCGTGGCTATAATGATTCGTTACGTGTCGTTTTCTGATCTAATTTTTAAAAAATTTTTGTTTTTATTTTTTAAAATTTCTTCTCTCTTAAATTTCTTAATAATAAATGAGGTAAACTAATCAAATACCATAAATACTATAATTTAACTTAACTAATTGAATAATATAATAATTCAATTTAATTCTTAAATCCAAACTAAACTAATTAAATTCAATTGAAATCAATAATTTAAACTTAATTTTTAATTAAAGCTAAATATTTTTAGAGAATTGAAAATTATAAATAAAATTTGAAGTTCTTAAGGAATGTCCTTTTTTTTTTTTACATTAAGACCCCATTTAGTAGAAAGAATTATAACCAAAAAAAAAAATAAGAATAAGAATGGAAGTGAGAATCTCAATAAGAATGTATTGATTATATGTGTTTAATATGATATTAAACAAAGTTAAAAATTATGCTACTATTTGGTATTAAATATTTAAAATTTTAATAAGAAAATTTTTAACTCATATTTAGTTCTTATATGATTTATTTTGTAAATAATTAATTAAAATATTTATCTTTGATAAATAATTATTTAAAATTTTCATTTATTTATAAAATTAATAAAATTTAGATATTATAAATAATTTTTATGATAAAAATAAAAATTTTAGCTTATACCCACATCCTCCATAAAAGTTTTAAGATTGTTTAAAATGTATTTCATTTCTTGGTTTATTTATTACCAATAACCAAACAACTAAAAGTTAAGGAATAAAAATTACATATTCATTCTTACTGTTTACCAATCAAGGCCTAAAAGTATTATATTTTTGGATAAAATACTAACATGGAGTGGAGGATGGAGACCTAGATTTACCACGTATTATGTGTAAAGCATTTCTCAAAATTAATTACCTTAACACTTAAGAGAACATTTTGATTTATAATTTAACCAAACTTAGCTTATCTCATTTAAGAATCTAAATATCCCCTTATAATGGGTTTTAATATCATCCCATTAAAAAAATTTTAAAAAAATCATCCTATTAAATATCAATAATATTTCTATTTTATTTTTAGTAAAATTTAAAGAATAGTAATAACCTAGTTCCTACAGTTATATTATATATACTATTGCTGTTATTCTTAGCATGCATGCATGGAATAACAAATGCTCGGGCCAACCCAAAAGCCTTTTAGTTCTAGGATTATTTCTAAATTCACAATCTATTCTTTCTATGCTTGTCATTTTGACCACATACCACAATAAAATTTTTAGTCTAATTAGCTGTGCATTATTTACTTCAGCATATCTTAGTTAAGATATATGTTACTTAGAATAATACTATTTTAAAATTAGAAAAGTTTCAATATAGCATTAATTGCCAATTAGGCCAACATATATTTTTTTTCTCTTGTAAAATTTTCTCACTAGATTACCGTCCTAGCAGTAGTACAATTGTTATATGAAGATATGGTATTAGATATTTAAAGAATTGGCTTACTGCAAGTGAGAGATTATTAGTTTATGTTTTACAGTTAATCGGTTAGTTATAATTTACTAAACTAACCTTCTATGAGGATTCTGATTAGAATATTACTTGTTTGTTTATGAAAATTTTCATTTTGATGATTATATAAGTGATTTTTTAACTTGAGATCATCAAAGTGTCTCATATAGGAATTTCTATGTTCTGATACTACTTATAACCTATTTAGTCAACAGTAGCTTTGTCGATATTCGTTGGATATAATATGGAATATATGTTGGTTGTTGAGTGATCAATATAAGATTCATCACCCTAAAGTGATGTTCCATTGTTATCGATTGATATTGTTTTGAGAAATTCTTAACCAAGATGAAATGACATTTTGATAACAGTATTCAAATGTTATTAATTGAATCAATTACTAATAGTGGAGAATAAATATGATTGGACTTTAGACATTAATTACATCCTTTAATGTCCAATTAGAACATTATATAATGAAAAAATTGAATTAAGTTTGACCTGATTGTAAAGTTTAGAAAACTTTCTGATTCAATATAAGATATTTAATAAATAAAGATCAATATGATATATTTGATCTCATTTGAGTATAGTTGATATTAAAATAGAAATAATTAAAATTTAATTAAATTCATAATTTTATTTGAATTAATTATTAAAATATTTAAAAGCTAATACAAATAGGCTTAAGCTCTAAAGAAGCTAATACATCTTGTCTAACTCTCTCAACAAAATTTATATGATTCTTTCAATACATTTTATGAATATCATCAGAGGTCGAACACTTATGTAGTTAGGATGGTGGAGATGAGCCGATTTCAAAAATAAATCAAAATATAAGACAAAAAATTGATCAAGTTTCATAATAATATATAAATGAAGATTCACGCTTGAATATATTTTATATGTTAATCTATTATAGAATTTAAGTGATTTTGGCTTTTAAAAAATCAAACGAATTTTTTTAATTATTTTACCAAGTGCAGGATTGAATCTCACCCTGATTTCCCAACATATAAAAAATCCATACAAATAAATAAGGAAAAGAAACTAGTGAAAATGGAACAATCTCACATTAACACGTTTGGGATTAATTAAACTCACACAATTCCTATTAGTGTAACATCCCAAACCATTTGTAACAGCCCAAACTACCCGCCCATAGATATTGTCCGTTTTAGGTTGCGCCTAGGGTTAAACCTCTCATAGTTTTGTTCTTTCAAACCTTGGAAAAACGTGTCTATAGGGGAGAGGTATCTATACCCTTATAAGGCATACTTTGTTCTCCTCTCTAACCGTTGTGAGATCTCACACTCTCTATCCCTTTAAGGCCCATCCTTCTTTAGGGCCCAGCCTAGCTGGCACAACGGTTTAGGTACCGACTTTGATACTATTTGTAATTGCGCAGACCACCCACCTATAGATATTGTCTGCACCCTTAGGGCCAAATCCCTCATGGTTTTACTCTTCTCACACTTGGAAAGACGTGTCTTATGGAGGAGAGATATCCATCACATTGGTTGGAGAGGAGAATGAAGTACGCCTTATAAGCGTATAGATACCTCTCCCCCACAAGACGCGTGTTCCTAAGTGTGGGAAGAGCAAAACCATGAGGGGTTTGGCCTAGGGGTAACTCAAAGTGGACAATATCTACGGGCGGGTAGTCTGGACTGTTACAAATGGTATCAGAGCCGGTACCTAAACCGTTGTGCCAACTAGGCTGGGCCCTAAGGGGGTGAAGAGTGTAAGATCCCACATCGGTTGGAGAGCAGTACAAAGAATGCCTTATAAGAATATAGATACCTCTCCCCTATAGATGCGTTTTTCTAAGGGTAGGAAGAGCAAAACCGTGAGGGGTTTGACTTTAAGGGCAACTCAAAGCGAACAATATCTATGGCCGAGTGGTCTGGGCTGTTACAAAACCGTTGTTCTATCTAGGCTGGGCTTTAAAGAGGGCTGGACCCTAAGGGATGAAGAGTGTGAGATCCCACATCAGTTAGAGAGGAGAACGAAATATACTTTATAAGAATATGGATAACTCTTCCCCTAAAGATGTATTTTTCTGATAGGGAAAAAAGCAAAATTGTGAGGGTTTTAGCCCTAGGGATAATTCAAAGCAGACAATATCTGTGAGTAGATGGTCTAAGATGTTACAATTAGTACAATTAAATTTGATTCCCAACAATAACAATCCAATAGAAGTTTTGCTAAAATATAGAGTCTGACAAAGTTCAGAAGTACCTTGCCTTACCCCTAACTGATACGAAGACTGCTTTTGATAGCCTAGCATAAAAAATACATATTAAAATAATAAAGTAACAACAATCAAAATTAAAATAAAATAAAAATTAGATTAGACATAAAAGAAAATAACAATAAAATAAGTAAATAAATAAAAGAAAACAATAACAACTTAGTTTCCATAAATAAATATAAAATAGGAACAAACATAATTTGCGTTAAATAATAAAAGTTAAAAGATGACAAGCAAAATAAGCAGTAATTATACTAAGGTGAGGATGATCATCTTTTTTTATTTGCTATGTACATCCACCATAAAAATGGAGAAGAATCAAAGCAAATCCTTGAAAAATCTAAAATTTAGAAAAATTATAAGAATATGTGTAAAACTTAAAATTAAAACTTTAAGTTCACAAATAATGGGAAATGTAACTTATATATAAGAGAAAAGATAAATATATACCTCTAACATTTGTTGTGCTCTAACTTTACGTTTGGTGGTACTAGAAGCTAAGACAACTATCAAATAATTAAAAAATATAAAAAATTTCAGTTAGAAGATTGCAAGAAAACTATCAAAATAGAAAAGGAAAAGAAGATTAAAAGTTTTATTCATAAATTTATTACACCACATATAAAGTTAAAATATTGATTCGTGGTTGACCATTAGTTTGTTGGATTGAATGTGTTATATGATGTTTGTCAAGTGCATGTCTCTAAAGGGGTCTAGAATGCTCAAAAAAATATTTGCAATTTACAAAGGGTCGGGGATGGTGTTCTAGAGGTTGAGTGGTTCACAAATAACTCCTTACATAAGTATGATAGAGCACTTTCCTTGGTTGTATTCAGATTTTGCCTATACAAGATGTGGGAAGAGTAGAATGCAAGATGTTAAAGAAGTGTGAAAAATTGGAGGCACTGTTGAAAGCTATGATAATCAAGTACATGTTCAAGAAATTGAAATAATGAGCTAGATGGTACATTGAGAATTTGATGAACATTTTCACATAATAGACCAAACTAATAGGGAAGCATACATGGTAAAGTTAACATGCAAAGTATATATATCCAATAACAAATTATGCACATTCATGGACTAGGGAGAATATTGGCGATTAGGAACTTACAAGGTTCCTTAACTAATCAAACTAGTTGATTTGGGACAAGTATTTTGGTACCAAGACTGACCTCAACCATTTTGAGACAAGTATTTTGGTACCAAATGTTACTCTCTCAAGCTTGAAGAATGACAAATGGTGAAAAAAGGTGAGCTTCTAGGGACTTACTATTTCCTTAAAAGGGAGATCACATTATTCTTTGGGGAGTCAGGCAACACTAACCTATGGAAAACAAGTCTTGTAGTGAGTAATCTGGAAGTAAGCAGCAATGAAAATAGGAAGAAAGTGATTACTAAGTATAATGCATAAAGGCTGAAGATGGGAGATCACACACCACAACAAAGAGAAAATTTGGCTATGAAAAAAATCTTCGCTAAAAGTCCTAAAATCGTTACTAATAATCATTAATGAAAATTTATATTCATCGCCAAAAATGTTGCCAAAACATCATAACTAAAAAATATAGGTGATTTTTTTTACTAATCCTTGCTGATAGATTTTGCCTACACTTTATTTTCTTAGCAAAAAAATGTTAGCGACGTTTTGAGAAATCATTGACAATAACTTTTCACGATGGTTAGCTTTCGTAGATAAAGAAAACATAGCTAAATGTATTTGTTTTTATCTACGCTCTATAAAATGTAGCCAAATTTTTAATATACATTTTAACAAAATGTTATATCAAGTTGAATTATAATTATTTTTTACATTTTAATCCATATTATTGTATATAATATTTATATATTTTTTGTTGTTGTTAATTTATTATACAAAAATGATTGATAATTTGAAGAATTGTATATAAAAAATTAAATATCATTAAATTTGTTCATGCACAAGACTTTAATTACAATTTCAAACATGCTTACATATAAAATAATAAATACAGAGATTAGTTTATAAGATATAATACAAATCACTTAGGCTTGTTTTCATCTTCGTTGCTTTTATAATCCGGGCCAAGTAATTTTTTGAGATACTTTTCATGCTTGACCAATATTTTTTTTCGATATGTTGTAATTTAACCTTAATTGATTTGTTTTCCTCTTGAAGATATTGAACATACGTTGATTTTAATGAGGATGAAACAGTTGGGTTAGGGTCAAACCTAAGACCTTTGATATATCTGAATCATGTACCAAGCACAAAATCACAAATATCTTCTATATTTGCCTCATTTCCCTCAAAAATTGATGCTTGCAATAAATTTTACATCTTTTCTAAAATGTTATTAGTTGGTATTACATAAATAAATAAACATAAAATTACCAACAAATAAATAAACATAAAATTTAAACAAAATTTTATACTTACATAGTTATTTTGTGCTTCTTCAGACATCCACCCTTGACTTTCCTTATAGTAAGCAAGTTTATAGAGTATGATCCTATCACACTCTTGTCCATGTAGTTCCTTCTCACTCTATTTTATGAAAAAAATATAATCTACAATAAATAATATAATGTTTATTGACATAATGATAACTTGTAAATAAAGATCTTACATATTCATTTCGAACAACAAAAAATGATTTGGAGCATTGGTTGTGAGGAGTTTTCATTTTTCCTCTATTCACTTTGACCTTCTCATATTTTTCCTAAATAAAGAAAAAAAGATAGTCATTAAATCCTCTAACAAGATTAATGGAAGCAAATGTGAAGGGAAAGAAAACAAATTTAAATGTTGGGAGAGACCCAATAATTATATAAATTGTTCCAATTGTTTGGAGACATCCATTCCTGAACATATCTCCTTGCCTTTGTATTAGAAGGAAAAGATTTGTAATATTGATGTAGCCTATAACGATGATCCCTGATCCTTTGTTTCAATAATGAAGTGACACAGTTTGAAATATCAAGCTTGTCGATATTGACAATATTCAATTTCATCTGTGAACAATAAGTAAAAGTGTAATTAATCTTAAAATAAACGAAACAATATAGTTAATTAAATTGAAAATTTACCAAAACTTGCATTTTTTAGCAAGTTGTCTTCTTTAAAGTCCTTAGCATGTTTTAGGCAAGGTAATTCTGTTCTGGCAATTATCCCTAACTTACTAGAGAATTTTGTTGTCGAACCTTATCTAAAGGATGACCTTTTGAAGTATCAATATGTATTGATAACTTGTTGTTCATTGCAACATTCTACACCTCTACCTCTTTTTTTATGTTGACCTAGGAACTTGACAACAAATGAATAATGATAAGAAAATAAGCATTAAACATGTAAATATATATTTGAGCATAAGTCTTATTTATATATGTTAAAGATTAACAAACCTACAAATCTCTCAACATTAGTTGAGGAATAATGAGGTTGTTGCTGACTTGCTTCATTGGTGGATGAGGTCGATTATTGTCAATGGGTAGGAACTGATTGATCTTGTTATTATTGGGTAGGAACAATTTCGATACCTACCACCTTCTTCCCTTTGTTTCTACTAGGTGCTATTATATTGGATATTTATAAAAACAAGCATAAATGTTATTATCAATACAATACATCCAATCAGCTTTAGAAACATACATTCAATCATCAACAATCCGTATTAACATAACTTAATCATCAACAATCCACATTAACATAACTCAAACATTAACAATCCACATTAACAACATAATCAATCATCAACAATTCGTGTTAACATAACTCAATCATTAACAATCTACATTGACATAACTCAATTATCAACAATTCATATTAACATAACTTAAACATAAACAATACTTATTAATGTAACTCAATCATCAACAATCCACATTAACACAACTTAATCATCAACAATCTATGTTAACACAATTCAGTCATCAACAATCTACATCAACATAACTCAATTATTAACAATCTGTGTTAACATAACTAAAACATCAATCATCAATCATCAACAATACATATTAACATAAATGTTACTAACATTACATTTCAAACAATATAAAGAACATTTTTATTACCTTTAATTATCATGATCAAGATCTTGAAAATCATGATCATTAATTACATTATGATTTGACTCATCATCACTATTATATTCATCCAAAGTATCTTCATTATCATATAATTCATCATCGATATAGTCTTCATCTCCTTCTACAACAAGATTAGCTTGCACTTCATTTTCTTCTAGTATATTGGAATCAACATCTCTTTTGTAGACTGATCATATATCTACATCTTCTATTTGTAAGGCTCCATTATTCAGCTCTGATTCAATCTCTTAATATGCTTCATCAACATCTTCATTCATTATACCATTTTTCCTTTCATAAAATTCAAAGAGATTTTAGTGTTGAAACTTTTGAACAACTTTCTAATTGTTGCCTAATACAGTCTCGTTGAGTTAGAATACTTGCTTCACTTGACTTGCAATGACAAAAGGGTCATTATCATACCATGTGTTATTAACATTGATGTTAGTAATATTTCTAGACAACCTTTTTATCCTTTATGTAATGCAACTCTATTATTTCTGAGATGACATTCTAGAAGTTAATAAAACCGTCAACATGTTGTCCCTCAATAACAACCCCACAATTTTGACTTCTAAGTCAACTATCACGATCTTTTATATGAAATCTAACTCCATTAACAATGCAACTTGTATATTTTTTGCCACATATATGAGGCCCATATTCTAAAGCATATAATGTTGTCTAGCAATTTATAGTTATGTAACTGTATCATCTATAGAACAAAATATAATTAAAAGATAATCTGACGTACAAATTTCCATAAGTTCATAATATTCCATCAATAACTTACTTAAGTCCTAAACCATGATGGGAACTTAATCTTATGTCTTTCTTCAACATTAACAATCCCTTTGCTTTAAATCTCATCTTTATGCTCTCCATTTAAAATAGTAAATAGATGTTAGAAAATACAAGTTGAATGCTATATTTAAATATGAAATAATAAATAAGAAGTAATATACATACTCCATATATAAATCAACTGCTTCACAATTGTTTAAAATATATCAATGGCCAATTTCGAGTTTGTCTTTAGTTAACTCCACATATTTTCCTATTATAAATGGCCTTACTTATTAAGAGAAAATTGGAAAGCCACCATCTTGATCAAAATCTGTGGTGCCCACTTACCGCAAGGTACACACTGGGACACCCAAAAGTCATTCCGGTACATATCTTATGATAAAGGCGAGCTATGTTCGATCACTACATTTACTTCACATGGCATCATAACATTAATCACTTATAAACATCCAAAGAAAGTCACAATATTTTAAAAATCAACTTTTTCCTCTTTTCATCGCATAAAACCGAAAGTCTACATTGTTTCTTTCAACCTTTACTACATGTGCATCATCAAAATCTAATACAAAAGCACTAAATGAAAGAGGAAAATATATAAAATCTATCTAAGCCATCAAAAAATCCTAGCTGACTGACCTTTGAGCTATTGCTTCTCTTGCCAATTCATAATCCACACGGCTAGTAGAGCCTCTCAGTAGCTAGAGTCAACTCTCGATCCTGAAAAGACAACGTTACAATTTTGGTGAGTTTTGTGAACTCAATGAGGTAAACATCATCGATGGTTCACTCAATTCATGCATCATATCATTTCACATAACATCCAATCACATTTTTCCATAATTGATCATGTATCACATTTTCACTTAAGCATAGGCAATGATGCATCTCAATCAATCAAGCATACTTAACAAAATGCATAGGAAATGTTCATGAGGCTCTTTTAGAATTATTACGTCGTTATGACCGAGTGCTTGAATTGTCCCGTATCCAATTTGAATACCCGATGAGGATACAGGGCTTACTTTACATAGTGAGCCTTAGGCTCTTAATCACTGTTTGAGCTCGAGGCTCTTTTCACACTTTGAGCTTTAAGCTCTGATCGGTGGCTACTTTGGTCACAACTGCCAATATCTGATTGTGCATTCATATATGGAATGCATCTATCTCTACCGATCATATTATGAAACATATAGTTCTTCACATTCACATTCAAGTAGCACTTTAATATACACTCCACATTTCACATTTATCGGACCTTCTGTCTGGGAATCAACACAATTCAATTCACATTCATTTATCATTCAAAACATAATTTAAGCAAACAATAATTGAGAAAAACTGTCTAGGTTACTCACTAGTTGCTCCTGAAGCTATTACCTGGAAGTTCCGGCAACGTTTGGAGGTTGACGTTCCAGTTGCTTCTCTATATCAAATAACACATACACATCCATCACAATTTGTACAATCATAACTGTTTAACAATGCACATGTATGTAATAAAATATGTACAATGCATGTTCATGACAATCCCAGGTATTTATCCATAGTGTCATCATAAAATCAGTCCTATATCAATACTCCTCTAAGTATAATTTATACTTAGGTTTATGTCTCATTAGAACCATTAAAATCACAATTTATACTCTTCCATTCGATACCCTTAATTTGATTCAATCAATCTTTTCCAATTTAGTATATAAGGCTGTAAAATTTTATGGAGAGTTAGAAAATGTGCTAGCAATATTGGTCTAAGAATCACTTCGTTTGGAGGTCAAATGACAAAGTTATGGCTAAAAGAATCAAACAAGGTTCTGTCCTCAATCATATTGAACCTATTTCGGGGAAACTAGTGTAAATTTCACTATAGGTATCAGATCAAGTTCATTCTTAGATGGTTTGAAAGAGTACTTATAGGTATATAATTTTCATGAAGACCTCAAAGACATATTCTATCATATAAAGGGTTAAAATTGGACCAGATAATACAAAATGAATAGTGACTAGAAGAAATTTTAGTCTAAGACCTATTTGGAATAATTAGCATAACTTGCTCTAGAGATATCAGATCAAGGTTTTCTTTAGACATTTTGAAAGAGAACTTCAATACCTACAACTTTTATGAAGACCTTAAAGACAAATTCAATCTTCTATAGGGTCAAAATTGTGACCAGACAATAGGATTAGATGAACAGTGCACCAAACAATATGACATCATTACCAGACGATATGACGTCACTAGACGATACGTTCTCACTAGACGATGTGTCCTCACCAGATGATACATCCTCACCAGAAGAAGCATCCTCACTAGATGATATGTCCTCACCAAATGAAGTGTCTTCACTAGACGAAACGTCCTCATCAGACGAAGCATTCTCACCAGATGCTATGTCCTCACCAGATGAAGCGTCCTATACTCCTAAGCATCTCCACTTATAAGGATATATACCGTTGGAAAGCTAAAAAGCTAAGCTACAACTTTTCAGAAGACAACTTTGTCTAGTTCAACCTAGATTAATCCAGATTTTCTCCTGAACTTAGAACACGAATTTTTCCATATGGAAAACTTGAAATTTTGCATTTCACAAACTTGGAATGTCCTAAACTTAACCATTCAGATACCAAATTGACTTCATTAAACTCTCAAATCTCAACTCAATAGGGTTTTCAAATTGAAAAATGCCACAACAAACAATCACTAAAATTGGTTCTAGAGTACTTAAACTCATGTATTTTCTAACTTGATGGCCTAAAACTCTTCCAAAAAATCCAAAAGATTCAAAACGATCTTACCTTGATTCTTTACCAAATGAAGAGATCTTTGGCTTAATTTAAAGATCTTCTCTTACTCTTCCTTTTTCTCTTCTTGAACCACTTCAAAATCTCTCTCAAGACTAAACAATGCTAAAACCCTAGCTCAACTCTTTTCTTTTCTCTCAACCACCGAAATTCTCTTCTTTTTCTTTCTTAATTTCTCTTCTTCTCTCCCAAGTCATGTTTCCCTCTTCTTAAAAAGCAAGACTACATTTCTTTCTTCCATTTCTACCCTTAATGAGCCTAAATAGCCCCTTTCCCCTTCCTTAGAGGCTTATGTTCTTTTAACCTTAAGCGTCTTGCCAAAAACACCCTTTGAACATTCTTATAACCTTTACATTTTATTTCAATCAACCTATATCATATAGTCTTTCTAATATCAACATAATAATTAATCTCCACAAAATTTCATAAAGACCTCATAATCAATGTAAATCATGCTTATTCATCAAGAAGGAATTTTAAGAGCCAACATTTCTCAATATACTCACATTTATAGACAATTATACCCGAAACGTCAATGAATGCATGTAAAATTATTTTCATGTGCAAAATTTTACTATTCACGTGTATGTGTATGCCACATTATGCATGAGCATAAAAAATGCATTTCTAAGCTCTCATTAATCACTCATATTTACTATTCTAACCTCCCCATAGGTGATGGGATGTTACAAAATCAAAGTTATGTTCTTCTCTATTAAATCTTATCTTGACATCATTTAAGCACATCAAATAAAATGTCAACCATTCATTTACTATATAAGCCTTTGCAACAAACCCTTCAAGTCGAGCTTTATTATGCACATAGTGTTTAAGAGAGTTTAAAAACCTAAACAAAATATAAAAAATAACAATAGTTACTAACTAATAATTTAATGAAAAAAGTTGAAGTTAATATAAATTACTTTTCAGTGGGGAACATCCATTGAAGTTGAACCAGTCGACAAAGTTTTGAATCATACGGTAGGTGAATTGCCAAATGCACCATAACATCAAAAAAATATAGGGAGAATACTAGTTCAAGCTTACATAGAATCAAAGCTATGTCTTTTTTTTTCATTTTTTCAAGCTCTTCTAGTTTTAGTGTCTTATAACATAATTGCTTAAAAAATTCACCTAATTTTTCCAAAGTTATAGACACATCCTTCGATAGACACCCACCTATTCCAATGGGATGTAATTGTTACAAAAGTATATGAAGATCATGGCTTTTTAAGCTAAAAAATTTTCCTCTTTGATATTGACATAATAGGCTATATTAGATGCAAAACCATCATAAAACTTGACTGATTTAAGAAATTGACAAAAAGTTTGCTTATCCTTTGTTGACATTTTGTAACAAGTAGGTGGAATGATGTATGTCCCATCATTTCTTCTTTTCAAATGCAAATCTTTTCTTATATTGATGTCTTCCAAGTCAAATCTAGCCTTAACTGTGTCTTTCGATTTTCCTTGAAATTCCCATCAAAGTACCTAAAATATTCTCACAAATGTTTTTTTTTCAATATGCATCACATCAAGATTATACCTTAATAGTAATTCCTTCCAATATTACAAATTGAAAAATATGTTTTTTTATTCCAATTAAGCTCATCAACACTTTGCTTTTGCTTTCTATTACTTGGGTGTTTATTATGTTTAATGTCACCCAAATGTGATAGTTGATAAGCCATATCATCACTAGACAAGTGTAAAGGAGCTTCATCATATTCTACTTTGCCATTAAACAATTTTCTTCTTTGCTATCTGTGCTCATGTTCCAAGTAGTGACGATGTCCTATATAACATATTTTATTTTTTCCTATTATTGATGGATTCTTATGAATTTATATTGATTGTAAACAAATGGATTCAAATTTTGTATTTCTAAGTTTATATTTCTAAATTTTGTTGAATATTTAATCAGAATATGAAAAATGATGACAATATTGGTTGAACATCATATCGATGTTCAATTGAAAATAAGTTTAGCTTAGTATAGAAACTTAAAGATTGTAAAAGAGTGAGTTTTTCGATAATGTCTTTTTCTTTTCTTTTTCGGAAAGGAAAAAGGTTATATTTAGATGAATGAAAGTTCCATATTTGATCCTTAAAAAAATAAAATAATTTATGGATAGTTTATGATGATTCCTTGTGGTAATGAATGAAGTAGTCAAGGTGAAGGCGTACATACGAAAGACCCTATTTGGTGCTAACTAAATAAAATACTCTAGGGAGTTTAAAGGCTCAAAGGGGATGATAAGAGATATTTTATCGAGTAGCCTATTTAAATTAAATGATTAATTCAAATATGTCTTTTTATCTTTTTCAAGCATACATATATCAATGTAATCTCAAAATGGTCCAAACAAAGTTCTAAGGACACATCCATAAAGAAGAATATGATTAACATAGATGTCTCAATCTCATATAGCAAAAAAGCCCATAAAGTTTAAATAATTTACCAAAAACTTTTCGCCCATTCTTTCTGAATTCAACTTCAAATGTTAATTAAAATCTATACCTTAAGTTAATTAAACCACTCAATGCATTACACTTTCATACTCAATATTTTAATGTCATAAAACGTATAATAATTTAATCTAAAAAAATAAAAAGGAAACTTCCCAATTAAGCACATTCGAGAACAATTTCTCCTTTATGATTAGACTTTATAGTGTACTCATTATAAATGCTAAAATATGGAAAATAAAAGAAACTAAACAAACAAGAATTGCTAATAAAAATTTAAATGAAAATGGGATGAAGGAAAAAAAAATTAAAATTTGTTTTTGGATTGCCTCCCAAATAATGCCTTGTTTAAAGTTATTAGCTCAACCCAACTCCTTTTTCTTCAATCAATATCTATTATAGGTGGCTTCATTAAGTGCAAGTAAGATGAAATTCAAATATGTAGAGTGGATACTTCCTTTAATACCTGAGTTTTTTCACTTATAAGAGTTAGGCAAGACAAAAACAATTTCTTACAACTCAAGATGCTTGTTATCTTGGTCTCACCCAAATTGCTATAGGTTCCAACCTTTTTAATGAATCAATTTTTCATTTCTTTAAAAAAGAAAAAATTCTTAAAACATAATATTCTTGATGAATTTCTTATTCTCTTTCTCAAGATGCTTACAAATGATAAGTTCCAATCCATCTTATCTTTTAAGTTTAAAAACTAACTAAGATAAAGAATAAATCATTTTAATTGAGTAGACATGACTATAATCATTAGGATATTTCATGGAATCATAAATATTATACTTAACATTTTATTATCAAATTCCACTATAGAGTGTTGCATTTAATAAAAGTATATTGTCATTCATCACATAATAATGAAAAAATGCAGGCAAGTATAGTAATACAATGTCATGCATTATAAAAATATAAATGGGCAGTAAAGTATAATGCACATAAAATCAAGGCAGTAAAAAACACGCGATGGAAGAAGATGGACATAGTACACAACTGCTTAATGAGTCAAAACACAAAACCAAACGCAGTATACCATCCTAACTATATAACGAGGCAAAACACAAAACACAAAACACACAACCAACAATTAAATGAAGACACAATTGATGATTAAGCCCATACAATTAAATTAAACAAAACATACAATTGACGATTAAGCCCATACAATCAAAGTAGTACATAAATAAAAAACAAAACCAAAATACAACAATGTCACATCATCACAAATAAAACTAGACGAACCACTTACCTCAATCGAAGATTAAACGAAGACGACGAAAATGGATGCGATGGAAGAAGGTGGACACAGAGAAGGGAAGATAACGAGGAAATTAAAGCAAGCATAATGGACAACGGATGATAGATGATAGGGAATCACAGACAACTATGGTGATAGGAAACGACTGATGGTGACAGAGGAGAAAATGAAGATAAGATAGAGGGGAAACCAAAGAGTGAAACACGAGGGGGTGGGCTTTGGTAGGATTAATTTTGTATCAAAAAGACATCGTTTGGTGTTAAACCAAACAATGTCATTTTTGTTTTAATAAAAATGTTGGAGATGAAACTAACAACAACATTTAACTTTCAATTTTAGATTCTGTCGGTAATTTACTGACAGAATCCATTTCTGTCAGTACACTCTGACGCTTATTTATGCTGCCAAGCATTTTTGCCTATTTTACTGATGGACATCGCTCTTCTTTCGATATATTCTGTTAGAAAAATTGTCGTGATAATGTCCCTCCACCTTTATCAATGGATATTTTTTCCATCACAAAAAGCAATTTTTTGATAATATTACTAACAAAGACTAATTTTCCATCGATAATTTACTACGATATTGTTTCTGTCGGAAATTTTTCATCACTAATTTGTAATTTTCTTATAGTGATAGGATTACCTCACCAACATGTTTTTCACCTTATCAAACATCATATTCATCCTCTCTAACTATTATTGCATAGCTTACATAAATTACAAGTTTTCCATCTTCTCTTTCAATGTTGAAACTCCTTTAGTAGACAAATTTGAAAGTTGTAAGAAAGGTTAGTAAAGAAAATTTATCATCCACTCCCTTATGCGTATACTCTCAAAGATGATAAACCAATTATGTTTCACTATTTACTTAGCTTTTCTTGATGCTAATCTCATACTTTCTTGCTTTTTCCGACTTGCTTCTTCATATGTTCTTTAAAGAACTAAACAATCAAAAAAAAATGTAAAGTCCAAACTCCAATAAATATTGGTCAAGAAGCCAAAGTAAAGCACAGTCAAGGAAGAAATAATGGAAAGAATGTGAAATTGATTTTAAAATAGTTTCTTAGTGATATCTTACCTACATAACCTTTCTTTTCTTTTTCTTTTTTCTTTTTTTCTTTTCTTTTCTTTTCATAACCATATGAATAATTATGATGCATGGAACAAAAAAATTGAATTGAACAAACAAAAATTTTAACACAATAAGAGATCTAGACAAACTCTAAAGATAAGATGACATCTAATTTAAATTTTTAATTGAAACTTTTAGAAACAAGAATATGATGTACTAAAACGAAAAGAAATTATAAAAGATGTGATTTTTATTTTTTTTAAAGGAATAGAATAGAATTTAAATATTATGAAAATGAAACAATAACTGCCCTTGATTTAAAGCCAAGCTCTAACATCAATTTCTGCGAACCCATATAGAAATATACCCCAAAGAAAAAAGTTTAAATCAAACCAAGAAATCTAAAACAAAATTATAAAAGAATTGATTCATTGATTGTAAATAATCAAGAACCAAATTCATCAAGTATTTGAATGTCAAAAAGAAATAATTGTTTGACATGTTTGAAGTTCAATAAAGAATAAGGAAAAAGAAGCTCTAAGACTTTCAATTAATAAAGATAATGTTTTAACTAAAAAACATACCTTAAATACTAAAATAATAGGATTTCAAGTGGGCCAAGTCATATTAATTGTAGACTTTTTTAACATTAGTAGCCATAATCAAGAATGTACCTATATCTAAGACTGTAGATCTCTCAATAACTTTGCAAAGTTAGACATAGTTTGAGACATGCTCATTCTTGAGTTCATATATCCTTTTGTAAATTTCTAAAATTGGAGATATTCTAGGCCATTTGTATGTTGGAGACCGTGTTCATTAAGATGAGTATTTTATCTCCCAATTTCACCAACTCTAGCACTTGTATTTTACCTAAGCCTAAATGTAATGGATTCCTTATTGGGGCCATTTATGTTTTCGTTAAACGTTTAATTAGTTTTTAAAGAAATTTGATAGTTAATGATAAGTGCTTATGCAGGATGGTTTAATAGGTAGTGCATATGCTTTAGTAATGGTTTCTCGTTCTTACAAATATAAGTGAGTGCAAGAACACAAATGCCATTAAGTACTTTTATCAATATTTTGTTAATAACAGGTTTCACACTGTAATTTATATAACAACATTCACTAAGTATAGGAATCTTCCATACCAGATTTCAAATTTTAATTGAAAACAAAAAGTTGTGTATTTGAAATTAGAAAAATCTTCCTTATAATGCCTTCATACCTAAAAGAATACCACGACCACATGATACGTATTACAAAGGATAAGATATTTTATGAGTTGGGACTCAAAACTTGACATCTTTTAGTACTTCTCCCTTATCAAGCTCACCATTTAGATCCCTTAGTGGTGAAAATTTCAATGCTAAACTCCTACATAGTTTAAAACACTGAGCTTATGTACCATTTATAGTCTTTACTAAGGTAAGTAAATTTATTGCTTTTAAAAGTTACAACAATAAATGCTTCATTTCCTTTAAGCTCATTTTTCTCTCGTACAGATGATCTTGGAAAAACCTTTATATTTCACCACCTTTAGGCTTGTGCACCCATACATCGACCTTAATGACAAGTTTAGAAATTTAATTTGCTTCACAATTGATGATTAATGGACTTCTTGAGCCTATGCTATACTATAAGACATTCCATTATACCATATTAGTTTCAATACTCAATCATAAATCTATAAATGATCTTTAAAGTCGTCCTAAATGATAAAGGTTGTCGTCTTCCTCAAGAACCAATTGTAGTTTCAATAAAGGGAAGGGCTAAGTATTCTTTAGTTAGAGACAATAGAGCTAACAAAGAAAGGTAGGAGAAATATAATTTCCAATTGATTTAGGGATTGAATTAGAGATAATCCTTAAATTAGGCATGTTTTGAAAAGCAGGGTCTTAATATTACCCATATCACCATTTCAAATGTCGTGTTAACAATTTGAGACCTATTCAAATTATTTAAAAATTTCAAACTGTATTTTTTAAATGAAATTCAAATGAAAGCCTAAGGTTTCTTCAATTTGAGGTTCGAATACAATGGTTTTTATAGCATTAGACTTGTTGAACACTAGCAAAAGTTAAGCTTTAAGTTAGTATTCTAGGTAAAAAGGGAAAAAAAAACCCATATGTTTACATCTGAATATAAGTTTGTCCTTAATATTTTAAGGTGTTCAATTAAACCCTATAAAAAAAATGTTTGAGTTAAACCTTAAGTAGACAGAAAATATGATCGATATTTGACTTCATCAATTATCTATCATGCCATCAATGACATGGAATAAATATATAAATTTTTTAATTTTAATTTGATAATTTATCTCAATTAAAATAAAATTTTAGTTAACTAAATCCCTAATGTTTAAACCCTCAATTTTAATATTCATAACCCTAAAATTACAAGTATTCTCTCTCTCTTCACTATCCCCTCTTCATCTCCATCTTTAAGAATTTAGATGATGGGAATTCCCATCGGTGGTGGCAGTAGAGGACATTTGATGTTATGTGAGCCCTAGCATCAACAACATCAACACCAACAATTGGCAATTGTCAGAGAGCAGCAAGAGATGGATAGGATATAGAAATAGCAACAACAACAACAAAATCATCGTCAACCACCTCAACAGCAAGACTTTCTTTGGTTTAGTGGTGGATTCTAAGGAGCATGACATATTGCTTCTATTGGGTTAAATCATATTACTTTTGCTGCAACGTGACCATATTTGGATTCGAGTAACTTTAAGAATAATCCTTAACATCAAGTTTCACCAATAGTGAATATTGGTGAAAGATAATGATGAAGAGGGGACGGTGAAGATAATGGAAAATATTGTAATTTTAGGGTTACAAATATTAAAATTAGGGGATTTAAAATTAAGGATAAGCCCTTACTGAAATTATTGAGTTAGGCTTGAGCCATAGGTAGCCTAAGCCTAGCCAGACCCGATGTTAGTCCTAATCTAAAATAAAGTTTAAGTGGATGAAAATTTTGATAAAATTGAGTCTTTGTTTGTTACGATCCACATAAAAAATGACATAACATATAGGTCCCCATATAACATATGGATATCATGTGTTATAATGAGACCCACATGACATATTTAACTTAAATTAAATCAAAATTTTGTTATTAATGTTAAATTGTTAATAAAATCTAATCAATCAAAATTCCTTATTATTACCTCTATTCTAATTCCATAAATCCTAATTTGGCCTAATTTCACCTCTTAAAATTCTCATTTCCTCTAGAACTTACCTTCATTTTTTCAATAGTAAAGGCATGAAAGAGGCATTACAAACAAACATTAATCTTAAGGTGTTGAGGTTAGGGATGTTGGGTTCTTTTGTTGGGTTAGTGATGGTTTGCATTTTTTTCACATTGTCGATGGTTAATATAATTGAAATTCACTTCGGCTTGTCATCTTACGGGAGTAAGAGTGATGTTCATGTTGTTTCAGCTTTGGTCTTCTTAGTTGCCTTTGCTTTCATTGGGCTTTATAATAAAGGACATAGATAATAAACCCAAAATTGATTGTAAGGAAGAGGGAATTTTGAGAGAAAAAAAAAAGCAAAGAGAGAATTGTTAGAGAGAAAATTAGATATAATCATTTAATTTTCTAAATCCTATGTTAGTTCATTACATAAAAATAAAGATGTTTTGGTGATCTTATGATAGGCATAGACACCTATTGTTAGCTTACAAAAAATTTAACTAATCACAGTTGTTAAGTAAATTCTTAACTTTCCTTATGTAACATATGAATTTGTTTCCTCTTTGTTTGTTATAGGTCATTGGCTTGCTTTTTCTTCTTGCTTTCTTTTTTAGCAATAGTGCCCTCTCTTTTAAGAACCTTTTCTATAAGTTGAGTGTCAGAGAAGCACCTTTGTAACTTTGAATGGGGGTTCCCAAGTAATGTTCTCAGGTGAATGACCCCCATTGTACTAATCACTAATCAATGCATGGGATCATCACAAGGAGCCTGGTAGAGATGACTTTTCCTGCAATGACATGAATAGTTGATCCTTCAGGAAGTGACAATTTGTAATGAACTTTGCTTATTTTCTTCATCATTAGGTCCGTAATAAAAGAATGCTAATTTCTTATGGTTCCTCTTTTAGAGGGAGTGTTGTTAATAAGGTTAGAGCTTTAAGAACACAAGATCGCCACTTAAAACTCCTTGTATTCTTTTGCAGTTCGTTTGTTGTTTGATATGATTTTCAACTTAGTGAAGATGGAATTTTACCAAAGTTAACATCATCTTTCTACTCTCAGTTTTTGATCAATTGTCTCATCCTTGGAATATCCAAAAAAGTAGGGCACATACACAAAGGGAGAGTATTTGTATAATAGCTCGAAAGGAGTGTAATTTATGATGTTATACCACCCTTGTCTAATAATAGCCATTCCATCCACCTTGTTAGATTGTCACAACAAAAGCATTGTAAATAGGTTTTTAATATTTTGTTTGCCACTTCTTCTTGTCCATTAGATTATTGGTAGTACATGGGGGAGAAGTTTAAACTAATACTTGTAGTTTAAATCTCCTTTTAAAATTTGCTAAGGAAGATTAGATCCTTATCATTAACAATGCTTTTGGGTATATCGTGCATCTTAAAAACATAATCTAGAAATTCCCTAGCAACATCGATACCTTAGAAGGGATGTTTGAGTGGTATGTAATGCTTGTACTTATTGAATCTGTCAACTATAATCATCACACTGGTTCTTCCTATTGATGGCAGAAGGCCTTCCACAAAGTCCATACTTATGTCTTCCCAAAATCTATTAGGTACAGGTGGTGACTATAACTTCCCAGGTATGGAGCATGTTCATGCTTGTTCTGCTCGCATGTGATACAATTATTAAAGATGTTTCACACATCCTTAACCCAATTTGTCAACTATGATCATCACACTCTGTCAACCATGATCATCACACTAGTTCTTCCTATTGATGACAGAAGGCCTTCCACAATGTCCATACTTATGTCTTCCCAAAATCCATTAGGTATAGGTGGTGGCTGTAACTTCCCCAGATATGGAGCACGTTCATGCTTGTTCTTCTCACATGTGACACAATTCTTAAAAAAGTTTCACACATCCTTAACCCAATCCCTTTTAATGAAAAACATTATGTATCCCCTTAACCATCATCGTTACCCCTAAGTGACCCCCATATAGCTCATCATGTCTCAAAGATATTAACCTCTTATATTTCTCCTTATCAAAATCAATCACAAATTTTCCCTTCAATCTTAATAGTCCCCGACTTCTGTTCATAGTTACGAGTCAAATGTACCCACCTCTAACTAACTAATGATGTCCTTGATGGTTAATTCCCTTTCCCAACTATTCTTAATCTCCCTAAGCAACTTGATATAGCTAAGTATGAAGCTAAGTATTGGTTATTCTCAATGGGGAATTTGCTACCTTATTCTCTTTCCTGCTTTGATAGATCACCTCGAATTCATATCAAAAGAGCTAAGGGAACCATGTCTACTGAAAAGGCATCAAGATTCATTGTTCTAGTAGGTATTTCAGGCTTTGATGGTTGGTGTATAATTGCAACTAGTAGTTAGTTAGGTAGTGATGCCATTGCTTTGTCTCTTTGATGATAACTAGAAAAACTTTCTCATATGTGGACAACCCTATATGTTTACTTATTAATGTTTTGCTCAAGTAGGTATGTGGTGCTTTTCTTATTGGAGGATTGCCTCAATATTAAAGCCACTATCATCTTCTTTAATGATAAAGGGTTGAGTGAAGTCGAGCATCACCAATAGTGGGTTCATAATTAGGGCTTCCTTAAACTCTTTGAAGGCCCATTATTGTGAAGCTTCCCATATCCACTTCTTTTTCTTTTATTTCTTAAGTAACTAATTTAAGGGTTGAGTGATGTTAGCCAGATGAACCTACTACAATAACCTATAAGCCCAAGAAAACGCCCTCAAAGCTCCCTTAGTGATTTAGGTACTGGCCAACTCTGAATAGTGGATACCTCCTTTTTGTCCATTAATGAACCTTCTCCAAGATGGAATGCCATAAGTAATCTAGTTTTTTGGATCCAAAAACATATTTATTCCCATTAAGAAACAATTGGTGAATTAGTAACATCACTAATGCTATCCTAAGGTGATTCAAAGTTTAATATAATTCACAGTTGTAAATGAGGAGATCATCGAAGGGAACTAACAAGAATTTTTGAAGGAAGGGTTGGAATACCTTGTTCATTCTGAAAAGTTAAAGGGAAAGTCATTAACTTGAATGACATTACAAGGAACTTACAGTGTCCCTAATAAGTTCAAAAGGTAGTATTGGTTATGTCCTCTCCCATATTGGAATATGATGATAGCTAACCTTCAAGTCAAATTTAAAAGACCAACTTGATCCATATAACTTATCAAACAATTCCTCAATTAAGTGGATGGGAAATTTTTCATTCACCATGTGCTCATTTAATTCTTGGTAGTCCACAAACATGTATTAGGAATTGTCCTTCTTCCTCATTAAAACAACCAATGAAGCATATGGGCTAAGGTGGTTCCTGATAAGCCCTTATTACAACAACTCTATCGCCACCTTTTCAATCATATCTTTCTAGTTGCTCGAATAATGGTATGGTCAAATATTAATGGTGAGTATGCCCTCCTCAATTTGAATCCAATGATCATAGAGCCTCTTCGGTGGTAATTATCAAGGTTCTTAGAATAGAGTTTCGAAATCTACTAATAGGACTTAAATTTTTTTATAAAAAAGGATTGTTTGCCCAAGTTCATCTCCTACATTCTATTTTCTATTGGTTGGGTTAATTGTATCATATATAGCTTTCCACTTTGGATCATTTAAGATCCCTTAACTTAAAATTACATAATAAATAATTAAGAGTGACTAACCATTGTACTCCCAAAACTACATTGCAACTTCCTAAAGGAATGACCAAGGCATCCGTCATGAATGGCACTCATTACAGGTTTCCTACAAATCTTTGATATCTCTAATGATAACTCAATTTAAGCCCCTCCCACTATAATTTTGATCCTTGGTATATTTTCCAGCTAAGTTTTATTTTTCTAGTTATGACCTCATCCATAAAATTATTAGTGCTCCCGTAATCAATAAGGATATGTATAGGGCTTCTTTTAGTGTCATCCTATGACGTACATTTGCTTGTACCCATCAGTATCCTTTCCCCTGATTATTGCTTGAATGGAAATGTTAGGAGTCCTCAGTTTCTTAGTCACCTCTTTGTTAGATTTCTCTGTTACTTCTACAACTTTCCTATTTTCCTCCACTATGTATAGTTGAAGCTTCTTCTTATTACAATTGTGTGGTGGGAAGTATCATACCAAAAATTCAGGCCTTTAGTACACCTATCATTGAACTTTTTGATACTCATTACTTTTGATGGATTAAGGCTTTAATTCAATTTATTGTGGAGTGTGATGTAAAGGCTTATGAGAGGAATAGAATATATATGTTTATTATTATCTCATAGACTAGTTTATATACACAAGAATTACAACAGGAAGAAGAATATTGTTATTTGTTACAGATACTCTCAGCCAGCTATTGCATTTATTATAATAGAAGTGTCTAATAGCTGGCAATGGAAATGTTTTGTGTGCCCTTGATGTATCTTCATTTTACAACCCCATTTAAACTAAACTAAGGGCTTGAAACTAGGTTTAGTTTGGAGAGTAAGATATTAAACCATATGGAAGTGAGTGGTTTGTGAGTATATCGGTGATCTGATATGTGGAACTCACATATTTGATCTTCAAACACCTAACTTTGATCTTGCCCCTAATAAAATGTACATCTACCTCTATGTGTTTGGTTTGTAATTGAAAGATAGGATTTTGGGCGAGTAATTGAGCTTCATTATTATCGTACCACAGTGTTGGTGTGTGAGGAGGAGAGAATCCTAGCTTAGAGAGTAACGTTGCGAGCTATAGGACTTCAGTGGATACTTGTGAGAGAGCTTGATATTCGACTTCGGTGCTGGATCGAGCTATAGTGGGTTGCTTTTTTGAGGTCCAAAAGATGAGGTTACCCTCAAGGAAGAGACAATCACCAGTGGTAGATTTTCGATTGTCTGGAGAGCTGACCCTATCGGAATCATTATGGGCATGAAGGACTAGAGGTGTAGACGATGGTCAAAAGAGTAAGCCCAAATTTGAAGTGCCTTTTAGGTAACGTAGAACACGTTTACAAGCAACCCAGTGTGTTTTGGTGCATTTGCTAAAAACTAACTTAATTTGTTGAAAATGTGTGTTTAGTGGATTTGCTAAAAACTGACTTAATTTGTTAACAACAAAAATAATATCTGGTCTTGTGTTACATAGATACTGAAGCGCACCAACAATGCTCTGATAGAGAGTTAAATGCTCAAATGATGTACCATCAAGAAAAGATAACGTTGTTACTGTGTTGATAGGAGTTGAGCAAGGCTTGCATGAGGAGTATTGGCTTGGAAAAGAAGATCATGGATATAATGACTTTGTGAAAGATGCAACCCACTATTGTTTCGATAAGCCTCAAAACCAAGAAAGTGATTTATGCTTCCAATTATTTTTAATACAAATTGAGACTATGATTGATTTATGACTGTATAGATTGCTTGAGATGAGTTTCCTGTGATTAGGATATCATCCAAGTGACATCTTGCTTGTGAGAATAAAACAGAGAAGTATCTAACCTTGAATTGCTGAAGCCCCACTAGAATAATGCATGTTTAAGTTAATGGAACTAAGCCTTAGGAGCTTGTTTTGAACCATAGAGAGCCTTAGTTAACTTGCGAACATTATATGGCTTTGTTGAGCTTTCAAATCCTTGTGGTTGATGAATGTAGACTGTTTCCTACAGTTCACAATTCAAAAATGCATTGTTAATGTCAACTTGTTTTATATCCCAGTGATGGGAGACAGTAAGTGACAAAATGACTTTAATTGTCAAGGCTTTAACAAATAGACCAAAGGTTTTAGTCTTTGAAAAATCAACACCAGGGGTTTGATTAAACCCTTTGGAAATAAAATGAACTTTATACTTAGAAATTGTCCCATCAGCATCGCATTTAGTTCAGAACTCCCATTTGGTACCAAGGATGTGCCTAGTGGGTTCATAGGGAATAAGTGTCCAAATATTGTTTTGTAGTAAAGCATAAACTTCAACTTGCATGGAGTGAAATCATATAGGGTCATTTAAGGCTTCTAAAATAGTTCTAGGTTCAGTATATAAGGTAGAGGTAAGAGTGGTAGAATAGATTTTGGGTTTGGAGGTACCACTTTTGGAGTAAGTTTGCGTAAGATGAGTGTTTTATGGTAATGGTAAGATGTAATCATTGATTGCAGTGTTAGATGTGCTAGTATGGGCTGGAAAGCAAGGAGTTGTAGAGCTTAACTGTTGATTAACAGAGGATTCTGGCAATTGGAACTGTTTTACTATTGAGGAGTGATTCGAGATTGCTTTCGGATAGAATGTAACACATCACTACCATAGTGCATATGCTCGAACATTCATAGATTTTTCCGAGAATATACCCTATAGGAATGGCATGTTAGAACAATCACATTCACTTATTAAGGCATCTTACATAACACAAGTATTTGAGAAGATCAAAACTTCCCATCTTATTCATAAACATGAATATACATTGTAGCATTACAATATATAATCCACATATATACATTACTAACAATATATAAAAGTTTTCTACTCTTTAAAAGATGTTTTACATGAAGTGGAATGTTACACCAAAACATCCTATCTAGACTCTTTAGTGTTAGTTGACTGACCTTTGAGCCATTCTTATTCCAAAACACAAATATTAGACTTCTACTTAATCTGCCTAGGAGTTGGAACTCCTTTGAACCTGAAAAACAACATTTCAATTTTGATGAGTTTGTTAACTTAATGACTGAACGATTATCGATGTGCTCACTCATATCATCACTCATTAACACATATATAGTCTATTTTACCAAATATGTCATATAAATGAATAATTCATATCATATCACATACTTCATTGATTTCAACCATTCAATACTTCATCTTAGCTCAATGGGCATGTTAATTCAATTAGTCAATATGGTATATCCATTCAATCATTTAATAAATAAGGATGCATATCTAAATGCACATGTGAATCACTTCATTTTTACTTTGTTGTGACCAAGTGCCTATTTAACTGTTTCATATCTGTTGCAGATATCGAGCTCATTTTATATACTGTCTCTTACCTATTATGGATACTAGGCTCATTGATAACTAAGCCTACGACTCTTTGTGCACATTTTTAAGCTTTCAGCTCTTTTTAACTTGGGTCACTCTGGTGACAATTCCTTTATCTATTCATGCATTTAAATATAATGAGATCCAACAATTCACTTATGGTGCGTTTAGTATTTTATATTTGATATACTCAAGTTATATATTACATTCTTCGGATCTAAGTCCGGTATTCAATATTCAGTTGAGAACACATATTTTCATATTTACATACATTTACAAAACATTTCCAATAAAGTCTCGAATATTAACCTCCTCAAACAATTGATGGTCCGGAATTATCGTAGTCACATGAGTGGCAATTCAATAATTGAATTTAAACAAAGCAACTAGGTTATGGTGAGAGAATATCTAGGTTGACTCAAAATATGCTTTAGAATAAGTATTGCCTTGATGATCCAATAATGTCTAGATATGATCGGTCAATTTGTGTTTCTTTATCATGCATACACATATATGTGTACATTACTAACTTGTTTAATCAAATGGATACCCAATCATGTGCATGTAGATGTATCATGTTTAATGCTTGCTCAATCGACTATCCCATATATGTAAACTTATTCACAAATCTTACTCATTCGTTTGTCATATCTTGTACATAACTTATTAGCGATTAGATTAATGCCTTAAGAAATCTCAATTACTCTAAATTCATTCAATCATATATTTATCCATCCCTTCCTAACATTCCATACTCACACAACTTCCCAATTCTCATTCAATCATACCTATTTCATAACTTATATCTCATGCATCACGTTTGCATTCATAAAAACACCTTCATTTCTTTAACAACTCATACTTCCCAAATTCATATACATTGATATCAAACAATCCATTCCTTAATTTTAACATCAATTATCAACTTAAACTTATCAAACCCTTAATCAATCAACCAAATAACCATTTAGGTTCATTTAAAACCTTAATCAAATCCCAATACTCCAAAATAAAGTAACTTATCCTTAATTGGTTCAACATTCACACAAAACAGAGTTTTTCACTTCCTAAGTATTTTTCATGATCGTGGAAAGAAAAAACATAAAATTTTCTTCTTCAGGGCATTTCCCACGATCATGGGTATCTTTCAACAATCGTTGAATAGGTGAATAGACTGTTCACCATCCCTTTCCTTCAATCTTTTTCCAAATTTTAACATCATCATACTAATCTATTGATCATACCTCAATTACACCTAAATTGTACTTCATTTCATCATCAATTTTATCACCAATTCCAACTCAATTATTCAATTGATAACTCATAAATCATAGTCTTTCACACATTATAAATAAAACAGAACTATCATTCACCTTCATACATATAGCCCTAGCTTATTAATTTCTGGAACAATCCCAATATACCCATTTTTTTGTATAATTACATCATCATTTACACTTCACATCTCTAAACCATCTATATAATCCACTATTTTTAAGCACCAAAAACAAAACAGAAACTATACATTCATTCATCAAATTCCAACACAACTTTAACATCAGTCCTACATATCATTTTTCTCAGTTTAATCATCATGAATGTTTCTATTTTAATATGCCATAGAGATAAAAAATCACTTACTTGATTAGCCCTAATTCCACCTCAATCTTCAAGTTAACTTAATCTTCCAACAAGCAAGGATACTCCAAGAATAAGATGGAAATAGAAAGGGTTTCAACAACAAGATGAAGGCAACAGAATATTGAAGTATTAAAGTGTAGAATTTTAGTAAAATCTCAAGATTATAAGGATGTCAATGATGAGAGAAGAAAGAAGATGGCATGTAACAAAATAAGAGAAAGATGCTCTTTCTTGTGTGTGTGTCGTGGGTTAGATGTGTGGTGAGGGTTTGGATACTTGTCCAAACACTTTTCAAATAAAGACCATGCTACATGTCTCCTTTTATAAGGTACCAATTCTCACTCTATAATTAGTCCACTTGTCTCATAATCATTAAACCATTTATCACCCAATTAAACCACCGTTTGTCACTGATTTAATCAAGCCATGTGTCACACTATTACTAATGCCATGTATCACTATTTCATAGGCTTGATCACCCTAAGTTCCCATGTATCAATTAGTCTTTCCAATTAATATTTTTCTTAGACTAGATGCACATAACACTTCATCAATCACCCAATTGTGACAAAAATTCCAATTCACTAATTATAGTCCATTAAATTAGAATTCAAGACATGATCAATTCACAATCACGAAATTACAACATAAACATTTAAAATCTTTCATGCCTCAGAATAAATCAATTGAGTGCATAAATTATCTTTGTAATATGTACTAAATCATAATTCATATATGTATGAGAAAATGATGCATGTAAATGAAATGCACTTTATGTATTCTCATATGATCTGACTCATATGACTTCATATAGCAGATAAATTCCAAGGCGTAGAAATGGGTTATTATATAGAATGAGGCTGAAGATAGAATAGAAATAGGTAGACTTGGTGGAGTTGTATTTTTGTTTGAATTTGAAGAAAAAAGTTGAGAAAATGGGAACTCTTCTTCATTGAATTCTACATGGAGAGATATGAAAATCTTACCTTGATTGTTTAGGCAGTTGTAGCCTTTGTGCATTGAACTATATCCAAGAAAAACACATTTTGTGGTGTGAAAATCAAATTTATGATGAGAATAATATCTAAGGTAAAGAACACAACTGCAACCAAAGGTTTTGAGGTAGAGATAATTTGGTGGTTTGTTGTACAACTTCTCAAATGGTTAGATGTTGATGATTCTTAGAGATGGAAGATTATTAATGAGAAATGTAGCTGTAGAAAAAGCTTCAAGTCAGTAGGTAAGAGGCATATGAGCATGGGATAAGAGAGCTAGGTCTGTTTCAATGATACGTCTATGTTTTCTTTGGGTAATATCATTTTATTGGTGGGTATAAGGGCAGCTTAAATATGATTGTATCCCATATTGTCTAAGGTAAGGTAATAGAGCTTTAAATGCCCCTCCCATGTCAGTATAAAAGGCTTTTTATTTTTTTATTTAACTAAAGTTCAATATTGGTTTTGAATTTAACGAAAACAGATAGTGTGTCTAATTTTATCTTTAGAGGATAAAACCATGTATCCTTCTGTTGAGAAATATGGATAGGGTCCCCAAATGTCAGAATAAATGATATCTAATGGATTTTGGGCTGTGATGTTGTCACGACTCGGTACCACATCGGGCCCATGACAACCGCCGCATACTAAAGCTAAGGACATTTGCAGTATCCTTAATCCAACTATGAAAGGCTAATCGAAACATCCTTTTTTCTCTTTTTTTTTGAAAAATTTTGGCAACATAATGGCTGTATTTTAAAAATCTCAAAACCTGCAAACGATTTTAAACACATTTCTATATTCACATCCAACCACAACTTCAGGACTCTCTAGTCCACTCAAGCCAATTTC
>JANSVA010000218.1:21050392-21066274 GCA_025504915.1 Erythroxylum reticulatum
TTCGCATTTATAGTATTCAATATTATTTGTCGGGTATATTTGTAGTGTTGTGTTCAATTTATTTGGGTGTATTTACTCTTCGTGTGTGTACACGGGATTGATTGTGATAAATATACCGTGCACGTAATTTCTATCTAGGAGGCCGGATTTTAAGTGGGACCATTTGTGACCCCTCCGCCCTTTCCTAAGATATTACGTAGAATGGTAATACTGTCTTAGGAGTCCGTTTAGCGGTCTTTCCTGGGTATTACTGAATCGGTTCACTTCACTAGTTGTTTACCTTATAGGGAAAAATTACCTGATTTTCCTAATACAAACCATATACTATTACTAAGTAATTCAGAAGAAGGATTACCTTGTTGATTTATGGCCAAATAGGATTGATGATAGCCTTGTGAATTGTTTTGTTTAGATTTTCCATTGTTGTTAGCTCTCCATGGTTGGTTAGTGCTTCCTTGAACGGTATGTCTAACCTTTTGTGACATTTGAGTGCCTTATGGCCAGGTTTGTGGCATAGCTGACAAAATATTCGATTTCCACTCCATCTGCCTCCTCTTCTATGACCTCCTCTACCTTTAAAGCTACTCCATCCACCTTGATTGTTACGGTGTTGATTATTGATGTTGAAAGTTGCATAGTTGGCAGCAGGTGATGAGATGTCTACTTGGGTGATTGTGTTCAACTGTTCTATTCTTGTTTCATGCATCATAAGAGAGTATTGTACTTCTTGTAGGGTTGAAGTTTTCATGGGGTGTGTTAGGTAAACCACAACAGGATCATTTTCATGACCAAGACCATTGAGAGCACTTAATATTAATTCATAATCTGTGATGACATGTCATGCAACTTGAAATGAGTCTCCTATAGTTTTAACTTTCTGCATATATTCGAATATAATATGTGATCCCTTTTTAATTATTAAGAGTTGATTTTTGAGTTGCAGGACTCTAACCATAGAGATTTGAGCATAAAGATTTTCGATGATTTGTCATACTTGGGGGGAGGAATTGGAATGGTTTACCTAACCAATTACTTCTTCTCCAATAGTTGAGAGCACCAACATAGTAGCAATTGACTTGTTTTGTGCCAAGTTTGTAGTCTATGTGGTTAGTAGCTTGATCTACATCTGCACTGAAAGTTTGAGGAGGAGGTGTAGTGGTGATGAAGTGTTCAAGTTCAAGGGCTCTTATGGCTGCAAGTACTTGTACTCGCCAGTTGATGAAATTTTGTCTGTCAAGCTTAACGGGAAGGTTGAAGTTTAGGGTTTTTGTTAGAATGGGAAAATCAAGAGAAGGAGTGAAAGGTTGTGCGTCGTTATGGCTATTAGCTGATGAGCCAAAGTTGGGATCCATGACATTGGTCAAGAAGGCTCTCATACCGTGTAAAGGCTTACCAGAGGAATAGAATATATGTGTTTATTGTTATCTCATGAACTTGTTTATTACACGAGAATTACAACCAAAAGAAGAATATTTTATTTGTTACAAATCTCTCAGCCAGCTGTTGTATTTGTTGTAACAGAAGTGTATAACAGTTGGCAATGAAGATGTCTTGTGTGCCCTTACACGTGGTTCTTTACAAATCCAGAGTTGGTAAAATTCCCTTTTCTATCTGGACCTTGGTCCTATAGTTATTGGGGTTTGAGCTCTTGCCTGGGTTACCCATCTTGGGTGTTCGTCTTTGATCCTCCTTTTATGAGAAGTGTGGCAGAGTGGATCGCTAGTGTCGATTCCTACTTTCTCGCTAAAAAATACACCTATTGGAGGTGATAAGGCTTTACTTTTAGTTCTGGTTTTAAGCCTTTTAAGAAAAATCCAATCAGATATTTATTGGAGTATCAAGCAAACTTGGCATAATAATCCTGCACTGATCCCTCTTGTCGGAGCTCTTTAAATTCATGCATCAGGTCCTCGAAGATCTCTTCGTTAAACCTTTATTTAATCATGGTGATGAATTCTTCTTATTATATTGGTCCCTTATTAGTGTGGTTTCTCATAATCAGTTGTACCATTCCTATGCCTCTCCTTCTAGGTGCATCACCGCAATGCTGACGTTTTTGTTTCCTAGTGTGTTGTTGAGTGCGAAGAACTATTTCACACTTATACAACCACCCTCTCACAAAGCTTCCTTCAAACACTAGAAAGTCATTCTTGTTAAACCTTACAGGAACTGTGTAGTCCTCATTTTCTAATGGTGTTCCCATCTCTTCGGCAGGCAGCGTCACATGGTGAGCTTGGGTCCATAGTTTTACCTATCATGCACATAAACTGGTGGAACATGGTTTTAAGTTCCCCTAGCTCTCTCTCTTATCTCTCCGTTCTACTCAGTTTTACATCATCAGCTTCTCATTCCTCACCTGATTTTTCAGCAGGGTCTTCAGGTTCTCTTCAATCCTCCTAAGCTCAGCCGCTTGTGTCCCTTCTCTCATGATTGTTTTGAGAATTAACTACTTTGATAGCAATTTTTTTTATAATTACACAAAACTAAAGACGTATGGGTAGTCATATAATAGACACGTACACCCATAGTCGATTACAAAACGTCTAGCAATTAAGTAAATTCCTAGGCTTTCCTTTTTTAACATGCGACTTTGTTTTCACCATATTACTTCCGTTTATCCTCGTTTGTTATAGGTGCTGGCCTACCTCTTCTTCTTGCTTTTTTTCCACAACACAATGAATTATAAAGTGAACTTATTACAGATAAGAAAGGGACTATAAAATTTTAAATATTTGGTGGCTAAATTGGGTCAAGATTTTGGGTTCTTTCAGTTGAATTAATGGAGTTTGGCTTCTTGAGCCGCTACATAGGCAACCACTAGAGAAGAGACGAGGAAGAAGGTAAAGGACAACCTCAAAAACAAGCAGCTTCTTCAAGATTTCCATATTTCCTACTCTGAGAGAGACTTAATTTCTCAACATAATGGGAATTTTGGCAGGGATATTTGGGAGGAATTAGTGTTAGGTGTAGTGATAGGGAGTTTTTATTAATTAGGACTAAATTAAGTTAATGAAGATATATTTATGTTAAAATAGGTTTTATTAAGAATTTAATATAATTAAAAACTAAATTAATTTAAGATAAATCTGGTCAGTTGGTCTTATTATAGATGTACAAAAATTATTAATTTAAGTTAAATTTGATACATTTTATTTTATCATGTCAATAACTTATTTAATGAGATTCGTGTGTTTATTAAAAAATACTAAATTTGTTTATTTACGTGCTAGAATAAAATTTTAATATCTATTAAGAATTATTAGATTCATATATTAACATGATATACTAGACAAAAGCTGAACTCCATTTAAATTTTATTTTAAAATATTAAAGTTATACTTTTTATCTAATTTTCTATAAGAACCTTTGGGTAAAAATTTTCTCTTTTCCCTTTTATATCTTTGCATAACGTTGTATAGCCTATGCAAGCATCATCAATACGCCGTACTTCGATGCAAAATATGTACATATAGATCTGGTTTGGGAACGTGCAATCAAAGAATTGAACGAAAAAATAAGAATGAGAAAGAAAAGTAAGAATAGGGAAAGAAATATAGTTACTGAGTACACACGTTTGATATGCAAGCACTAGGAATAGAAGTTAATAGTTATACCAGTATTTGATATCAAATATTAAAAATGGTAATGAAAATTTTTTACTTATTATTATATGATTGATTTTGTAAATAAATAATTAAATATTTTATATTACTATTAATTTTTAAACAATTGTGAATAATTTTTACAATGAGAATAAAAGTATCAATAAAAAATAAAATAATTGTTAAAGAAATTAATATAAAAGATAATTTTGATAATAATATTCTGATAAGGATCAATATCTTCATAATATTTTGATAACAACTTGATAATCTTTTAATAATATCTTTATGTCTTATTCCCGATTTTTCCTTCCCACGTATACCCACATCCTCTTTAGGAATAAAAGTTTGGATTATTTAAGATTCATTCCAATTTTATCATTCCCTATCTTATCTATTCTTAGCAGGCCAAAAGGGCTAATTAGCCCCTAACGTTTTCACGAATGAAAAAATAGACCCTAACCTTTCAGAGTGTTCAAAATGAATCCTAAAGTTTATCATATGTTCAAATTAGACCCCAATGTCTTGAAACTGTTCACATTGAACCCTGAATACTAACATCATAAGGGCATCGTCAGTTATCTGCTGACACAGTCTGTTAAATGTTGACAAGGATTTTTAAATTTTCATGCATGTGGGACCCACCGTTGCTAACATGGGCATTGAGGTGGGTCCCACATCAGCTTCAAAAACATTATGTCTTTCTCCTCTCTCAAACGCATCTTTTTGGATACGAAACGCAATGTTTTTAGAGAAGCCCCTCCTCCCTCACACGCAGGGACGGATCCAGAAATTATTTTGAGTGGGGAAAAATATTTAAAGTACTCTTATATTACTGAAAAAGATACAAATATTTGTATATTTGATAAACAAAAAATTACATCATTGTCTCTAGCTTCTTACATATAACCTATTACAATCATTCCCTACGAGTCCTTATATTTTAATATCGTTGTAAAATTTTCTCATTGTCAGTACTATTGAAGATATCTTTATTAATATATGTGATCAAACAGTCATTCATCTAAGAATCTCTCATTCGATTGTGCAAGCGATTTTTCACTATCTTTATTGCAGAAAAATGCTCTTTCCACCGATGCAATAGCAATAGACAAAATCAAAGCTAATCTCACAAGTAAAAACACCAAAAGGTACACAACATCCTTTTTTGTTTCAACTAGCTTCTTGACAAGATCACTAATCCCATTTAATATAAAAAACTGATCATCAGATTGCATATCAACAATATAATTGTCAATTTGATCACCAAGAGTAATAAGCTCTACTTTAGAGAAGTTAAAAGGAAAAAAATTCAGCAAGCTGAATTAATTTTTCTTACAAAAAACATAAAAAGGGTCACTTGGATTCAAGCATGCCACACAAATAAGCAACTTGGTATTTACCTCATTGAAGTGATTGTTGAGCTCTTAAAGTTGTATATCAATCATAGTGTAAAATAATTCCACTTGATAATGATGCAAATTCGTCATTTTTTGCGCATTTCACCTTAACCTTCCCTGATGTACAAAATTTTCATCCATATTTGGAATGGCAATATCGTGGTTCTCACAAAATGAAGATGTTTCATCAAATAAGGACTGCCACCCATCAACCCTCATCATTTATAGTAGTTGTTTGGAAACTTTAATCAAAGAAATTGCATTGATAATGTCTTGATCCTTCCTTTGCAATGCTTGAGATAATTCATTTGTGATGCCCAAGATTTTTTTCATCAAATGCAAGCTAAACACAAATTTATAAGATTGGATAGAATCAAGCAAAGAATATGCTTCACTTTTTTGCTCTGAAGTTGTGCCTTCTTCCATAATGATCTCCAGAACATCAACTATGGGGTCAAACATCACGATTAAGCTTGATAATGATCCATAATGTATGCCCCAACGTGTGTTGCCTAGTCTTTGAAGAGAAGTTTCTTGATGCAAACCTTTACCACTTGAAAGTTCACCAATTTTCAGCCCTTCAACAATATTACTAAATTGCTTCTTGCGAAGAAGATCTTTTCTTTTACAAGAACCTCCAACTATATTTTATAAGCTTGAGACTGTGTTAAACAATAAAGCAACATGTACATGATTCTTGGCCACTGCTACAAGTACTAATTGCAATTAGTGAGAGAAACAATGAACATGGTGAGCTGAATTATTTTCTTTTAAAATCAAGGTCTTCAAACCATTAATTGCTCCTTGCATATCACTAGCTCCATCGTAGCCTTGCCCACGTAAAGATGATATACTCAATCCACGCTTTGAAAACAATTCATCTATTGCAAACTTTAGTGATAAAGATGTGGTATCACTAATATGAATAATAGTAATAAATCGCTCAAGCACATATCCTTTTGTATTCATATAACATAAAATAATAGCCAATTATTCTTTGATTGAGAGACTCATTAATAAGGATAGAAAATAACGCACCTTGAAGATTATTAATAATGGTATTGGAGGTTTCAATTGCAACGGCTTTGACAATATCCTTTTGTATGTCAGGAGCAATGACTTTGAGATTTTCGCGAGCATTGTTTAAAACAACATTGTTGATAGTTTCATTATGGTTAGCCAAGAATTGAAAAGGTTGAAGAAAATTACTATTATTATTAGAAGTCTCTGATTCATCATGACCACGAAAAGTCAATCCTTGACGTAAAAGGAATCGAACACAATCCACTGATGCAGTGAGTTGGGTACGATAGTTCTTTTGAGCATAGTTAGATTGGTTAGCATAAGCAACTTAAATATGTAGTTTTTGATTCTTCAAATCTTGACATTTCTTCCAAGCTATATTGTGAGAGCTATTAGGACCTCTTACATGAATATGAAATATGTCTTCTTTTTTTCAATTGTTAAATCCATCAGTAACAAAAGTATCACCACTTGCTTGACTTCCAATATCTGGCCTAAAAAAATAACAACATAAGCAAAAAGTTGCATCTTTTGTAACACTATACTCTAACCAATTGGCGTATTCTTTAAACCAAGATGGAAAAAATCTATGATAAATATTTTCAAGTTTTCTTTGTGAAAAATCATGCTCAAAAGGTTAACATGGACCCTTTTGTAAATAAGCTCTTCGTATTCTATCACGGTCATTAGGATGATAATCTAAAAACTTTTTCGTAATCCTGGATTAGACTAAAGATCATCTAAATTAACTTCTAAATGAGGATGCTTTAAAGGGTTAGGGATAGAATCCTTATTTGTAAGAGGCCTTTTGAGAAATTTGTTCATAACTTAAATCAAAGTTAAGTAATTAGGGACAAATTGAATACAAAATAAATAAAAAATTATATATTCATAAAAAATTAAATAAGTAAAACTATTTAAAAAACACTTTACATATAAGCAAATTTATGAAATATACAAACAAAAAGTAAAATTTTCATATATACTACAATTGGACTTGATATGACAAATGATGTGCTATACTACTTGGAAGCTTTAAACCAATTATCTATTAGCAATAATAATCTATCTTTGTAAATTTTATCATCATTAAAAAGCGATGTCATTTTGTTTCATCATTTCCACTAGTTTGTCCATTGTTTACACCGTTAATGATCATGTTTCCTTCACTTTATAAAGGGATAGATGTAAAGAATTTTCATTGTGATAGGCTTGAGTTTACCAAATACATCTATATGTCTTTTCTCCACTTATCAATACGAGAACTTCTACTATTTTCAATTTAATTCATAAGGGCATCTAGGGTACTTCTTTTATCCCTATTATCACTAGCGCTAGATGGTTTGTACTGTTTTTATTCATTTTGATGACTTTATATGCTACGATTTTTCATCTACAAGTTTGTATTTTCTAATAGTTTCATCCTTACCTTATCAGTTATCAACCTTCAATTTGCTATCTGTTACAGCTTTTTACTTTTGAAAAGACAAAGACTAACGAATCACTTTATTCAACTCTCCTTGATATTTTCTTCTCTCTGTGTAAAAGTTTCAATGAGAAATCTTATTTTGCATCTTCACTAAAAGTCTAAAAGAATGTAAAGATTAAAACTGTACCAACTCTATTACAACTTACAAGAACCCATTTCTAAATTATATGTTCTACACATTCTTCCAAAGAAAAGAAATAGGAATTTACCTATCAGCAATAGAACAGGGCAGGGCCTGTGGGGGAATCCTTTCCATAATTGCGTTCAATATAGATTATTATTTTTCACTTTGGGTGTGGTGGTCCTTGTGGAGTTAGGGGAAGAAGAAGCCAAAAAGTAGTGTGGTTAAGAAGCCAAAAGGGTTAAAAAAAATATGAATAAAAAAAGTCAATTAAGCATATAGTTTTTATCTCTATATTTGTAGGCTTTCAATTAAAAAAGTCATGGGCCCAAATAATAGTAATCTTAATAAAAATTGATGGACTCAGATTTTATTTTTTATTTGATATCTTAATATATCTATAATTATTATTATTATTTTGTCACCAATTAAGTTAATGGGGGCAAAATTTTAAATTTTTTATGGAATTAAAATTTAAAATAATAATTTTATATAAAAAATTTTAGATGCAGTGGGGGAAAGTGCCCCCACTTGCCGTCACTGTGGATCGGTCCATGCTCACACGCACCATTTTCCTCTTCCCTAATCCCTAATCCCTAATCTATCATCCAGAAACATCATCATGAAGCATATTCTTCTTCCTTAATCCCTAATCTTCCATCTACATTCCTTAACAGACGTAGCATTTTCTTCTTCCTTAGTCCCTAATCTCCCATCTTCTTCCCACACAATCCCTCATCTCATGTTTCTTCCCTCTTCTTCCTTGTGTATTCTTCCTCAATCAATATCTCATCGTGGTAGGTCATTGTTTTATGTCTTTTATGTTTTTTGTGGTCTCCTAAATCTACTTGTTGTCTGCCTCATCGCAGTATATTTGCTTTTGTTTTTATTTTATTTGGTCTGCCTCCACTTATTGTCGATGAATACACCATCCATTTTTCACTATCTGTTGCTATATTGTTTTATCAGTATTGCCATATTAGTTATAAGATTTCTAGGAAATTCTATTAATAAAAAACATAGATGAGAGTATTGCATCACCCTAATAGACTTTCAGGACATTTCATCATGGTCCATTGTTGTATGCCTCATTGTGGTATTTTTGCTTTTGTTTTTATTTTATCTGGTTTGCCTCCACTTATTATCAATGAATACACAAATCATTTTTCACTATCTGTTGCTATGTTACTTTATTAATGTTGCTATATTGGTTGTAAGATTTCTAAGGCATTCTATTAATTAAAACTACAAATAAGAGTACTAAATCACCCTAGTAGACTTTCAGGACATTCAAAGGATAAGAATCTCTTCTATGCTTGGAAAATTCAAAAGCATTAAAAAACAATAAATTGAAATTGCATTATTTAAACAACTTTGGTTATTATTTGTTTAAAACATTAAATAACGGATGTCCTAATCTTTTATGTGATTGAATCAACTGTTGGTTAGTAGACATTGAATCTCCTATCATGACTTAAGTGTTAGAAGATAGCAATGAGTGACTACTCCTATATAGCACATACATAGCAAACCTGACTGCTCCTATGTATCACATACAAACAATCTTGCAATTTAGTATAGCCAATCATCTTCGCTATTGATTGTGGTTTTTCGATGTATGTAAGTTTTACTTAATTAACCTCGATAATCTGCAAGCACACAGGTCGTTCGTGTAGTACCTAAGGTATTGATCCCACGAGGAGAGGTAATCTAATCCTAAAATTTAAGGCCAAAACAAATCACAAAATTTCAAATGTCATGAAACTAAAACAAAAATGCAATTCAATCAAGCAATTCAATTAAAAAATCAATCACGAAAATATTAACAAATTAGCAATTGTAACGCACACTCAAGAATCAACCTAAGGAACTACCAATTAAAAGAAAGGGTGTTTTACTTATCTTCATTGCTAACCTAATCAATTATAAATTACTAGATTATCATATCTAGACAATTTTAGGGTTGATCACTCTCTCTTGAGTTATAACCATTAACCCTAGTTTATAAACCCTAATCAGATTATGGAAGTTGCAAGTTCTCAATTAACAACCTATCCAAAACCCTAATTAGATCTGAAGTTATCTAATAAACTATCGGAAATTATTGCAAGATCTCTCTGCGCACAATTTACCAATTTGATTTAATTCTCGTTTAGCCTAATTTAATTATTTTTCACTTGATTCATCCTCTCAGTTTATCACCAAATTATGCAATTTTAGAAATTAAATCACAATAAATCCAATAAAACATAAACAATCAAATTTTATTAAATCAAAAATAAAATCTCAAAGGTGAGTTTAGAACATCAACAACATCTACAGATCTTTTCATTAACTATCATTCCAATTTTATACAATAATAAAATTGAAAATAATAGGAAATACGAAATTTAACGAATGATAGGAGGAAGCAATGACGGGAGAACAAGAAGTACATTAAGTCTGCTCCTTCTCCTCTTCTTTCTTCCTTCTTCTCTTCTCTATCTCTCGATAATTCTCTCTAAGGTTTCCCTCAAAAGTCGTTGATGCAAGAGCTCCCTCCTCTTCTTTTTATTATTCTTTAAATACCTTTTGTGTTTTAAGCAACCCTAAGGCTTTTTAGGGGTCAAAAAGGTTCAAATAATCCCTCAAAACTTGACATTTTTTAGTGTTTGCACGTCTGTCCAATAAAATACTAACAAAAATATCAAAGTACCTCAAAAATATAATAATGAAGCTCAAAGACTTGTACTAACCTATAAAACACTTAAAACATAAATAACTAACAAACTAACACAATTCTAACCTATAGACATACAAAATAATTGAATTAACAATTAAATACATATCAAACTAAGCCCTAAAACACGATGCAATTCACACTTATCAGTTATGCTTAGTTCCCAAAATGCAAAATACATAGAATAGAATTCAACTTTACAATTAAGTTCATTTGTAAGGGAACTAATAGACTATAGATTATCAAGAAGCTACACTCCAAATCTTTTATGTAATGTTGAATAGTATGGTTACATACAGTTGCTAACTATGAAATGCCTAAACATGATTACTGGTGACAGGTGTATGGTGGTCTTTTAGTATGCTCTGATGGAAACATGAGAGATTTGTGTATGCTCTAGGTCAGACATAAGACTAAAGGCTAAAGGCTAAAGTTTTGTGTCTTTTATGTGGAGAACAAACCAATTGATGTTTTTTACTCCTATTGATGCTTTTTACTCCTAACACATTGTTTGACTATATACGACATATATGAATGACTTGTGTATGAAGTTATTTGAGATTGTTGACATATTGTTTTGATCTTTAATTAGAAGAAGTAAGAGTACTCATATAAATTTGCAGCAACTATCCAAAGATATAGATGTGATGTCTTCAACTAACATTACATTAAATTTGAATAATGATAATGTGGTTTATTATTTTGGTTTAAGAGCTCCATTAAGAACCTCATAGAGTTTTAAAAAAAAAAACTCAGGAAGAAGATTTTGTGGATGTCCCAACTATCGTGTAAACTTAATTTTTGTTTATAAGTTAAATTTGTTTATATATATGTTTAATATTTTTTCCTTATAATTATTGATGATCTTTTAGGTTGGAAAATGTGAAATTTTTAAGTGGTATGATGACAAATTTAGTGACAGAGTTATTGAAGTAATTCATAACCTGAAGAAACAAGTAGATCGTTTGAAGCTGGATGTTGAATGAAGCACAATGGAATCACATTCGACATTCAAATTTGAGGAATAAATAAAGCTAATGAAAGAAGACATTGTTTTACTGACAAAAGAGAAAAATGAGTTGAGATTTATTATACTGATTATTATAGGGGTTTTTGTACTTATAATGAGTTTAAACATATGGTTTGTTCTAGACAAGTAGAAGTAAAATATACTTTTTTTTTATCAAACTTAAGTTATGAGAATGAAAACTCCTTCTTGCAACTAATATATTTTGCACTATAGCTTTTTTTATTGTTTTGTTATTCATAAATTTGCTTTAATTGTTCATATGGCTTCATTATAAACATTTAAATCAAAAATTAAATCAAAATAAACAATTGGAGCATATGTCCAATTATGATTATATGTAAAAGTGATAATATCAGTTAAGTGATTACATCACAATTCATTTATATATAAAAGTTATGTTATCTATACGTCCATATACACAAGATCAATGTAAAGTCTACGAGTCAAGCACATTGCTTCCCTCATTTACACTTGACTGAGAAGGTTGCTCATATATTAGTGGATTTCTTGATGATCTCTGCCTCATTGCTTCACTTTGTAATCATTGAGAAGTTATGCTAAGTTGTCCTTTGAACCTTAAAAATCTTGGTTCGAAAGACAGTTTGAATAATATGGATCAATTTCACCAAACTTTCCTTTATGACTATGCGAAGGGCTACCAACCTATAAATAAACATGTCGTTAACAGTATTCAATCTTGAAAGAAATCAATAATGGTTGAAGAGATAAATATACTCACAATGTTGCTTTGTTAACTTGCTACAACATGTTAAAGTTGTGACGAGACAGTGGGAATGACGTAATAAATGTGAATCAAATAATGTCAGAAATGATCATTAGATATACAAAGCAATACATACAAAGAAGTTGTCATACCTGTGGAGATTACTGAGCTGATTTAGTTAATGAATGATTGTTACATTTTTTTTGCATTGTGACTATAATTTCTACATTTTCCACATTTTTGTGCTTGACCTTGTTTGGATTTCTCAACTTAGTAGGCTCATTTACTCCTCTCCTTCTAGTTGTTTTAGGTATTCCAGGCATGGCTCTTTTCATTGTGGGTTTACTAGATCTTCATCATCAATTGTATGCCAGAAAATAGGTCCTCTAATAGGTTGTAAGACATGCTTATACACTGTTATGAATTTAGACTTCTTATACATTGGTTCACATATGCCTCCAGTTGTTGTTTCGAATGGTGAATAGAAGTTACAACATGCTTGTAAGGATATCCATACAGTTCCCACACCCGACAACTACATGAGTGGTTTCTACCAATCCTCATAATATGCTTGGCATCACCTTTGCTAATTTCATACGCTCCATTAGAATTCTAGACAATTCTCCAATGTATACCATCTTTCTTATTCTTTTCTAATTTTTTCACAACCTTGTGTGCAACTTTTGATTTCCATCCATGTACAAATTGTCTCCTTTGTGCATCCCTCTTCATTACCATTGTTCTGATTGTTTCTAGCGTGCTTATAATAGGCTTATCTCTAGAGCAATATCCATCTACTGAATGTTTCACTCACGTTGGTATCAACAACTGGACATTTGAATTCAAATGATTAGTAACATTGTGCTCATCTCTCCTTCAGATATTCAATTAACGTTGATGCACATCCAGATGTGATTTTGTCTAACCTTTTTAACTGCTCATTCAAATCTTCGACGTATTTTGACTAAACAAGTTTCCAAAATTGCTTTCGCAGGTATTTTCCTTTTGAAATTCATATGCCAATTATGGTATATATGTCGTGTATACATATAATGAGAAGTATATGGTATTGTGTCTCAACTGCTCTAATCAATCCCTATAACAATAGAATAGATGCAGTTAACATATAGTTGATACAATATAATATGTTCATTAATTAATGAAAAAAAAAACTTTTGCATCTCTGATATTATTATTAGTCCTTCACCACAACACAACTCGAAGTCCAAAGCCAACAAACTTATAACCCAGGTCCATAAATTAGTTTTCTCTACCTCGAAAACTGCCCATACCAATGGATAAATACCTCCATCCCCATCTTACCCAACTGCATGCAATAGTTGATCAATAGTTGACCTTAGAATTCAATCTTTAAAAAAATCATTAATATTAAAAATGGGCCTTAAATGTCTCCATCCTCTTTTCATCACATCAAAGCATATGTATAATCTTTTGAACTACATAAAAAAGATAAAGATGCACGAGTTAATGAATAAACTTTATAGACAACTACATGTTTTAATTATCATTATCAATAACATGTAAAACTTAATAGTTGCATACTTATAACAAACTAGTTTCTTGATTTTTAGCTAGCTTTAACTCAATTGTTGATCTAGGATTACTATTCCTCAATTTATGAGCGTATCCTTGTAGTTTCACATACTCATTCACATAATCACTTGCCCTTTCTTTTCTCAATCTCCTCTTGGTAGCTCTACACATACTTGAGTTAACAAATATATTAAGCTTTTCTTGACATTCTTCAACCATCTTCGTCGTTGAGATACTAAGCTTGTCAAGTATTCTATCCCTAAAATGTCCCATTAGGAACTTAGCAGAAACTAATTTTAGTTTGTTAGTTGTAAAGCACCTATTCTCATCATTGTATGTCACCACTTTAAAGCACCCTTCATTCTTGTCATAAATGACATACAACTTCTATAGGCATCCCTCAATACATCTCACGCTCATCCTGTGCTTTTCACTTTTCTTAAACTTGACAATGTATCCTGTCCGCATTGCATAATTCACAACAGACTCTCTAAATGTTTTGCAAAGTCAAACTCCATTCCCAATCTCCAATTTGGTTCATCATCAGATGGATTGTGCCTAATAGTACTACTTGGTCTTCGCAATGCCTCACCAGGCTCTTTTTCGCTAGGATATTGATCACTAACAATAAAACTGCAAAAATTTATCGACTCAATTTCAACCGGTTCCTAGTCATCAGGAATTTGAACATGTATGAAGCCATCGTCATGCTCATCATCATCATCATCCACCTTTGCATCAACTCCTAAACCAACACCTTCAACACTAAGACCTTTTGTGGCTCCACAACTTTCCTCCTCACCCTCTGTGGCTCCATAACTTTCCTCCTCACCCTCCCCATCTCCATCCTCTCCTTTAGATATAGGTAATTTGTTAAGGACAAATGATGGGCTGTCTATAATATGAGTTACATATACATCAATCCTTTCGTGAATTTTCATCAGATTGATAAGTTGAAGACAACTTTCATTTAACTCAATCAACTTCAAAGACTCACTAAACTCAAAATTGGGTTCTCTATAATAGGCCTTATTAACTTGAAGGTATCCTAACTCCTTCCCATCTCACATATTTACGTATAACTAACAAAATATAGATTTACTTTGTCAAAAACACTTTATGCACCATCAACATATTTCAACTCTAGCTCTACAACAAACTTTCCACCATCAAAAAACCTTATGCTTCCATGTTCATCCATCATATACCTATTCATAACAAATTTATAAAATCAAGTGTATCACCAAAAAGCATATAGTTAAATGATATTATCAACAATATAATAGATACTTCACCAAAAAGCATACCTTCAAATATTCCAATGCATGTTCCAAAAGCTGAGATTGGTTACAAATAGCACTACCATCCTCTAGCCATAGGGAGGTGATTATGTTATTATTCCTTCATGCCTAATGCACTTTATGGAAAAAGTTATAGCCACAAAAATCTTAACTTTTGCTTCATAATTGAGCAATGAGTTGACACTTTTGGACCCATTATTCATTTCATAATCGTAACAAAGCTTCAGAAATAAGAAATTTACTATCAAAGTCACCCAAAGTTATCCAAGGAGAGTTAATGGAGCCAAAGACATCTTTTACAAAGTTCCACTAGCTAGATATATTAAAAGAAAAATTAGAAGCCTACATAAATGAGATCCATATTAAGCTAACCCAATAAGTCAACATATAGGTGGATGCATTAAACAAAAATTAAAGACACCATTGTTAGCATTTAGTGAGGCCTATATTGGTAAACCAACTTCAACAATAACTGTAGGGGACCACGACTTATATCCAACACCACAACAAGCATAGGGGACCATGACTTATATCCAACATCATAACAACCATAAGGGACCACAACATACAATCATAAACAAAAAAGCATAATCTGAGGCAGACAATAATGGACACAAATAAGCAGATTTAAGGGACCTAAAAAAATGTAAAAGGCAGACAACAATGACCTACCACGATAAGATATCGTTTGAGGAAGAACACATAAGGAAAAAGAGGGAAGAAGTGCAAGACAAGGGGTTGTATGGGAAGAAGATGAGAGATTAGGGATTAGGGAAGAAGAAAATGTGCATATGTCAGGGAATGCTGATGGTGTTAGTGTGTTAAGGTGACTGTTGACCAAGTCATTAGTGTAATAGAGTCGTTGCTGCGAATAACTTCTTTTTTGTAGGAGCTTGTTATTTTTCTGTTTTGTTTTGAT
>JANSVA010000218.1:21082525-21104717 GCA_025504915.1 Erythroxylum reticulatum
CATTTAACAAGTCACTTTTGTAGATGATTGACAGTGTCCTTATGACGTAAGCGCTCAAGGTTCAATCTAAACGATTTAAAAACCTTAGGGTCTAATTAGACCTTTTAGTCATTCTTAGTAACTAAACAACTAAAAATTAAGAATACAGGTTGCATTTTCATTCCCATCCCTTCATTAACGGTTACCAAACAAGACCATTTAGTTACTAATATTTTAGACAAAAAATTCAGCCACAAGATCACCTGGGTCCCACAATCAAAAGTTTGTCGACTAATCCGACGGTGTTAAAGGGCTCCGTATCTCGTCAACCTTTGAGTATGTGAAGTGTAAGAAAAAACATGGCATAAGAAGCACGTAATGGTGAGTGAATTTATTAATCAAGCGCTAAGAAATAATCCCTTCTGCAAACTCAAATATTAATTGACTCTTACTTCTAAACCCCTAACATTTGGTGTACACAAATCGTTGCATTGTTTATTTAAGCATTCCTGTTTTCGGAAATCCATGGGTTGCTCTTCTTTACTTCCGAGTAAAATCCCTAATCTCTTCCCTGTTTTTTGGGTTTCTGTGTTAGCATTCATACATGAAGTGTAATGAGAATGCAATTGGATTGTGTTGTGCTCCTTTTTTGGGCATAATTTAGTGAATGGTTCTGGGTTTTATGTGATTGAAAAGGAAAAGGTTCGGTTTTGTTATGTGAGTTGGCAGTGATATGGAAGATGATATATTACTGAGGTTTTGAGTTTTTGACTCTTGTTTTATTCTCATCAGGTGATCGATATGATATTGCTAAATTTGTTTTTCTTTCTTTGTGGTTTGTGGAATTTCTTCCATTTCGCTGCTCGGATGTCCTTTGACCATTGAATTACGTTTGGAATTTTGTTTCTGATACCCTTTTTCTTTTCTTCCCCCCTTTGTTATGCGTTTTGAGTTTTTAAATGCTTACGGCTAGGAGTTCGGGGCGGCTCGGTGGAATTTATAACAACTCTGGGAGCAATGGAGCTCCTGATGCCAAAAACCTCCCGTAAAGGTAACTCGGGGAATTCCGTTGCTTTAGCTGATTGTTATACTGCTTTTATCGTTGGATATACGATTGCTTTACACTTTTTCGCCTATGTTCTTTTCTTTTAATAAACGTAATGGACCTTTGATATTGTTGGCATGAAAAGCTGGTTTTGCTAGGTGATTCTGGTGTTGGTAAAAGCTGTATTGTTCTACGGTTTGTTCGGGGTCAGTTTGATCCAACATCCAAGGCAATGGATCTTATATGTTAGCGCTATGCTGCTTACAGCACATCTTATCTTTTGCCGCTTCTCATAAATATTTTTTGCGGATCGTAATCACACATCTCCTCCTGGGCTACCAGGGATACCCGAGACTTTTATTCAGCAAGTTCTGTAATATTTGTTTGCTTCTTGTTATTGCAGGTGACTATTGGAGCTTCATTTTTGTCACAGACGATAGCTTTGCAAGATTCGACCACAGTTAAGTTTGAAATATGGGATATAGCAGGACAGGAGAGGTATTGCTAGCTCGGTAATTATTGACGACATTTCAAATCATACTATTGCTTTTTAATACAAGTTAGCGAGTCTTATTATTGACTTCCATTTTCTTTTTCTTTGGCGGGATCATTCTCACGCTGACTTCTCTAACTCTTTCCACTTACTTTACTTGTTCCAAATCTGATTACTGCTGGTGTCTTCTAAAGGTATGCTGCATTGGCGCTACAGTTGCTGTTATTGTGTATGATATAACAAGTCATGAGTCATTCAACAAAGCACAGTACTGGGTTAAGGTAGTTTCCTGGCCCAGGGATTTCTGTAGTACTTACCCTTTTTCTGCATTTCTCTTATGATTCAGTTCTATTTTACTTTGGAAGATCATTGCATTGTTGGTTGTTTTCTCTATATGGGAAATTTCAAGAGTTACAGAAACATGGGAGCCCAGATATGGTCCTAGCTTTGGTAGGCAACAAGGCTGATCTTCATGAAAACCGAGAAATAACTGTTCAAGTAAGTTTGAGTGATTACTGGAAAATATAGCAACATACGTTTATCAATGCACATCATTTAATTTCACTTATATTGTTCTTGTACCACAGGATGTCGTTGACTATGCAGAGAAGAACTGTATATTCTTTATTGTGACATCTTCTAAGACTGCAGATAATATAAATCAACTGTTTGAGGTACCTATAACCTTTTCGAAGTTGTGCTTTCTTCTTGTCCATGGTTTTAAGAAGGACCCAAAATAAGACATGATGCTTTTAACATCCCATTGTCAATGCAAGACCAATGAGGTTTTATCCGTAGACTCCTAAACATAGTTTAACATCATTGTTTTCATCCAACTACATTTTGTTCTCCTTCTAGAGCTTCTTTTTGGTGTTTAAGTTTGTTACTTTTGACAAATTGACAGAGTTTGAGTTTGTGGAAGCTAAAATCTTGACGTTTATATTGGTTATGTTTTCTTGTTCTTCTTCAATCTCTATATGTGTACTTGGTCATGTCTTCTTGTGTCTAAAGCACAAACCTAACCTGGACGGTTCCTTTGCCAATTTTGCATTTCATTTCTCAAACATTTTGTAGGCTGTATGTAATAAAATACTTAAAGACTTGGGTTGCTTGTGCACATACGATTTTCATTCACATCTTAAAAAGTTCTGGATTAAGCAGGCATCTGTCCTTTGGCTGTTGTGGATACTGGTCTAGTGCCTGGCTGATTTTAGTGTTGAGAAGCCATTGTTGTTGGTATTATTTCTCGTATGTCAACTAAACTTTTAATTGTCCTAAAAAAAATTGGTATTTTCTCCAAATTGGCAGGAAATTGCTAAGCGTCTTCCACGCCCATCCCGACTATCATGATTTCTGAATCTGCTAGATGACTGGAGCAAGTAAGAAATGTTTTCTACTATTTTTTGTGTGTATATTGTTGCAGCCTCTGAATCTCATCTCATTTTATGCTTATTGGATTTCAATTACTTTGAGAAATTTTTCTTCCTGATAGAACATCACGGAACAATGATAATCTGCTGACTTGGCATATTAGAGATTAATCATCGCAGGCTGCTGTATGTAAAGGGATTAAACGTGATGTCCAAAAACTTCAAATTAATGTAATATTACAAGCGTGAGTTAGTTATGCTGTTAGCCTATGGATCTCCTACCCCATGGAAATCACGTTAATGTTTAAAGTTCTTTTTCCCTGGATAAACAACATATCTTAGTGTAGATTGGAACTACAGGTGACAATGCTGTAAAGATCTAGCTTGGTTTCAACAGTGAAGTGAATTGTTTTTCCAGTTTGATTGGGTTGTGACATCTTCATTGATTAATAATGGCGAGTCATGAACAGATTGATAAGCACCCCAAACTCTTGTAATTAACGAGGTAATTAGTTCCATATAGGGGTTTCCTTTATTGTAGTTATTCTTTAACTGTCCTTGTTATCGTTTGCTCACAGGTAAATTTGACAAATTATACTTCTCTCGCCTATTTGCTTACCCTAACGCAAGATGAACATGGTCTAAGAACATAACAAGCTTTGAACATGTCAATGGAGCACTTTATGACATTCATTTAAATTGAAATGCGTTTTTTCACATGACGGCAGTTCAGTGGCTTGTGATATATGGTTCATACTAAAAGAAGTGCATTTTTGCTCAGAATTAGCCGAGCTTAGTGTTGGTAAATAGATGTTAGTGGGTTTGAGCCACTCTTATGATGCCCCTCTATTCAGGGTACTAAAATAGGAAGGAAAAAAAAAAAAGAGGCCCTCCGCTTCAATTTCTAGCAGGGGCAGAGATGTGCATGGCAAAGTATGTGGACCTCCCACCGTGCACATGTTGGTGCACAGTTTAGCCTATGGCATTTTTTTTTTGCGTATGATAGTCTCCGTTTTGTTTGACGTTAAGTTGCTATTTGTCTTACTAAGCCACTAGAAGAAAATCAAGTCCCTTCTGGATAGTATTGTACGGGTTGACAACCATTGCTGACAGCTGCAATGCCAATGTTTTGCTTAGAAGTACGGTAAATATTGATCTATTGTAGCCGATTATGTCTTAAGGATCAGACTTTTGATAGAGTTTGCTCGCAAGTCGCAACCTATTGATCCTGACCAGAAAGTGGGTCACAAGGAACGAATTGAATCATCTAACTTTTTACTGCACGACAAAGTAATACGAGTTAATAGATTGGTATCTGAAGTTGCACTGTTTTAGCTAACTCAAACACTGCACTAGGAAAAAGACGACTTTAAAGGCTTAGCGATTGTGACGATGCAATTGAATTGTCGAATCATGTGAAAGGATGCTAAGGTGTCGCGTAGGCTAAGGTTTGGACACTGGGTACATGTGGTATTGCTCTTGGTTGTTGAAAAAGAAACGTACCATTTTGAATTTCAGGCTCATCGAAAGGCGTTACAGAAATGGTTTTGACAGCGATTTATGATCATTTTTTCACGGACAAAACCTCTCCTTAACCCCATAGATCGTATGGACATGTTTCCTTTACGATTCAGGCTGTCCACTTGTGTTTGAGCCTACAAGTGCAAGAATATATAAAGTCTATCGACCTTCCTCCATGTTCCAGGAAAAGAACAGAAGTGGGGTTGGGCTAGCTTCCAAGTTTGTTTATTTATAACCCACATGGCACGAGGACAATAGACAATATGTAATAATGTTTAAAGAAAAAAGTCGCTAAATTTAATCTTTTCTGTAGACTAGTGACTTTAGTGAACTGCGAACAAGAAAATGTCTCTGCCATTGTACTTGGCATAGACAAAACGAAGCTACATCCACTTCATCTCTTCAGAAAACGTCCTTATTTTATCGATATGCTTTAATTCTTTTCACAATGACAATCAATCCTTTCATGAATTCCCAATCGGCTTGATGCCTTAATCTCACTTAATTTCTCACTTAGTCGCATTAAAAGATTGCATGTTATCATGTGGGCGCTAGGTCTCACCAATAGCTTTTGGTTTACACGGCTATATATAGATAGATTTAAGATTACATATGCATTGAGGTGATCAAAGTAATATGTAAATGAGATAAGATTTGAGAGGAGCAGGTTTGAAGTCAAATCCATTGACTATGCATGAGTTAGACGGCTTCATCTTCATCTACTACTAGTCCTTTTGGATGCTTTTGCATTTGGAGCATGGCACTTGGCAGCACCGAAACCACGCCATATGACAGGCATGTTGCCAGAGTTGGTAATTAAAAGGGCAAGCTAATGTAAGTAGGATTACAAGTCTCCCATTAGCTTAAGCCAATGGCTCTTTTTCAAGTGTGGAAATGTTTTCATGCTTGGGTGATATTTGGGGCATCTGATAGGACTAAGCAACCTCTAGGGGACAGTCCCACCTGAAGTTTGGAGATATTGGGGCCCGCAGCATTCATAAGCATTTGAGAACATTTGAACTTGTCATGTCACACTCACACCCAACCCATTTTCCCAGCTGTAGTTAATTGGCGTGTGTGATGCTAAACATGATCGCATCGCAATCCGAGTCTTGCGTTGAGCTCATACATGGCCCTAATCAAGAACGTTCGTAGTTGTACCGACTAACGACTTACGGTTCGGTTCTTTCATACAATTCTTACGTTTTCCAAACTTCTGCTTCCCTAAACCCCTGAGCCAAATTGGAACTTTTACTCCTAATATAACGGTCAAAGTTTATCCCACCGGTAGCCAAAGCAATCCAATTTTCCACCTTTTGGTCCAGATCCATGTGACAATGTATCCAATTCATATTCTTCCACGTAGCAGATAATCTTAAAACTTTATCACCGGATTGCTACATTCAAAATTGTAAAAGAATCTACTGCTTTTATCATATTTATGTTTGTTGGGTTCCTACTCGCAAGCAGTAATTTGTCTCGTATGTCTATCATAACTCGTAACTTAGTCATCAGGCAAGATTAGAAGTATCCGTCGCCATTAGTTCATCACTCAAAATGAGAGCGGAAGCCTGGGATTATATTTTTCACTTGAATTTATTAAGCATTAGAGATCGTGCATGTTCCATTCCTATTCTTGGCACACATATTGTACATCATGACAATCTTGAAATATGCAATTGGATGTTGACTATCTGCGCTGTGCTTTGATTTTGAGGATACATTTAACCTCAATTTGGGTGGGGTAGATGTCTTTTATGATTAATGTTAGAAACACTATCTTATCTTGATAGGGGTAGACATCCATCATGTCCATAAATGGGCAACATACCCATTCCCCCACACCCCCTTGCACGCATTTTTTGTACTTACAAAGTTTGATGGGCCACTTCAAAAATGCTAAGCAATCGCAGTAGTGACATTACTGAATTGAACGTAAACTATTGAGTTTCAGCTGTTTTGTTTTCTTTCTTTTAGTTTTTTTCGTACGTTACCTTAGATATTTTTACAAACAAATAGACACGACACAATTAAGATTATATATATCCGCCCATTTAAGATTATAAGGAAAAGGAGAGTTAAGAAAAGGATAACACTTGGGTAATACAGAAAAATGAGATCAAGATTCACCAAATTTTTTACGAATTGCTAGAAAACAACTGTGATAAACTTGTTAACATAAGTAGCTATTAGCTGGTTTAGTAGTTAGGTGACATGGCTTTCTGGTTAAATGCGGTCTAAATCCTCGAAACAAGAGGCCATGAAAGGTAATTAGGTATTCCGGTCCGGTGGTTGAGTCCGTCAACATGATTCTCCAGTACATTTACGGCAAAACCTTTTTGTGTAATGTGCAGGATTTATTGCATGGGTCCAAAGGTTACTGGAAAATGGGGGCATACTAAGATGGTTAATTTCTCAACTACCCTGTTGCTAGCTCATGGGAGCTAACGTTTGTACAAAAAGAGCACATGCTCAGGAAACTTCGTCGCTTGCAGGTGACCATATTTGCCCTAGAACCCAGTTTTAGGATTAAGTAACGTTAATCTCATGTCCAACACTACTACAAGTATAATCTTGCACGCCAAAACATAATCTTCTTTTTTCTTTTGACAGATTTTTTTTCTTTTAGTCCTCCGTTCTGGTTTCTGATTACAGGTTTTAGCTTTCGAAAAGGAAGATCAGTAAGTTGGTTTAAACAGAAAAACCTGACTAGCTGTATTTCACCAACCAAATTGAATTCCTTTCAGGCATCAGGGTCCAAAGGTTTTTTCCATTATACACCTAAAACCAGAAACTGACCAGAGACTGTATAGGAATAGGATACAACGAAAAACCCGAAATAGAGAAAAAGCCACGGAAAGAAAGTTAAGAAATGGGCGATGCAGACTTGTTCTGTAGAATACTTGAAGTTGTTTGATTAGACCAACTCACGAGACACCTTCTGATGGTCCCCTCTGACATCCTCCGAACTCTGCTCATTTTGAGTCCTCCATAATTTGTACGCAGTAATCCATGAAAAGGAGTAATTATTTGGTCGTAACTACAGCTTCAGCATCCTGCATGGGAATTCGTTGATTCATCCAGTCAACAAATCAATTAGCCATCTGTGAAATCTGAAACAGTTCTGACATATGACTGAATTAATTGTTTTGATGAGTGATGTTCTTAAAATGCACCATTTCATTCGAATTACGGTCTTTAATTGAAACTACAAACGATATATTTTACCAAGAAAAAAGAGAGAATATTATCTACTCCTAACAAGTGAGACCTTTGAGGTGCGTTTCATACTGTTGTGCAAGTGAATTAAAAGAAAAAGGAAACACAGGTACGAAACAATTTCAGCAGTAAGTAAAGCCTGAGACGAGCCAGGTGAGAAAAGAAAAGTAAAACTCAAAAGTGAAAAGAGAGAGAATCCGCACGAGGGGGTTCAAGGCCCACTTAACTGCACAGGCCACAGGCGATGAGATAAGGGAGTGAGAAGCGGTGAAGACGTTGAAAGTGCGTACGATACGACGCTGTTACAAAGATTCTCATTGTCGGCTTACCTCAGCATTCGCTCCCTAATTCTCTTCTTCTATACTATTTTTCCCCCAAATTTTCTTAAATCTTGTGTTCTTTTTTCTACTTTTTCAACTCGATTCGTTAAATAAGTAGTGATAAATAAAGACTCAATTTAAACCGAAATCAATAAAATATACAATAAAAATAAAATTATTATAAGAAGAATTAATAATTATAAGACTATTTTTTAAATAATGACATGATTTGCCCTTATTAAAACTTTCTTCTTATAGTGATTTTTTATTTTCTTTTTTCATTATTAAAGAATATATATTTAAAAATTGTCTATGAATATATTTGCTTACAATAATTAAAGTATATTTCGATGTAATGAATGAAACAAAATTTTACAATTTTTATGAAAATTTTAAAAATAAAAAAGACTTTTTATTAAATTAAAATTTCATCAATTTATGTAGAAAATTTTCCATTAAAATTTTCTTTTAAGACTTAATGTTTCCATTTATATAAAATATAAATTACCAGAGTCATATTGAATGGTACTGATATAAATTAATTTGATTTGCTCATTGTGCAGTAATCATGTCATTTATCGCATAATTAATTTCAAAAGCTATTTGTTATTTATGTATCTACCTAGTTTGCAATGCCCCCTCACACCGCAGTGATACAGGTTTAATTGAAACCAACTTGCTCCCATTGATCAAAACCCACCATCACGGAAGAGACATAAAGAAAGAAAACGAAAACGTAGAACAAGCACTTAATTTACAGTCTACCCCACTAGCTGAGTGATTATGGTCATTTCCATTTTAAGGAAAGATTTTCAAGGAAGTGCTTTAGATTTTATATCTTATATGTTAATTTTCACGTGACTGTGACAAAGTTTATGAAAGGATCGTATCAATTGCGTAAAGACCTTGCAGAAAGCACCATCATGTACATTGCTGTTAGATGCTACATGTACTGTTCCATAAACTACTCTTAACGGTTCCACCATGAAAAGAGAATTCAGGAAATAAAAATTGAAGACCATCAAATTGCTTGTTGCTTTTTGTCTGAGATTGAACTGTGGATATGGGTGTTTATCCGAGTCATATCATAGTACCCGATTTTAGCTTATAACCAATCAGGTGCTGCCTCCAAAATGGAGTAGGAAAAAAAAAAGAAAAAAGAAGAAGTAAGATAAGAGGATCATTAACAAGTACGTGGATCCTATCTGCAATTGATTATCAGGAACGCAGATTAACTCTACGCCAACTATCTGAGATGCTATTTATTAATAATTAACTTCCTTTACTCATGAAATCTGTATGCCAAACTATAAAAATCTGAAATTTTCTCCATCTAACACAAAGTTAGTGCCACAGTAGAAGAAGATCTTGAGGTGTGTACATTCAAGAAGAAAATCTTATCAGATTATAAAGAAGTGTAGCATTTAAAGCAAAGCTGTTCAACTTTCACCACATGAGCTACAATCTTCCTGTTATACTAAAAAACTGAAAATCTCCTATGCGTAATTTTTTATCTAACTAATATGAGCACACACAGGCGCGACACATGCCACAATTTTTTTTACAGGGTTTTGCATATTAAGGGTCATTACACTCATGCCAGCACACTAGCATAATGATACATCGTCGAAGAATGTAGAACCTTGCCCTTTGTTCCTTCACTAGCCGGCCGCACCTACGTCGGAAGGATCTGCACGGATAGCCAACGTGCCTATTGCAAAAGCCTGAACCCTCTTGCTTCATAGCTAATTAACCTTCTCTTGATCAGTTTCAGCTGGTTGCTTTACGCACCATCCTGTTCACAGAAAGAAGAAGAGAGAGATAATTAGGACAGTTTGGTGGTGAAGAAAGTAAGGGGTATGGAGCTTTATATAATATAAGACTTAGATGGGGTGCTCGAAGTTGAAAGTAACCGGATTTTAACTGGGTACAGGGCTAGATTGGGGAGATTAAGGTAATTTGCATTGATGCGCTGGCATCCAATAAAGCTCCTCATTTCTAATTGTTGAATATTATTTTTTTAGATTGCATTTTTGAGGAAACCGAGGTTGGCAGTCGTTAGTGTGGATATATGTTTCCCTTGATATTTTAATAAACATTTAGAGGATCGATCTTCATTAGGTGGACATACTTTTGTTGACTTCTTACTGTGAGATGGGATGGGCCCTTGACCAATGACTACTGATCTCCAGCATGTGCACGAGCGGGAATACGTGTCCTCGTTGTAGTGGCCTCATTTCAAGCAGCGTCTGATGATGAAAATACTCGAAGCTATATATTGAAAAGCCAATCCATGCTACATATAAGGAATCACACTAATAAATTATGGTCATATGTCCTTTTCCTTCTTTAACCACACCAAAAACAGTTCACGCTAAGAAAGTCGTCTTAGATCAGATGTTGCTATAATTATTGAAGTTGATATTCTCTTTTGAATTTTTCTTTTTCTTTTTCTTTTTCTTTTTCAATCCTGTCCTGTCTTGGAAGGAGCTTTGAGAATCCCAGAAAAGTCAGCAAAATGTGTCATTACAATATAAAACCAACAGGATTAATTGCAAGAAGAGAAGTATGGAATGCTGTGATAAATTCAGCTGGTAATTGTAGTCAACATATTAAAGTTGAACTTGCTCATGTTCTGAACAGACGAATTAAATATACGCATGGATGGACAATTAGTTGAAGAATGTTCAATAAAGCTGAGAACGAATTGCGTGTGGGAGGTATTCCAAAACATTGTCATGGGAAACCCTCTTCAAGCACAACATCTTATATTCCGTTCTCACTATATATCTCTGGACCAGAACCGGGGACTTCTTGGTCTGGCAATTTATTTACTTTGAGGCTTCCCTTCGGGGACGGGGAGTGGAGAAGGCCTGCATGTAATCATCTACCAAATTTACCAAAATTAATGGCGCCTGACAACTAACTTACCCCCCACCATAACTTGGAAATCTTTACACATGGCATTGTGGGGAAGGGGGGATTGTATTGGAAATTAACAGTGATTTAATCACATTGTGTATTGTGGGGAAGGGAGGATTGAGTTGGGAAACTAGCTATGATAAGCTCCGAGGCTCAACGAAAAATTAGATTGAATATCTTTAATTAAATAACTTTAAAAAATACATTATAAGTAAAATAATTAAATTGTAATTGATTAAAATTCTTACAAGATTTTCTTTTCAACTAGTTGGCCTTTTAGATGGAGGGTTAAAAGACCTTTTAGTGGCCTCTAGAAGCCTAGTTATCGGATCTTTCTTAACTTTTGAACCCGGTTCTTTCTTGTTATCTCTCTTTCTATTAGCATATTTGAATTCTTAAATATAAGTTGTTCACGTCTCCAGCTTCTAATGACATCTTCAGAACAAAAAAAATTCAAACAATTAAGAAGAAAAGATAGGACTACTAATTTATAGAAAAGAAAAAACTTAAACAATTTTGATAGAAAAATATAAGAGTACTAATTCATTTATTTCTTCCTCTTAGTTATAAAAAAGAAATAGTATCTCTTTCTTACCAAAATTAAAATTTTAACTATAATCAAAATCTAACCATAACTCTAATTACAAGTTAATTTTAATAAAATCATATATTTCATATTTGAATATTTAAGTTTCTTAAAATTTACAATTAAATTTAACTTAATTTAAATTGAAATTTTTTATTTTTAGCGCTCTTCATGTGTAGCCCATTAGGTTTATAATATATTGTCAATAATTATAAATCATAATTGCATATTATAATTAAGATTAGATAAATTAAGGCACTTTTAAATTTACTTTTAGTTATTCAAATAAACAATGCATAATTATGGATCAAAATTAGTATGTAGTAACAAGTCACGATAACTCAAATATTAGGAATATCAAAATAGTTTGACTCAACCTATTCATGCATAATTATGATGTATAATTTAATCATTTTATTATTTAATATGTTACTTGGACATAGAGTATGAAATTAGTATCTAATTTATTTAAATCTAATAATGTTCATTCTTACTAATTTGTAATTGATATTTGAAAAAACCTTTTTAAATCTCAATTAACTCTAGACAAATAATTTGTGAAATCTCTACTAATCAAGAATAATGTAATGTTTTCTTTAATTACTTTAGAATAAAAAATTATTTATTGATATACTCAAATATATCCATATAAGTAATATTATATTCGAGTACTATCGAGTGAGCTATCATAAATATAGCATCAAAATATAATAATTCTTAAAACCGGTACCTTGATAGTCTCAAGTCTAAGATTCAATTATATCACCATTATAATAAGAAAATTCACAAATATATAAGTAATATTTCATTTGAGATCCTTGTAATTGTGTTAGTTCAGTGAACTTAAGTATCCATATATTTGCTTAAGTATCTCTATATTTTAATTTATGAGATGAATTCTCTTTTTAATAAGAAAAAGAATGTAATGTGTGCTAGTTTTATCGATCTATTAATATCTCATCTTGATGAAATTATAACTAGGAATAAATTAAGAATAATACATAATTCAAATTGAATCTTATAATGATGATATCATAATAAATTTCATTGCATGAGAATTACTCTTAAGATTTTACTTTTAGTTTTGAAACGTCAAATATAATTAACCAAATATATAAAGAAAAATAGTACCTTTATTAATTAAACTAATAATGTCATAGATTATATTACAACCAATCGCTTGGCTGTAAGGGCATAAACTGATAATCTTTTACTTACTCTAAAACCAATTACCTTCATATGTAATACTATAACTATCAATATATTGGTCATGCCTCTTTTGAGATAATGACTTAGTGAGAGGATCTGCAAGATTTTTTTCATTAAGAACTTGCTTTAATATAATATCTTTTTACTCCACTATCTACTTGATAATTTGAAATTTTCTTTATGTATAACCCATTAGATTTCTAATATATTGTCAATAATTATTAATCATAATTATAATTCATAATTAGGATTAGACAAATTACTATTTTAAATTTATCTTTAGTTATTCAACTAAATAATGCATAATCATAGATTAAGATTTAATATGTCATAATCATCCAAATATTAGTAATATCAAAGTGGTTTAACCCAACCTATTTATGCATGGTTATGATGTATAATTTAATCATTTTGTCATCCAATATTCTAACTAGACATAGAGTATGAAATTATTGTTTACTCTATTTAAATTTAATCATGTTTGTTCTTGCTAATTTGTAAATAATTTGTAATTGATATTTGAAAAGAATTGATATTTGAAAATACCTTTTCAAATCTCAATTTACACGAGCTAAATAATTTCTTAAATCACTTCTAATTAAGAAGATTAGAATATTCTCTTTAAATACTTTAAAATAGCAAATTATTTATTAACTTACTCATTTATCTCCATATAATTAATATTAAATCCAAGTATTATCGACTAAGCTATCATAAATATAATAGGTTATAAGTAGAATCCAAATATAATAATTCTCAAATGATATATCTTAGTAATCTCAAGACTTAGAATTAATTATATAACCATCATAATAAAGAAATCCATAAATAATATTTCATTTGAGATCCTCATAATCAGGCTAGTTCAATGAATTTATTCTTTTTTTAAATGCAATAGTAATTTATTAATTAATGGGTATGTACAACCTTATAGGGATTAAGAGTACAATAGGAACAAAATATAATGGAGCAAAGCTTCCTAAACACAAGTTGTTATAATGTTTTTACCTTAATAACCGTCTTTTCCTCATGTTTGTGGAGAGTTTTACTGCTAGTCCTCTTTCTACCAAGTTGAGTCTGCATTGGAGGATGATGTTATGATAAAGTGGTTATTGTTCCTTACTTTTGACCTCCTTCCTAAAGATTCCATTGTTCCTCTCTTTTTAGATGTTGTACACCATTGTTGCCAACCTAGTTTTTAATACTTTGTGATATGCCTTCTTTTCCATCCTTATGGTAGCTGCATAATTTATTAATTCATTCCAGGAGTAGACTGTCCTAGTGTTAAGTATTCCTTGTATTCTTCTCCAGATGTTCAAAGCATATCTACAGTTGACCATTATGTGGTCCATTAATTCAGGGTGGGTGTTACACAACTCATAATGTGATGATGCAATTGCAAACTTGATTTTGTCCTTTTAAAGAGTCTCCTAACTATCCCAAACCAAAGAATAAAGGTAAGTGAGGGTTTGAGATCATTATACTATACTAGTTTTCTCTACTTCACTATGTTGGCTAGTTCCTTTTGGAGAAATATTCTGTAAATTTTTGAATTTAAAGATTTATCTTCTTTAGTATTTTAGTGGACTTCATCCTGGTTTGATTCTTGGCAAGTAGGCAAATTATTCATGATTATTTCCACACCTCTGCTATTGTTGTAAGGCTGTCGCTATTGATTGTTACTGATGAGCTTATTGACCTTTGTGCATAGATTGATTACAAGTTTCAAATGTTGAATCTCTTCAATTTTATATAAAGAACCCTTGTTGTGCTGGTTATCTTACTCAAACAATGTTGAATATCCATTCCCTATTTTTTGGGTTAACAAGTTCTGCATCAAATGCCTAGTTCCTAATATCTACCTCAAATTCGATAATATATTATGCTTATGTTTTAGGCACCATAGGCTATTCCCTTTTATGTATATATTATGTACCTACTTGACCCATAAATCCTCTTTTTGACTACATAACCACCATAATTTCTTTTCCAGATTGATCTTATTAAGCAATGTAGTTGAGTAAATCTCCAGTCCACCTTAGTATGTTAGTTTACAAATCTTTCTCCAGCTAACATTTACTTTTTTTTGGTTGTGGTTTAGGCCATTTAATAGGAATTCCCTTAGTTTTTTTTTCTATCTCCTTTCTTTAGGGGAGATAGAGATAGCTGATCCAATAAGTAGCCAAATTACTTAATATAGTTTTCACCAATTGCAATCTTCTGCCATATTTAAATTACCTATTATGCTAGTGGTTGATTTTTCTATTGTAGGAGTCCATCAATGGCCTATATTAAGAAGCATTAACACTTTTTAAGGATGCTGACACTTCTATGTATTTGATGGATGGGTAAATTGGCTTGTTTGCGTCTCATCTCCATTACTTTAAATGCTACATCCATCTTGACATTTGTTGATAGGTAGAGGCAACTCTTATTCTCAATCTTGACATTAATTTGAACTCTTCCATTATTTGCATGAGAAGGTTTATGGATTGTTTTTCAGTACTGTAAAATAATAGTATGTCATTAGCAAAAGCAAGGTGGGATATTTTTGTACCTTAGCATCTATAATGATATTGGAATTTAGTGTTGTTTTCTATATACCTTTTAAGGATGGTTGAAAAGACCTCCATGCATAACATAAATAGGTAAAGGAAGAGTGGATCTCGTTTCCTTAACCCTTTCTTAGTTTTTATCAGCTTAGTGGGTTCTCCGTTCACTAATATGGCAAGAGAGATTGTAGTCACACACTCTTTAATCCATTCTCTAAATTCTGGGGGTATTCTGCTGCTTGAGAAGAAGCTCCAACTCATTAAATCTTATGCCTTTGATAGGTTTATTTTGATAGTAATAGATGGATATTTAACTATATTTTTACACTCATATTTGATGTATTTTGCTTGATACTTTATACTTTTTTTATATATTTGGTACTTAATGTGCTCCAAGTGTGTTTATAGGTTATAACTGCCTTCATGAACTTAAAGGAGAAAAATTCGAGCGAAAATGCAGCATAAAACAAAAAATCAGCAATTTGGAATGAGTGCATGGCTGTGCATTTTTTAGATATGCAATAAATTTTGATTGTGCACAGTCTGATGCACGACCGTACATAACCCAAAAAATTATAATTCAATATAAAATTGATGTTCCAAAAGAAAATAAGGGAAGGAGACTTTAGGAGGTGATTTCTAAATATAAAAAATGTCTAGAAAGGACGATTTTGGTCTAGAGAAGTAGGAAACACGAAGAAATCATTGAAAGATACATCGGAATACAAGATCAAACCTCTACATCGTAAGAACATTTGATAGAAGACAATCAAGGAGATTTAGAATTATGAACTCATTGTTTTCATTTCGTTTTTATTCTGATTTATGTTTGATTTCGTATTCGATCATTGTTGAATGCAAAACACACTACTAGTCTTACGCTTAAAACTGAAAGTATATGGGGTTGTACTTGTAATTGAAAGTGGATACTGATCCCGCGAGGATTGTGCTTAGGCACCACTTAATTCAGGTTGTTCTTTGTTTAAGAAATTGTTTCAATTGAATTTAAAAGGATTATTAAAATAAAAATAAACTAAAAGTAATAAGAAATAATGCAAACCAAAATCGTAAACTAAGACTTGGAGAAAATCAAGATTAAATATTAGAACTCATCATTATCCCTATTTACTCCCCTCTGATTAATTGATTCAATTTATGCTTAGCCCACGATTTCCTAAAATTCTAGCTACTCTCTCTCAAGGTGTAATTAAATGTCACTAGTTAAATAAATTAGAAATAACTTTGGGATCTTTTGATATGCAAAGCCTTTCCTAAACATTCAACTAGATATGAAGCTATCCTATGGGCATCATATTGATCTATTGAAATTTCTTCTTAATAAATCAATAACTTGTTATTTATAGGTTTATTAATCGATAACTCTTATTGTACAATTAACACAGATTACTAAGCTCACTCTCTCGATTTATTATAAGGTTTAAGCACAATAAATAACACGAACATTTACATCATTAAATCAATAACCAAAGGTTCATAAATAGTTCAATGACAAAGCCTAAAAATTATTTTAACCAATCATAATATCCATAACATTCCCAACAGTCAAATAATCCATGATAAACATGCTAGAAGTTGAAATAAGATTAGACTGGGTAACTCCTCTTCTTTGCCCAATTTGGAAAATTTGGATGACGAGGTGTTCTTTGCCTAGTCGGGAATGAAACCTTTAATCTCCCCCTATCTCTAGGCTTTAAATCTATCTTTTGGCTCTAGGAAGCAAGTTCCACCACCTCTCGGGATTCTATGTCTTATAAAGCCACCAAAACCTTAAAAAAAACATTAAACCCTTGTGTCTTTTTGACTTTTATTTCCCACGATCGTGCGAATTATACTTGTGCTTTCGTGGGTTAACTTAACAAAAACTTTCTCCGTAGATTTTCTATGATCGTGGAAAACATGCCCTTTTTCACGGTTATGGGTTCTTATTTTTTAGCTGTTGCACTTCTTTTCTCTTGGTCCCTAACTCAATCACAAAAGTGTCCACCCTCTATTCCTACACCAAAACGATCAATTCCTACCCTAAACCAATATCAAAAACACAACCATAAAGATCAAACTAAACAAAAACACATAAAACAAGTCCTAAAACATAATAATACTAACCTATCATGCAAGGAACACATACCAAATACTTAGAAAAACATATACTAATGCACAACTATCAACTTTCTCATACTTAAATCCTTGCTTGTCCTTAAGCAAAATCAAACACAACCAATCAATTCTATCCCTTCATTTTCATAAAGATCAAAGCATGCGATCCCTCAAAGTTTAGCCAACTTAAGTATCAAGTTATTACACATATCATGACTACTTTTCATTAGTGTACATAAGCAAACTCAATTTATGGCACCATCACTCAAATATAAGTATAAACACATAATGAATCTTCCTTATGGTTTCAATCATTTCTGTCAATTTTTTAAGGGTTAGTGTTTTGCTCAAGGTCCATATAGGAAACTACATTACCATAGTCTTGTTAATACACCAATTCTCCTATACAATGATTAAATGCATAAATAGATCAAAAGGGCTTGTTTTGAATATGGTAAGGGTTAAGGTGGGTCAAAAGAGGTCAAGGATTTAACACAAGCATGCATAAAGTAATAAATGAAAAAAGGGATACAAAACATATTATGAGATATACAATTATAAATATACTACTACTCCACACTTATTGATGCTACCAAAATGTTCTTCCTTTTTCTTTTCTTTTTTTTCTCTTTTTTATAATTGAGGAAACAACAAAAAATAGCAACTAGATACAATGTGGTCAAATAGTAGAAGTATAACTCAGCTCATCTCGAAAAGAAAAAAATTGTATAAAAATCCCAAACTAGAGCATCACTTAGCACTTTACTAAACTTATGAATTGGTAGGCTAATGAGGTTTTGAGTTTTGAAATATGAGGTGTTTTTAAGAAATAAAAGGGTTAAGGCTCAACAGGGCTAAAAAGGGATAATAATAGGGTAGGTCATTTAAGCTAATGGTTATCACAAAAAGGGCCTTAATCATTTCTATTAAGCATGCATCCAGTAGACTCAAACCGATTCAAAGCAAGTTTTGAAGGTAGTAACTTAAAGGGGCATCAGACTCTCAAAGAAATAAGATGAATATAGATGGAGTCATATAAGCTTGATCCTCACATTGGCTTAAATGAAAATTCATTATGCATCTATACACTACCTCATTGCTCAAGTGTCACATTTTGAGTAAGCTTATGCAACCAACTACTTTTTATCACTCAACAAAGTAGCCTAATTCAAGTTCAAACATACATTCAATCTTATTCTAACTAACATGATAGAATCTCAGGAAAAACAAATAAAAAATGATTTAAGTGTGGTTCCATTGCTTAACATAACACAACATCAAACAACAACCTAATATACTTAAAACATGCATCCTAAATAGTAAATAAAACAAATTTAAACGATGTAATTGACAAACCACATGTAACCTCCTCACACTTGGACAACACATTGTCCTTAATGTGACAAGGAAATCAAAAAATGAAATCAAGACATCAAATACAACATCAACCAAGCAAACAAATAACATGACTAGCAAAGTAAATAAAACAATATAAACAGTAAAGGGTAAACATGCTAAGTTAAGGTCATTAGCTTGACCATTTCACATGTATTCATGAAGGAGTAAAAGAAAGGAAAAAGATGACTTCCCTTTCTTGTGAAGATGTCACTCCATAGTATGGATTGCATCTATGCCCATTGACCTTGAATACTTTACTCTTGTCATTTTCCAACTCCAAAGTTTCATAGGGAAACACTTGAATAACCTTAAAGGGTCAACCCCATCTTGACTTGAGCTTTCCAGGAAATAATCGAAGTCATGAATTGAATAAAAGCATCAAGTCCCCACTTTTGGACTCCTTCTTCTTGATGTGAACATCATGCCACTTTTTTATCCTTTCCTTGTACAATCTCACTCGCAAGCTTCGAATCTATGTTCAACTTCCTAACGGTCCTATAAGACTAATTCTCCAACTCCAAAGGTAAATGGCACGCCTTTCCATACATAAGTCTATATGGAGTAGTTCCTATAGGTGTCTTAAATTTATCCTGTAAGCCCATAAAATGTCATCTGGCTTCAACGCCCAATCCTTTCTTGAGGTGCTCACCACCTTATTCAAAATCTTCTTCAACTCTCTATTCACTACCTCCAATTGACCACTAGTTTGGGGGTGGTAAGGAGTCACCACTCTATGATGAACATTTTATCTTTTCAGAAGAGCCTCAAATAGTTTGTTGCAAAAATGGCTCCCTCCATCACTTATAATCGCTCTAGGCATCCTAAATCTTGTAAAGATCTTCTTGATGAACTTTTAAACCACCTTGCCGTCATCAGTTGGAGTAGCTACAGCCTCAACCCACCTAAAAACATAGTCAACTCCAACTAATATGTAATTGTTACCTGAAGAGGATGGAAATGGTCCCATGAAGTCCAATCCCCACACATTGAATATCTCCACCTCTATGATGTTTGAAAGCGGCATCTCACCCTTCTTCGATATGTTACCCATTTTTTGACACCTATCACACTTTAGCACAAAATCTTGAGCATCTTTGAACAAGGTTGGCTAATAGAATCCACACTTTAAGATATGAGCTGCAGTCTTGTTAGCTTCATAATGCCCTGTATAAAGTGAACTATGACATTGCATAAAAATTTTAGGCATTTCATCTTTGGGGATACACTTGCGAATCATACTATCAGCATATTTCTTATAAAGTACAGGTTGATCCCAAATATAATGAGAAAACTGAAATACAAATCGTTTCCTTTGCTAATAAGAAAGATCGGAAGGAAGAATACTACCTGAGAGGTAGTTTGCAATATCTGCAAATCAAGGACGAAAAGGATTCTCTACCATCATTATAGCCTCATCAGGAAAGCTCTCCTTAATTTCCTCTTCTTCTTTATGGTGACCTCCTTCGAGTCTTGAGAGGTGGTCCCCTATAACATTTTCTGCTCCCTTCTTGTCTTTAATCTCAATGTCAAATTCTTGGAGCAGAAACACCCATCGGATAAGCCTAGCCTTGGCATCCTTCTTTGTAAAAAGATATCAAAATGCTACATAATCTATAAAAATAATGACATGCAAGCCTAAAAGATAAGAACTAAATTTCTCATATGCAAATACCACAGCAAGCAACTCCTTTTTCGTAGTTGTGTAATTCAGTTGTGCTCCTGTCAAAGTCTTGCTTGCATAATAGATGTTGTGCAACCTCTTTTCCTTCTGTTGACTAAGGATACAACCAATGGCATGATCACTTGCATCATACATAATTTCGAAAGGAAGAGACTAATCTGGCGATTTCAGAATAGATGCTCATATAAATGCCTTCTTCAACCTTTTTAAAAGCATCCAAACAAGCATCATTAAAAACAAAAGGCTCATCTTTAACTAATAAATGAGTTAAGGGTCTAACGATAAGAGAAAAATCCTTAATGAGCCATTTGTAAAAACCTGTATGACTAAGGAAGGCTCGGATGTCCTTAATGTTGGTGGGAGGTGGTAGCTTTTCGATTACTTCAGTCTTAGCTTGATCCACTTCAATCTCCTTGTACGAGATCTTACGGCCCAATACAATTCCCTCTTGGACCATAAAGTGACACATTTCTTAGTTAAAGACTAGATGAGACTCCTCACATCTTTGAAGCACTCTGTCTAAATTCAACAAGCAATGATCAAAAGAATTTCCAAAGCTAAAGAAATCATCCATAAATACCTCCATGAAGTTCTCATTCATGTCCGTGAACATGGCCATCATGCACCTTTGCAATGTGGTAGGTGTATTACATAAACCGAAGGGCATCCTCCGATAAGCAAAAGTCCTATAAGGGTAAGTGAAAGTGGTCTTCTTCTAATCCTGTGGGTATATAACCACCTGATTGTACCCTGAGTATCCAAACAGTAAAATGCATTGTTATCCACCCTCTCAATCATTTGGTCCACAAAAGGTAAAGCGAAGTGATCTTTCTTGGTGTCCAGATTAAGCTTCTAGTAATCAATACATGCTTTCCAACCTGTGATGGTCCTAGTATAAATCTTTTCACCTTTTTCATTTTCCATCACTGTCATGTCTCCCTTCTTAGGCACATACTATACCAAACTCACCCACTCACTATCTGAAATAGGATAAATAATCTCGGCATTCAACAGCTTTATTACCTCCTTGCTCACAACCTCTTATATGTTTGGATTTAACCTTCTCTGTCTCTCTCTTACAATTTTACACCCTTCTTCTAGGTTAATCCTATACATCACCATATTAGGGCTAATCCCCGTAATATCAAAAATTTTCCATGTAGTGCCCCCTTACTTAGGGATACGCATCGGGGTGCTCGGAGGTCATCCCGACACATACCCTAGGATAAGGGGACACTACGTTTGATCACTACATTCTATTCATATGGCATCATATCAATCTTCACTTATAAAGCATCATAAGAAAATCACAATATTTTAAAACCAACTTTTTCCTCATTTCATTTCATAAAACTCGAATATCTACATTGTGACTTTCAACAATTTCCATTTGTACATCATCAAAACCTAATACAATAGTATTACATGAATGAGAAAAATATGTACAATCTAACTAATCCGTCCAAAAATCCCAGCTGACTGATCTTTGAACCATGACTTCTCTTGTCAATCACAATATACACGGCTGGTAGAGCCTCTCAGTAGCTAGAGTCGTCTTTTAGTCCTAAAAAAACAACGTTGTAATTTTGGTGAGTTTTGCAAACTCAATGAGGTAACCATCATCGATGGTCCACTCAATTCATACAACATATAATCACATTGTTGCATATTTGATCACGTTTCATATTTTTACTTAAGCACATGTAAATTATGCATTTCAATCAATCAAACATACATATCCAAATGCATATGAAATGATCGTGAGACTCTTTTCTAATTGTT
>JANSVA010000218.1:21113594-21134639 GCA_025504915.1 Erythroxylum reticulatum
ATCTCATTCACATACAAGTAGCACTTCAATAGTCAATCAATACAAAATTCAAAACATAATAAACAATGAAATGAGACCATCTCGGTCCACTCATAGTATGCTCCAGTTTAGCATTTGCTTCTAAATTCTGGAAACGTTTAAATGCGAATGTTTATCCTGAACATCACAGTTATTCAGTAAGCACTTTGCACACACATTAATAACTTTGCACAATTATAAGCATTCATTTATGTGTATGCGTGTATATGGACTATGTACAATGCAGTTTCATGAAAATTTTGGGTATCTTTCCTTTAATTTCATTACAACATCATTCTCATATCAAAACTCATCTAAGTATAATTTATACTTAGGTTTATGCCTCACTAAAACCACTAAAATCTCTATTCCTTTCTTATTGACTCACTTCAGAATTTGTTCCAAGTCACACTTTTGGGTCTACTAATCACATTCAATCAGGAAGTGAAACTGATGTAATTTGGTCACACTCTCTTCTAAAAACGTGTTCCTCTATGTCTTATCTTTACATTTATATCAAAATCACTCAATTTGGTTCAGTAATTTGGAAGATATGACTAAAACATTATCGGGTTGTTAATATTCAAAAATAGTGTACTATGCACAGCTTCCATCCAGAAATTCAACATCTTAGGAAATGAATCATAATTCTAATTTTTTATATGATTTGTATCCCTATTTCTATAGTTCATTCCAAATAAAAAATCATCTCATTCTAACTCCTATAGATCCATATATAATCAAAATACCAAAGTATGTTTAGTAAAACAACACCAGTTAATACCCTTTCAACAGATTCTCTCACTTTTGTTCAATCAATATTTTTCAAATTAATTCATAATGCTACCAATTTTTTTATAGAGGTATAAAAATGTCTTAATAATCCAATGGCTTAAGAATCAAGTCATTTGTATGTCTAAAGAAGAAGTTATGATTAAAAGAAGCAAGATTGTTCAGTAGAAGCGAAAATTCCAAAAGCACGATCGTGCAAAAACACTAGGGTGCAAATTCACTATACCCCAAAGTCACCGTCGTGCTTTTAGATGATAGTGCTTTTTGCCTAAGGTCTTAAAATTCACTATCGTGCTTTTGCACGACGGTGATTTTTCCACTTAACTCAAAAATCACCGTCGTACATATGCGCAACGGTGTAATTCCACTTTTTCTTCTCCACCAACATCTCAACTTTAAAACTCCATAACATTTGATCTAGAACTCAAAATTTTGCAAAATTTATATCAATGGAAAGCTAAAAGAAAGAGATACAACTTTTAGGAAGACAATTTTGTCAAAACGTACCTAAATCAACATAGAAAATTCATGAAAGTTTAGATAAAAAATTTCCACTCTCACTGTTCATTCCCAGTTCCACTTTTCAAATATCTACACCTCAAGTTTTAATTCACTCCACTTCACTAAACTCATTCACTGCAATTTACAATACCTCTAAAATGCAATTTTAACCAAGTTCTATCAAGAAAAACAAATATCAATAGTTGACTCTTCATGCTCTGCCATACACCATTCATTGCATTTTCAACTTTTTATCACATTCACTATTTTCTTCTCAACCTTCATTTTTACACTCATTCCCATCTTAGACCATCATTTTACAATTACTCTTCACTCAAAAACCATTTTCTTGATCAATCTCTAAAGCATTCACTTACCTATGTAAAGAAAAACATATATATATATATGCACAGTGAAGAAACAGAAAAACAGAGCATACGACCTTTCCATTCTTTAATTTCGTACATTCATCTTATACACCATTTTATTGATATTTCAAATTTCAAAAATCATTTCCACATCAACTGATCACTAATAATCATCAAATACTAAATTAACACTATAACCAAAATTTTCATCCCATCAACATCGTATTCATGTATATATATAAAGGATTTTATTCGCTACTTATTAAAAACTCCTAAAGCTTCAACTATCTTCAAGGCCTAACTCCATGCAAAAATGACGTATTCACTGAGTAAGCTGACCAATTTCTGGTTTTCCTTAGGTAGAAAGGACAAATAGTAGTGTGGAAGAGGAAGGAAAAGCAAAGTAATTTCTCAGAAGGTGTTTGATGAAAAACTCTATATATGGAAAGAATTTCGGATAAGGTGATATGATAACGAAGGAGACTTAGGAAAACTTAGTCTTTTAACTCATAGATATCATTACTTACTTTCTACAAGGTTCTAAAAAAAATCACTAAGTTAGTGACACTTGTCACTTTCCTAATGCCTAAGCTCTAATTTAGTTTCTTTTGAAACTAACTCCATTTAACTCTCATCTTTACAATCTAACCATCTCCAAATCTTCATTTGATTTCTTTTCTTCTTTTTTCCCTATTTTGCATAATACTCTATAAATTCTGAAATAAATCCTAAATTCACAAATATAATAATTCCACTAATCAATAAAATTTCCAATATAAATAAATTCCAAATTCACAAATTTTTCAAAAATCACAACTAAGTCCAAATATACATAATTATTCATGAATGCATATATAATTATTTTTATACGCAACAATTTCTCTATTCAAGTGTATGTGTATGACATATTATGCATGAGCATGAAATGCGTTTCCTACTTTCTCAGCAATTTCTCTCATTTATTGTTTTTGCCTTAACATGGGTAACAGGATGTTACAATTTAGAATCAAATCTTATACATCACATCATTCAGAATTTAGAACTTGATCGCAATATACATCATATTCCAACAAGTCCATTATGAATACAAACATTTCATGATAATCTAATCATTCATTTCATCTCATTCATGTCATCCACGTGTACACAAACAGAGCATATCCTTATATCCACTCAATTCAGTCATTCTTTGCAAATATTTACATGGTACATGTAAAGATATATATATATATATATATATAACGGATACGAGACAGTTAAATAGACGCTCAGTCATAACAAAAGTAAAAATGAAAGCAGAGTCTCATGTGCATTGCATACATTTTTACTTTTTTCATGACTAAGTGCCTATTTAACTGTCTCATATCTGTTGCAGATATCGAACTTATTTCAGATGCTGTCCTGTACCTATTGTGGATACTAGACTTATTTCATATATTATCCCGTACCTACTATGGATACCGGGCTCATTAATTATTGAGCCTGTGACTATGTGTGCACATTTCTAAGCTTTAAGCTCTTTTTTCACTTTGCTCACTTCGGTCACATCTCCTTTATCAGATCATGCATAATGTCATGAAATGCATCATTCACATAATATGCTATCAATCACTTTCATCCGATGTACATAGTCATTTATCACATTCATCAGACCCAAGTCTGGTATTCAACATTCAGTTAAGCATTTATTTCCCACATTCATATACACATAGTTAACACTCCCAATATGGTCCCGAATATTGAACTCCCCAGACAATCAATTGTCCAAAATCATCAACATCACTATCATACCAAAATCATTTCAATATATATAGATATAAAAATTAAACAAAACAATTTAAACATAAGCACACATCTAATTGAGATCACACATCTAGGTTAGTCACAGTTTACTCCAGATTAGCTATTGCCTTGATGATCCGGTAATGTCTGGATGCTGTAGGTCAATTTATGCTTCTATATCATACAATACACACATATTTACACATTACTAACTTATTTAATCAAATAAGTGCTCAATCTTACACATGTATAAGTATTATGTTCAATGCATGCTCAATTGATTATCCCGGATATGTATCCTTATTCACAAGTCTTGATTATTCATTCATTATAATTTGTACATAACTTGTTTGAAATTCGGTTTATACCTTAAGTAAGTTTTGATCACTCTCAATTCATCAATCATACAATCACCAATCCTTTTCTAATGCTTTATATTCACACAATTTCCCAATTCTCATTCATTTATAAATAATTCACATTGTTTATATCCTTTGAATCACACTTGCATTCATAGGAACATCCTTATGTCATTAACACCTCATACTTACCAAATTCATATGCATTGATATCATACAATCCATTCCTTAAATTATAAAATCAATTAATAAGCTAAACTCATGCAATTGATTTAACATCAAACTAAGCTCATTTTAAGCCCTAATCAAGTCTAAAAGTATCAATGTATACTGTTTTATCCTTATATGACTCAACTGGAATACAAAACATAAATTCTCCTTTTTTTTCCAAGCATTTCCACGATTATGGGAAGGAACCAAACAATTCCCATGATTGTGGGCTGGGTGAATTGAAAGTTCACCTTCACTTTCCTTCCACTTTTCTTTCAAATTTTGACACCTTCAAGATAGTTCATCAATTATAGCTCAATTATACCTTAAAGATATTTCAATTCATCTCTAATTCCAATTCAAATCATTAATTTGGTATTTCACCAATTATGGTCTTTCAAGCATCAAAATCAAAATAGAACATAACCAATCCATTCATTAAATTCCCAACACACATTCAACACCAACACCACAACCAAATTCATCCCTAATCAACCATCATAAATGTAATTCTAACATATGTCAATAGGTTAATAATTCACTTACTAATTCATTTCAATGTCTCCTCAACCATCAAGCTAACCTAACCTTAAGTGCAATGTATACATCCTTTTCTTCCTAATGTTTCTTTATGAACAAGGTGCCTTATTTTAATCATAACTCTCTCTACAAACATCCAAATGTCATGAATCTTGTGCCATCAAAAATTAGACTTCCATTAGTATTAATATATCTAAGAATTACATAAACATCTCCCTTTAAAATATAATCTCCATCCAAAATCTATCTTGTTTTAGGTAAGAAACAGACTGGAAACTAATAGTCAACCTTCAATAAATCATTATCAAGATATCTCCTATCCAAACCGTTCCCCAGAAACATTACTAAGACATCAATAATCAGTTTCATGTTTTACACTTTCACTAATTCAGACTCTAAGGTCCTAAAATTAGGAAATAATACAAGGTTCTTGCACAGGGATCTATCACAGGTAGTATTAGTGAAACAAGCATAACTCGAGCTCTAGTCACTATTTTGTCAACCTACTTTCACAGTGGTCAATTTAAGACCTACATATACGACTTTTATTCTTTGAGTTTCTTCAAATTCATGCTCTAAGGATATGAAAAATAGATCAAAAAAGAAAGATGAATTGAAACTAGAATTTCAACTTACCTTGATAACTTCTTTCCTTCTCTTCTCCTCCCCTTTTTCCCTCCTTCTCTTCTCATTTTCATTTTTCTCCCTCTTCTAACCTTATGGAAGACCTTCAATCTCACTTATATTGCCTTTTTTCATCCATTTTCTCTAGAAAATTCAAAAAAATCAAACTAATCCATATGTCACCATTTTATTGGTCCATGTGTCACCATTCTATTGGTACATATGTTATCCTTTTATTGGTCCATATGTTACTATTCTATTGGTCCATGTGTCACTTACTTTAAGCTTCACATTTCACTCATTTTAAGCCTCCATATGTCACTGCTTGTAAGGCTACACATATCACCAATTGTAAGGCTACATATGTCACCAATTGTAAGGCTATATATGTCACCATTTGTAAAGCTACACATGTCACCATTCTATTGCTCCACACGTCACAAGTCTAAAGTGTCATTTTTCACAAATTCAAAGAGCCACTTGTCACAATTATACTCAAGCCATTTGTCATCATTTAACTAAGTCATTTGTCACTTATTCCTAATGCCACATGTCACCATTTCATAGTTCTAATCAACTTAAATTCCTATGTATCAATTTGTCTTGCTCTTTAACATTTTTCTTAAACTAGATGCACACATCACCTCATCAATTACTCTATTGTAACAATAAATTCACAATTCACTAATTATAATACATCAATTCATGTTATTGGTAAATCAAAATGCAAAACATTGGAAATGCATGTTCGAATCACATTCATTTTCGTTCCATACCCCGGAATATGTCAATGAAGTGCATATACTATCTTGCAATATTTTTTAAATCATGATTCATATATTATATACCAATATTATGCATGTGAATGAAACGCACCTCGTAAATTCTTAAATGAAATAACTTATATGACTCAATCTAACAGTTTAATCTCTTAACAATTTTAGGAGGCAAGATATTACAACTCTCTCCCCTTAAGAAATTTCGTCCTCGAGATTCTTACTTGACTAATCAAACAAATGGGGAGGGGGTAATGTTATCTCATGTTTTCCGTAGTCTATGAAGTAGCTTCTTCTCTAGAATGATTTCCTAAATAATTTTTACTAGAAGAATTACTCGACTCCTCAACTGCTTAGTCTAATATCCGACTATTTTTACTGGTTCCTCCATATAACTCAAATAACTTGCAATATCAACTGCCTGAGTTGGTAACATATGCCTCAATATATTATCCATATGACAAAAAGGCACATTTATAAGCCAAATATTGATATTCAATGCTCATTCATACAAATTATTAATACAATTGCACATTAGAACAATTCATCACTACAACTAATACAAATGCTCATCAATACCAATTATTCATATTGTCATGTTGTATTTCTTATTTATGACTATTAAGTTTCCTTTCTGTGTTAAGCTTGCACATTTTTTTGGGTGTGGATAACAGGTGTTGTGGATATCTTTGAATGCCCAAAGGTATCAAATTGTGGGTACCCAGAGGTATCAAAATCACAGTTGCATAATCATACTATACACATATAAGTAATGAATATATATAAATAAGTTATGTACATGTAAATTTTCCTTGGAATGCATTATGCTTCGGATTTGACCTATACTTTCTAAGCCTACTGATATGAAATACATTACGGATTTAAGTTCTTTCTACTGATAATGCCATTTTGTAAGCTAATAGATCCTCTTTCTTAGTAATCTCATAAGGACTAATATATCTTAGGTTCAACTTGCCCTATTATCAAACCTCAACACTTTTAAAAATATTTTGTCTCCTACCAACTTCAGTTATAAAGCAGTCAATTATAAGAAAGTAATTTGTAGATTACAAATCTAACATAAATGTTTTTATTATGCATTTTCCATAATACTAGATTTCATTTCTCAGACCTTGATTTTTGTAACACAAGCTACCTCAATTACATCTGCTAATAATTAAATATTTCATAATATCAAGTACGACAAGTATCTCGATTTTGGTCTTCGATCATCTATAGTAGGTAGATATAGTTAATCATCACATGTACAGGTATGATTGTGCGATAACAATTTAACACTCTATCTTTGTAGGATAATACCATCCAATTTATACACTTAAAGATCTCAGCATTAAGCAGGACATATCCATTCATACAAATCAATCAATATCTAACAATAGCACCAAACAAGACAATATCAATGTTCATAACTCATATTGCAAATTTGAAAAAATTAGAGATCATATCTGTGTCGTTTCCAATAATACATTAGCACTATATATAATGCGAATATTTTCTAGCATTTCTCGGACTTAAATTTCAAATTAACCAATAACATAAGCCACAAAAATCAACTACTATTAATATGTCTAATCCTCTATACAAGGTTTGCAAGTCCTTTAAGCAATAGCAATAGCAATAACATCATCTTGAATTCAAGGACTTAGTAACATAATTCGGATACTTTACAACAACAAAAAAATATATACAATTTCTATATTATGTTCAGCTCCTAGTCGCTAAGTATTATAATTATCTGACTCCAATATTCATCTTTGATTCGTTCAATATTCACCAATTCCTAAAAATGGAACATTTGGTCTACATGATGTAATTTGGGGAAAGTCTTTATCAAAGAAGACTTCTCTCCACTAAGACCATTACATCTTATCTAGAGATTTATTTTAAAAAGGTCACCAATTAGTATCTCAAGCTAATGATACCTCGATCTCAATTGATTCTGGATAACATTTGGGCATCCTATGACTATAAAAACGTTACTTATCCTTAATGGTTACCATTTCAATATATCCATATAAATCCACACTTCCACTACGCTACTCTGAGTCATCTCAGAATTTTTCCTATGGGGATTAGGGCTTAAGAGCATTCAATATGTGTCAGATCACTTCTTATACAATATCTAAGTATGTAATACATTTGTGCTCGGTAGCATCATTCATTAAGGTAACCACATTATTAGATGTGTACTCATAATAACTAGTCAGCTTAACCTTGAAGACTTCTACACATATCACTATCATTTATTTCATCTCCCAGTTATCATTTATTTCATATTATATAAGTATGTTCTAAATCAATTCAGAAATATAAGATACGTAACCGTCATAAAATTCTAATATAACATCCAATGATATGACCTTATACTAAATCATAAGCTCTTAACAAAATAGTTAAACAAACACTTCAGTTTCAAGTTTAACCTCTCAAAGTAATAGAAATTTTGGTTTTCTTTCAACTTTGATTGTACACTTTAAATCTTATCATGTCCACCTACATCTCTAGGTTTCTCAGTCAAATCCAAAAAAAATGTATTCTTATTCACATCAATTCAAATGTGTACAACCACAACTTAATAATGATGTCATATTCGATAATATAACCACAAATATTGTGTTTTACAACACATGATAAATCATGGAAAACAATTTAAGAAGCCTTAAAGGACAATCTATCTTAAAGCCTCCTTACTTCAATGGAAACAACTACTCATACTGGAAAGAGAGAATGACAATCTATCTCCAATATGTTGATATTGAAGTCTAGTAAGCCATCATAGTTGGAGCTACACTTCTCGCTACAGAAAATGTAGAAGTATGGTTTAATGCTGACATAAGAAATGAACAACTAAACACCAAAACAAAACATCATCTAATATGTGCATTATATCCAAAAGAATATGAGAAGATATCATACTGCTATAATAATATGAGAAGATATCTACAATCAAAATAATAATGTTAGTCCATAAAAAAACTTCTTTGTTAAATCTAGCAGTTAGCTATAGTCAAAATAACAAGAACATGATACATGATAGAAATTATGACAATTCTCATTCATTTATTTTATACTTCTACCATCATAGACATGGTCACATTAGTCATTCTTGTAAAATTTTAAAATGGAGAAATTATCTTAAATGTATGTCTAGAAACTGAAAAGTTAAACTACTAAATTGAAAGGACCTAGAAAAATTTGGGTACCTAAAATGAGATAATTGTTGGATTTATATAAATATAGTGACCTGGAAAGCAAGTTTATTTACATGTAACTTAATCTTCTTCAATTACAGTTTTGTAATGAAAATATTTATTATTAATAAAATAAAAGAGTTTGGTTTTTATGAGAATTATATATCTAGTCATATGGTACAAAGATTCTTTTGTAAGTAATATACATATACATAGAGATGTATGGGAAACATGTATATTATAAGAATCTAAAATAATGGACTCATGGTTGAATAATCAAGTTGGTCGATTGATTATTGTTTGGACTCTAGTGTTGCGATTTATCTCCATGTAAGTAAAGAAGTTTATTTCAAAGGAATGATGAGTTTCATATCATGATAGTAGTCAAATATCGATAATGGTAATATTAAATAAATCTGGAATCAAGTACGTTTTCAAGAATAAAGTAAGTCATTACTTTAGTCTTAAAACATACATTTTAGCATTTGCTTATTATGGACCACAATCTTGATGAGTGGTAAATTGTATGTGTTTTATTATAATTCTTGTTATGATCGGAATGAATTTTTACAAAGTATTAATCCAGTGTTTGCATGTTGGAATTATTAATTGAAACATGTATAAGGGAACATTCATTCAAATAAAGAATTTATAGTGATATTGTCACTTCTAGATGTTTTATGGAGATTGGTGATTAAACTGACACCAGGAGTTTGATGGTCTACCTACCCATCAAGTCTTAAGACCAAGATGAGATCTTGTGTGTTAATCACTACATAGAGCAAAATGAGAGATCTAGAAAGAAAAACCAATATAAGGGCGAAACGGTAATTTTATCCTTTATTGTGCGGATGGCTATAATAAGATTCTAGTAGGGTTTACAATTAGACATATTATTTGAAATATTTGTTCTCATAATATTTAGTAATTCAAAAGTTCAACTAATTATCTTTTGTGGAATGACTTTAGTTAATAAGCTAGAACTAATTCTAATGAGATTAAATTAATTCTGGGCTTATTAGAGCTTGAATTATCTAAGTCAAATAAGATTCCCCACTTGGCTTCAAGGAAGGTTACCAAGTAAAGTACGAAATATAAATGGAGGTTTTAAAGCCTAGGATTGAATGTTAAGCTTGCTTTAATTAATGGTCAATTAGAAGCCCAAATTAACATTTAGAAATGGGCTAGACTTTGGTTTAATTTAATTAATTAGAGTAACTATATTAAAACAAAATTCTTAAATAAATGAAAGGAAATTTCAGTTTTTAATAGCTAAATGTGCAGTTGCATATTTAGCATTGAATTGCTAAATAAAGATTGTATTTATCATGCATCATCATCATTAAATGGAGTTATGATCTTACCTTAAATGGTTTAGTGGTTGTCTTTTAATGATGACATATTATGTAACCTTTTAACATTCATTTGATTAAAGATGAAAGAGGTGTTTTTGATGGATGATCTTCCTTCTTTCATCACTAAAACCAAAATTGACATGTCATTTTAGGTTATTGATCTTTTCATATAGCCATCTTAAAATAAATGAGAAGAGTCTCATTTTAATGGCTTCTTTATGTTTGATTAAAGAAAGGTGTGATGCATTGGATGCTATTATCTCTTCTTTCTTTTCATGCATAACGGAAATTGACAAGGAGAAAGAGAGGTGTTCTTGCATTTTTGGACTCTCTCTCCTTTCTTGCATGTGTTAGCTAAAATTTGCATAAGAGGGGTCTCATTTTTTTTGTCTTCTTTCTTTTAAGAAAAATCTCCTCCAAAGTTTTCTTCTCCTTTCCTACCAAAGGATCTTGTTAACCAAGTTGTCCAAGAAGAACAAGTGGTAGTCGGATTGGTCAAGGATACAATATCGAGAAGAGGAAACAATAAAAAGAAGAAGAGGATACATCAACTTGGAGAGGATATATTGCTGAGGATAGGATAGCATAGTGAGGAGTTAACGTTGTAGCAAAGGAGTCGGTAATATTTCTACCATCTTATTCTTATGTTAAATATTATCCTTATACCGTATCATGTATGGATCGGCATGTTGATTTGGTTATCTTGCTTCCATTGTTTTATGATTTCTAAAAAATGTTTTGAAATCTACCGTTTAACTGAATCTTGCATGTTTTCTTTTTCCGATCCAACAATTAGAATCAGAGCCATTTTTATTATGCATGATTTTAGTTTCTATATGTGTGATGCATGGGTTGGCAATTATTTTTTGAATGCTGCATATTTTTATATGATAGAAATATATATGGTGTACTTTTTGCTCTTTTGATTGTCCATAGAATTTATATTAACCATATAAGATTTTGTCATTTGGTTTGTGATAAGGAGGGTGGTCTATCATCACCACGTTTCCTCCTTGGCTTCATTTTTCTGTTTTCTTTGATTTTGCAATGTACAAATTGATGTAATGATGAAGATGAAGCAGCCATGGATTGATGACATGAAGATGTAATAGTTTTGGTGTATCCTTTTATGTATTGGCATAGTTTCGATTTTGTGAAAACCAAGATGCTAGATTTTTGTTTCAATAAATCAAGTTTAGTTTTGATTTCAAAACAAGTGCTGGATTTTTAATTCAATAAATTAAATTTCAGTTTTGTTAAAAAACATAGTGCTGGTTTTTTGTTTAATGGAACAAGTTTATGTTTTAATGAAAACAAGTGCTAGAATTTTTTATTATGACAAAGATTCGGTTTTATTAAAATCTAGTGCTAGATTTTTATTTTCAAAGTAATAAAATTCGATTTTATAAAATTCCATTACATTTTTTTACCAAATGGGCTGGGTCATGTGAGCGAATATTTTGGGCCTAAAAGGCTTGTAATTATTTTAGTGTTCTAGGATGGACAATTAAAAGAGGCTTTATTAGTTCATGTGATGAATGGATAAATGAATGCAAATAATATGTGATTACATGTCATTTAGAAAATTGCCAACCCTAGGCCTTGCCATGCATTCATTATGTATGAGATATATAATGAAGAAATATAGGATGGATAACAAATTGTATCTAGACAAGATGGTATATAACTTAAAGCCCAAAAAAATTGAGTAGGAGAGGATTCTCATCTGAGAGTCCATGGTCTCCAATTGATAGCCCATTTGTATGTGGTGAAGTGTTACTCCCCACCCGAGGGTATGAACCCTAGGTCTTGCATGGTTTGGGTCTCCTTAAGGATAAGTCCATTCATTGGTAGCAAATGTGACCTCCCACTGAGGCATGGTTTGCAAGTACCTTTAGTGAATGAATCAAATGGTTAAGCACTCAACATATTTTATCAATAACCTGCCCACCGTAGCTCTGTTAGTAAAAGTATGGAACAAATTAAGGCACTTCTCAAAAATTTAGGCATGAAGATGCTTAGTAGTTTTTTGAGTGAGAGGGTCCCAGTTTTTCTTTTAATGGATAAGATGGCCCACCGTCACTTAGTCTGTTATAGATAAGAAAAATAACCTTCGTATAAAGTTTTAAATTTTTTAAGTTGTGTTAAATTTATCATCATGCAAACATGCATTATGATTTTATACAAAGTTCCAATATTACTGACTAGTATGCTTATGTTTTAATAATTTATATTTTTAGACATAATCAATCACAAAATGAATCCACTCACTTTGCTCTTGACAAATAACAAATTGGAAAACAGAGAGAATTTTAATGAATGGAGACGTAACCTTGACATTGTTCTTCAATATGAATGTATTTCATGCGTATTAATTGAAAATGAGCCTTCACTTTTAGGTGGAGATTTAACTCTTGAGCTAGTCCAACAATATGAGCATTGGCAGAATGCTGATAAGACTACTAAATGTTATATTTTAGCTTCTATCAATGGCATGTTACAAAAGCAAATTGTTTATATGAAAACTGCTAGTGCAATGGTTAATCATCCACATGAGATGTTTGGTGTGAGGACTAGGTCTGCAAGAGTGAAAGTTATCCAAATCTTTCATAATCTTAGACAAAAACCTAGTGAACCAGTACAGGATTACATGCTTAAAGTAATCTCTGCGGTTACTGAGGCTTAGATGCTTGGGGTAGATATGGATGTGGACACATAGATGATTATGATCTTCAATAGTTTAAACTCTTCTTTTTAGCAGTTTAAGTTAGACTATAAGCTTAATAGCAAGGATTACACCTTGAGTGAGTTGATGAATACCCTTTTGAGTACGGAGGAGATATTAAATATCAAGGCTCATAAGCCAAAAGATAATGTAACATCTTCTTCTAAACCCAAGGGTAAGGGTAAGTGAAAGAAGAAGGGTCCAATGAAAAAGAAGGCCCAAATAGGGGTCAAGGCCAAACCTATGAAAAAGAAGGTCAAAGAGAACATCAAGGGAAAGTGCTTTCATTGTGATGAGATAGGTCACTGGAAAATGAATTATCCAGTCTACCTTGAGTCCCTCAAAAGCAAACAAGGTATAAGTTTCCTAAGTTTTTTAGGAACTAGAAATGTGGCAGATTTATCTGATTCTTGGATATTAGATTCAGGAGAACCATGTTTGTAATTCTTTGCAAGGGTTCCAACAAAGGAAAACATTACCTAAAGGCCAGTTTCAAGTCAAGTTAGCAAATGGATCCTATGTTTCGGCAGAATCAGTGGGAGTAGTTATCTTGGACTTTCCTAATGGTCATAGGTTATATTTGGAGGATGTTTACTATATGCCAATGATTCTAAGGAACACGATTTATGTTTTTTGTCTAATAAAATCTAGTTATTCCTCATATTTTGAAAATGTTGTTTCAATATATGAGAATAAGGATTTTATTTGTGATGCAATAATTAAGCAGGGATTGTTCTTTATAGAACCTATACCCGACTCTTTAAATACCACATAATTAATAAAATCAAGACATTCCAATGTCTCTAGCATTAATTTAAAATATTTTTGGCGCTTAAGAATGGGTCATATCAATCAAAAAAGACTTGAGAGGTTATTAAAGGATAGGATCCTTACGAGATTGGATAATGATCCATTACCCACCTGTGAATCTTGTATTGAAGGAAAAATGACCAAGGCCTCATTTCCTTCCAAAGGAAACAGATCTAAATCGATGTTAGACATAGTACATACTGACAAATCTGAATCGACGTTAGACCTGATACATACTGATGTTTGTGGGCCCATAAACATACAAGCTAGAGGAGGCTATGAATACTTCATAACCTTTATAAATGACTACTCTATATATGGATATTTGTATTTGAAGCGTAAAAAAAGTGAATCTTTTGAAAAGTTTAAAGAATTCAAAACTGAAGCTGAGAAGCAACTAGGTAAGCCATTAAAACCACTTTAATCGGATCGAGGTAGTAAGTACTTATCTGGAGAGTTCCAACAATATTTAATTGACAATGAATTTTTTTCCAACTTGTTAGCTCCTCGAACAACTCAACAGAATGATGTAGCTGAGAGGAGAAATATGAGTCTATTGGAAATGGTAAGATCAATGATGTCCTATGTTAGCCTTCTAAAATCGTTTTGGGGATATGCCATACAAATGGCAATATATCTTCTTAACTTTTCTCCATCTAAATTGGTGCCTAAAACACCTAAGGAGTTATGGACAGGTCGAGTGGGTTCATTGCAACACTTAAGGACTTGGGGCTGCCCAGCTCATGTTCTAAAGCCTGAATCCACAAAGATGGAACTAAGGTCAGAAGTATGTTTGATTGTAGGATATCTTACAGGAACTCGAGGGTACTATTTTTATAGTCCTCAGGACAGAAAAGTATTTATATCGACAAATGCAATCTTCTTTGAGGGAGTTTATGATAAATCACAAAGGAAGAAGTGAAGTAGTACTAAAGGAGTTAGTTATTTCATCCAAACCAAAAGTCGATTTACATATGATAGAACAACATGTCGAAATAGATTCAAAAGTTTAATCAAAAGAGCAACCTGAACATCAAATAGTACCTATACATAGTGGGAGGGTTGTAAGATAGCCAAATACATATCTAGGTCTAGGAAAAAGCTTAATTTCCATCTAAGACTAAGAAGAAATGGATCCTAGTATGTATACACAGGCTATTAGTGATGTTGATGCAGAAAAATGGCTCAAGGAGATGGAATTGAAAATAGATTCCATTTACACTAATGAAGTCTGGATCCTTGTAGATATACCACCAGGTATAAAAGCCATAAGGTGTAAATGGATCTATAAAAAGAAAAGAGGATCAGATGGAAAGATAGAGACCTTTAAAGAGAGATTGGTAGCTAAGGGTTATACTCAAAAGAAGGGTATAGACTATGAGGAGACTTTTTCTTCAGTTGCCATTCTTAAGTCCATTATGATTCTTTTGGCCAGAACAACCTATTTCAATTATGAAATATGGCAAATGCACATCAAAATCACATTTCTTAATGGGGATCTTAAGGAGACCATTTATATGGGCTAACTAGAAGGTTTTGTTGAGCCAGTTAATGAGCATAAGGTATGCAAGTTACAAAGGTCCATTTACGGACTTAAGCAAGTATATAGGTCTTGGAATATTAGGTTTGATAAGTATATCAAAACCTATGGATTCATACAAAACCTAGATGAGCCTTGTGTTTATAAAAGAATACAAGAAGGCAAGGTTACTTTCCTAATCCTGTATGTTGATGACATTCTGCTCATTGGGAATGATGTGAAAATGTTATCTACAATTAAGGGATGGTTGAATGTATAGTTTTTTATGAAGGATTTGGGAGAGACTAACTATGTTCTAGTGATCAAACTTATAAGGAATCGTAAGAACAAATAGATAGCCTTGTCTTAATTATCCTACATTGGGACTATGCTCAATAAGTTTGTCATGTAAGATTCCAAGAGGGCTTTCACACCTACTAGACATGGAATCAAACTTTCAAAGCAATAAGCACCTAAAACCCAAGAGGAGGTTGAAAACATGTGTAACAGTCCATATTTTTCGACAGTTGGAAGTTTAATGTATGAAATGCTTTTCACTAGACTGGATATCTATTACGCAGTGGGACTGGTAAGCAGATTTCAGTCCAAATCCAGGAATGGAGCATTGGATTGTAGTTAAGTGTACACTTAATTATCTTTGTAGGATGAAGAACTTAATGATTATTTACTCAGGAAGTAACCTTATTCTGACAGGATATACAGATTCTAATTTCCAATTAGATGTTGATTGAAGGAAATCAACTTATAGTTCTATATTTGTTTTAAGAGGTGGAGCCATAGTCTGGAGGAGTGTCAAGCAATCATGTATTGCTTATTCGACTATAGAGGCTAAGTATGTTCCTGCTTGTGAAGAAGCAAGGAAGCAGTATGGCTCCGTAAGTTCCTAAATAATTTGGAGGTAGTTCCAGAGGAAGAAAAAGTCATTACTTTATTATGATAATAGTGGGGCAGTGTCTAATTCTAAAGAACCTCAGAACCATAAAGCTACCAAACACATTTAGCAAAAGTATCATCTCATAAGGGAGATAATACAACGTGGAGAGGTGAACATGGTCATGATTCCAACAGAGCAAAACCTTGTTGATCCACTCACAAAGACATTTCCTCAAAAAAACTTTGAGGGTCACCTAAAAGGGATGGGAATGTTAAATATGTCAAGCTTGATTTAAGTCAAGTAGGAGATTATTAGAGTTATGTAAATATAGTGCCCTGGGAAGCAAGTGTATTTACATGTAACTTAATCTTCTTCAGTTACAGTTTTGTAATGAAAATATTTATTATTAATAAAACATAAGAGTTTGGTTTTTATGAGCTTTATATATCTAGTCATAAGGTACCGAGGTTCTTTTGTAAGCAATATACATATACATAGAGATGTATGGGAAACATATATATTATAAGAATCTAAAATAATGGATTCATAGTTGAATAATCAAGTTGGTCGCTTAATTATGGTTTAGACTGTAGTGTTGCGATTTATCTCCATTCAAGTAAAGGAGTTTACTTTAAGGGAATGATGAGTTTCATATCATGATAGTAGTTGAATATTGATAATGACACTATTAAATGAATCTAGAATCAAGTATGTTTTAAGAATAAAGTAGGTCGTTACTTTAGTCCTAAAACATACATTTTAGCATTTTCTTATTATAGACCATAATCTTGATAAGTGATGCACTCATATGTGTTTCATTATAATTCTTGATATGATCAGAATGGATTTTTACGGAGTATTAATCCAGTGTTTGCATGTTGGAATTATTAATTGAAACATGTATCGGGAAATATTCACTCAAATAATATTATTTGAAATATGTATTCTCATAATATTTAGTAATTCAATAAGATTCCCCACTTGGCTTCATGGAAGGTTATCAAGTAAAGTAAGAAATATAAATGGAGGTTTTAAAGCCCATGATTGAATGTTGGGTTTGCTCTAATTAATGGTTAATTGGAAGCCAAAATGAACATTTAGAAATGGGCTAGACATTGGTTTAATTTAATTAATTAAACTAATTATATTAAAACAAAATTCTTAAAGAAATAAAAGGGAATTTCAGTTTTTAATGGCTGAATGTACAGCTGCACATTTAGCATTGAATTGCTAAATGAAGATGGTATTTATCATGCATTGTCATCATTCAATGGAGTTATGATCTTAACATTAAATGGTTTAATGGTTGTCTTTTACTGATGGCATGTTATGTAACCTTTTTAGCATTCATTTGATTAAAGATGAAAGAGATGTTTTTGATGGATGATCTTCATTCTTTCATCACTAAAAACAAATTGACATGTCATTTTAGGTTATTGGTCTTTTCATATAGCCATCTTAAAACAAATAAGAAGAGTCTCATTTAATTGATTCTTTATGATTGATTAAAGAAAGGTATAATGCATTGCATACTATTATCTCTTCTTTCTTTTCATGCATAACCAAAATTGACAAGGTGAAAGAGAGATATTATTGCATTTTTTAGACTCTCTTTCCTTTCTTACATGTGCTAGCCAAAATTTGCATTAGAGGGTCTCATTTTTGTTAGATTCTTTCTTTTAAGAAAAATCTCCTCCAAAGTTTTCTTCTCCTTTCCCACTAAAGGATCTTGTTAACCAAGTTGTCCAAGAAGAATAAGTGGTAGATCGGATTGGTCAAAGATATAATATCAAGAAAAGGAAACAATAACAAGAAGAAGATGATACATCACCTTCGAGATGATATATTGCCGAAGATAGGATAGCCCAGCGAGGAGTTAAAGTTGTAGCAAAGGAGTCAGTAATATTTCTACCATATTTTTCTTATGTTAAATATTATCTTTATACCGTATCATGTATAGATTGACATGTTAATTTGGTTATCTTGCTTCCGCTGTGTTATGATTTCTAAAAAAAAGTTTTAAAATCTACTATTTAACCAAATCTTGCATGTTTTCTTTTCCAATCCAACAATAATACTTTCTGCAAATTTGCTTCAAAATGAAGACAAGAGAAAACCAATGAAAAGTTAAAGACATATAATAGGTGAAATATTACATTTCAACTACATTGAAAGAAAAGACAAAGGTAATGATATGTTGACAAAAATAAAGCAAAGGTCACCGAAATTGGTAAAATTGGTAATTCTGATTCTACCTCTATTGATAATGTCTTTTATGTTGATAGTTTAAAGTGTAATATGTTAAGTGTAAGTCAGTTGTGTGACAAAGGTTATAGAGTTATTTTCTATGAATCTCATTGTGAAATAGTTGATAATCATAATGATAATATTGTATTTTTTGGCCCTAGAAATCAAGATATAGATTGTGCTCAAATAGAAGATACATCTTTACAATGTGTTAAATGTTTTGTTTCTATAAAAAAGGATTTCTTTATTTGGAACAAAAGATTTGGATATGCTAGCGTGAGCATTCTATCAAAATTGTCCAAAAATGAGTTAGTAAGAGGACTACCAACCTTGAAGTTTGAAAGCAATCAGGTTTGTGAGGCCTGTTTAAAAGGCAACCAAGTTAAAAGCACCTTCCCTCCTAAAACTATTATGTCTACTAAACAACTGCTTGAACTTGTACATATGGATTTATTTGGTCTCACTGGGACTCAACGTTTTAGTGGTAAACATTATGGTTTTGTTTTAGTAGATGATTATTCTAGATTTACATGGGTTTACTTCTTATCAAATAAGGACGATATTTTTTAAGCTTTTGAGAAGTTTTGTAGAATAATTTAGATCAAAAAAGGATAATGTGTTACTTCAATTCGGAGCGATCATGGAGAAGAATTTGATAATAGAAAGTTTGAAGATTTCTGTGATAATAAATATATGACTCATAACTTTTCTTATCGAAGGACTCCTTAGCAGAATTGCATCGTTAAAAGAAAGAATAGAACCATAGTTGATATGGCCAGGACAATGTTATGCAAAAGTGGTCAACCTTATGGTTAATTGACAGACGCTACATCAACTGCCTGTTACATACTTAACAAATTCCTTACTAGACCTATTATGAAAAAGACCCCCTATAAGTTGTGGAAAGGAAGAAAATTGAATGTCGTTTACTTTGGAACATTTGTTTGCAAGTTCTTTGTTTTAAATAATGGGAAAGACAACCTTAGAAAGTTTGATGCGAGATCAGATGAAGCTATCTTTTTGGGTTATAATACCGCTAGTCAAGGATTCATAGTTTACAACAAAAGAACAAAGAAAATAGAAGAATCAATACATGTAGTATTGGATGAAGCACTACCTTTGACAATAACTGCTAATTCAGATGATGAAGAGCATCTTTTAGTTCCTAAAAATACATCGACTGAACCTATAGTACCCTCGGAAACATAAGATTAAGAAGATCCTTCCAAAGCCAAGATAAAAAGGCTCCTTCCTCTCAATAGGAGCCTATACAATGAAGAACACAAGAGAATGGAGAGGTTAGGATACACATCAATACATTCTGGGAGACCCTTTTGAAAATCTAAGAACCAAATATTCCTTCAAGAACAACTTTGTTACCCTCATCTCATAATTAGAAAGAAAGACAGTTAAAGAGGCTCTTACTGATGAAAATTGGATTTCAGCTATGAAAGACAAATTGAATTAGTTTGAAAAAAAACAAAGTTTGTAATTTAGTATGTTGTCTATAAAACAAGTTAGTCAGTAGAACTTGTTGGGTATTTCGAAACAAACTTGACGAAAATGGTAAGGTGGTAAGAAACAAAGCTAGACTTATAACTCAAGGTTATAATCAATAGGAAGGTATTGATTTTGATGAAACTTATATGCCTGTTGCTAGACTGGAATCAATTATAATTTTGCTTGCCTTCACATGTTATAAAAACTTTAAATTATTCCAAATGGAAATTAATAATGCCTTCTTAAATGTATATATTAACAAAGAAGTGATTGTTAAGCAACCTCTAGCTTTTGAAGATGAAAACCATCCTAATCATGTACTGAACTTGACTAAAGCTCTGTGGTTGGATTTATGTAAATATAGTTCCCCAGAAAGCAAGTGCATTTACATGTACCTTAGTCTTCTTCAGTTACAGTTTTGTAATGGAAATATTTACTATTAATAAAACAAAAGAGTTTGGTTTTGTTTGTGTGAACATTATATATCTAGTCAAAAGGTACCAAGATTCTTTTGTAAGTAATATACATATACATATGTATGGGAACATGTATATTATTAAAATCTAAATTAATATATTCACAGTTGAATAATCAAGTTGGTCGCTTGATTATGGTTTAGACGGTAGTGTTGCGACTTATCTCCATGTAAGTAAAAGAGTTTACTTTAAGGGAATGATGATTTTCTTATCATGATAGTAGTCGACTATCGATAATGGCACTATTAAATGAATATAAAATCAAGTATGTTTTCAAAAATAAAGTGGGTCGTTACTTTAATCTTAAAACATACAACTTAAGCATTTGCTTATTAT
>JANSVA010000218.1:21134739-21147933 GCA_025504915.1 Erythroxylum reticulatum
TAATTAACAATTAATTAAAGTAAGCCAAACATTCAATCATAGGCTTTAAAACCTCTATTAATATTTCAAACTTTCTTTGATAACCTTCCTAGAAGCCAAATGGGGAATATAATTGGACTTATACAATTCAAGCTACAATAAGCCCGAAATTAATTTAATCTGATTAGAATTAATTCCAACCTATTAACTAAATGTCATTCCATTAAAGACAATTAGTTGAACTCTTGAATTACTAAATATTATGAGAATACATGTTTCAAATGCGATATCCAATTGAAAACTCTATTATAAACCATATTATAGCCGTCCATGCAATAAAGGGTAAAATTACTGTTTTGCCCTTATGTTAGTTTTTCCTTCTAGATCTCCCGTTTTACTCTATATAGTTATTAACACACAAGATCTCATCTTGGTGTTAAGACCTGATGGGTAGCTAGTCCTTCAAAATATTGGCGCTAGTTTAATCACCAATTTTCGTAAAATTCTAGAAGTAATGATATCATTATAGACTCTTTATTTGAGTGAATGTTCCCTGATACATGTTTCAATTAATAATTCCAACATGCAAACAGTGGATTGATACTTTGTAAAAATCCATTTTGATTATATCAAGAATTATAGTGAAACATATATGAGTTCACCACTCATCAAGATTGTGGTTCGTAATAAAGAATGCTAAAATGTATGTTTTAAGATTAAAGTAATGGCTGACTTTATTCTTTAAAAACATACTTGATTCTAGATTCATTTAATAGTGCCATTATCGATAGTCAACTACTATCATTATATGAAACTCATCATTCCCTCGAAGTAAACTCTTTTACTTACATGAAGATAAATCACAATACTACAGTCTAAACTATAATCAAGCGACCAACTTGATTATTCAACTATGAATCAACTAATTTAGATTCTAATAATATACATGTTTCTAATACGTCTCCATGTATATGTGTATTACTTACAAAAGAATCTTGGTACCTTATGACTAGATATATAATGCTCATACAAATAAAACCAAACTCTTTTGTTTTATTAATAATAAATATTTTCATTACAAAAGTAACTAGAAGAAGATTAAGTTATATGTAAATACATTTGCTTTCTAGGGCATTATATTTACATAACTCCAACATAAACCATTTAATGATAAGACCATTAAACCATTTAATGAGGACACTAATAAACCATTTAATGATGTTGAAGCATGATAAAAAACCCACCTTATATTTAGCAATTCAATGCTAAATGTGTAGCTTTTCATTTATCTATATAAAACCGAAAATTTACATCATTGTAAATTTCAATTTTGCCCTCCTTTTTGTCTTTATAAATATTGTTTCATCTAATTAATCAAATCAAACCAAAAACTAGCCCAATATTAAATGTTCAAATTTGGGCTTCGAATTTACAATTAATTAGTGTAAGCCCAACATTTCATCATAGGCTTAAAACTTAATTTAATTAACTCTTAATTAAATTGTTCTTGTCTTATTATTCCAAATCTAATTCGATCCTTTCTTTTCAATTTTCTTTCCAATAACCTCTATTTATTTTTATTACTTTGCTTGATAACCTTTCCTAGAAGCCAAGCGGGGAATCTAATTGGACTATATAATTCAAGCTCTAATAAGCCCAAAATTAATTTAATATCATTAGAATTAATTCTAACTTATTAACCAAATGTCATTCCATTAAAGACAAGAAGTTAAACTCTTGAATTACTAATTATTATAAGAACACATGATTCAAATTAGATGTCCAATTGCAAACTCTATTATGAATCATATTATAGCCATTCGTATAATAAAGGGTAAAATTACCATTTTGCCCTTAGTTGGTTTATCCTTCTAGATCTCTCACTTCACTCTATATGGTGATTAACACACAAGATCTCATCTTAGTGTTAAGACTTAATGGGTAGCTGGTCCATCAAACTACCGACGTCAGTTTAATCACCAATCTCCCTAAAACATTTAGAAGTGATGATATCACTGTAAACTCTTTATTTGAGTAAATGTTCCCTGATACATGTTTCAATTAATTATTCCAACATACAGACACTATATTGATACTCTGTAAAAAATCATTTCCGATCATATCAAGAATTATAATGAAATGCACATGAGTTCACCAATCATTAAAATTGTGGTTTGTAATAAAAGAATGCTAAAGTGTATGTTTTAAGATTAATGAAAATGCCTACTTTAATCTTTAAAAAACATACGTGATTCTAGATTCATTTAATAGTGCCATTATCGATAATCAACCACTATCATGATATGAAACTCAACATTCCCTTGAATTAAAGTCCTTTACTTATATGGAGATAAATCGTAATACTACAATCTAAACCATAATTAAGCGACCACTATGATTATTCAACTGTGAATCAACTAATTTAGATTTTAATAATATACATGTTTCCTATACACCTCCATGTATATGTATATTACTTACAAAAGAATCTTGGTATCTTATGACTAGTTATAACATACTCATATAAATAAAATCAAACTCTTTTGTTTTATTAATAATAAATATTTTCATTACCAAAATAACTAGAAGAAGATTAAGTTATATGAAAATACACTTGCTTTTTGGGGTGCTATATTTACATAACCTAACACCATTACTTAAATTATAACATCAATTAATAACCTAAACTCATCAAACACTTAACCAATTGATTCATCGTCAAACTAAGTTCATTTTAAGCCTCAATCAAGTTAAAATGCAGCTAAGTATAGTACCTTATCCTTATATGATTCAACTAGAAAACAAAACACAATTCTTTCTCACTGCCAAGCATTTCCACGATTGTAGGAAGGAACCAAAAAAACTCCCATGATCGTGGGATGGGTGAACAAAAAGTTCACCTTCACTTTCCTTCCACTTTTCTTCCAAATTTTGACCCCTTCAAGATAATTCATCAATTATAACTCAATTATACCTTAAAGATATTCAATTCCTCATCAATTCATCTTTAATTCCAATTTAAATCATTCATTTGGTAGTTCACCAATTATGGTCTTTCAAGCATCAAAATCAAAATAGAATATCACCAATCCATTCATTAAATTCCCAACACAAATTCTACACAAACACCACAACGAAATTCATCCCTAATCAGTCACCATTAATGTTACTTTAACATATGCCAATAGGCCAATAATTCAATTTCTAGTTTATCAATATCTCCTTAACCATCAAGTTAACCTAGCCTTATGTGCAATGTCTACCTCCTTTTCTTCCTAATGTTCCTTTTTGAATAAGATGCTTCTTTTATTCATAACTCTCTCTATAGAGATCCAAATGCCATGATTCTTGTATACCATGAAACTAGACTTCCGTTAATCATAATATATCTAAAAATTACATAAACAACATCTATCTTCAAAATGTAATCTCTATCCAAATTTTGTCCTATTTTTAGTAAGAATCAGACTGGCAACCAATACTCAACCTTTAATAAATCATTATAAAGACTTCTAACCGAAAAGTTTTCTAGAAATATTAATAAGACATCAATAATCATTTTTCATGTTTTAAACTTTCACTAATTTGGACTCTAAGGTCCTCAAAAATTAGGAAATAATATTAGGTTCCTGCACAACTCTATCATGGGTAGTATTAAGGAAACAAGCATAACTCGAGTTTTAGTCACTATTTTGTCAAGAAACTTTCACAGAGGTTAAGCTAAGACCTATATATAAAATTTTCATTCTTTGAGTTTCTTCAAATTTGTGGTCTAAGGTTATGAAAGACAGATTGAAAAAGAAAGATAAAATTGAAACCATAATTTCAACTTACCTTGATAACTTCTTTCGTTCTCCTCTTCTCTTCCCTTTTTTCTTTCCTTCTCTTCTCCTTTTATTTTTTTCTCTCTTCTAAACTTATGGAAAACCTCCACTCTTACTTTTATTGTCTTTTCATCCATTTTCTCTATAAAATTCAAGAAAGTCAAAGTAGTCCATGTGTTATCATTCCATTGGTCCATGTGTCACCCTTTTATTTGTACACATGTTATCCTTCTATTGGTCCATAAATCACTATTCTATTGGTCCATATGTCACCCTTATATCGGTACATATGTTATCCTTCTATTGGTCCTTATATTACTATTCTAGTGGTCTATATGTTTAGGCTCCACATGTCATTCATTTAAGGTTACATATGTCACTACTTGTAAGGCTACATATGTTACCAATTATAAGGCTACATATGTCATCATTTTGAAGCTTCACATGTCACAAGTATAAATTTCCATTTTTCACAAATTTAAAGTGCCACTTGTCCCTCATATACTTAAGCCACTTGTCATCCAATTAACTGAGTCATTTGTCACTTATTTCTAATGCACATGTCATCATTTCATAGGCCTAATCAATTTAAATTCCTATGTATCAATTTGTCTTGCTCTTTAATATTTTTCTTAGACTAGATGCACATATCATCTCATCAATTACTCAATTATAACAATAAATTCCCAATTCACTAATTATAATCCATCAATTCATGTTATTGGTAAATCAAAATGCAAAACATTGGGAATGCACAATGATATCACATTCATTTTCGTTCCATACCCCGGAATATGTCAATTGAGTGCATATACTATATTTCAATGTTTTCTAAATCATAATTTATATATTTATATGAATATTATGCATGTGAATGAAATACATCTCGTAAATTCTTAAATGAAGTAACTTATGTGACTCAATCTAACAGTTTATTCTTTTAACAATTTTAGGAGATGGGGGTAATTCTACCTCGTTTTTTCCTCAGTCTCTCAAGTAGATTCTTCTCTCGAATGATTTCTCCAATAACTTTTACTAAAGGAATTACTCGATTCCTCAATTGCTTACTCTGATATCTAACTATTTTTACTGTTCCTTCATATAATTCAAATTACTTGCAATTTCAACTTCCTAAGTTTGTAATATATGCCTTAACATATTATCCATATAATGTAAATGCACATTTATAAGCCAAATATTGATATTCAATGCTTATTCACACAAATTATTAATACAATTGCACATTAGTACAATTCATTACTACAAACAATATAAATGCTCATGAATAACGATTATTCATGTTGCCAAGTTGTATTTCTTATTTATGATTGTTAAGTTTCCATTCTGCGTTAAGCCTACATATTTTTTGTGGGTGTGGATAACGATGTAGTGGCTATTCGAGGTTATCAAATTACAAACACTGGTGGTGTCAATCTATATTAGCAACACTGTTACCTTACAGGCATGCCTATCTGTCCACAACCAAGATAGTAGAGCAGGCACTATAACATTTTCTTTAGAATGCATTATGCTTCGGATTTGACCTATACTTTCTAAGGATACTAATATGAAATTCAATAAATATCTAAGTTCTTCCTAGTGGTAGCACAAATTTGTAAGCCAATAAATGCACTTTCTTAGTAATCTCATAAGGCCTAATATACCTAAGGTTGTCCTGCCCTATAATCAAACCTTAGCACTCCTCTCTATAGTGTGACACTTTTAAAAATATTTTGTCTCCCACCTGGCACTCTATATCACTCCTGTGCTGTTCTTCATAACTCTTTTTGTCAGTTTTAAGCTACCATAATCCCACTGTAGATCATTTTCACCTTATCAACCATATTTTGAATCGGGTCATTAATATTTCTCAGGCCCTGTTGGTCATAATACAAGGGTGTTCAACATCTTCTACCACTTAATTTCATAAACATATTCTCTTGTTCCATATTATAGCCAACATTTTGGGAAGTTCTTCTACACATATAGTAACCACACATTCTGGACTTATTCTCTTCTTCAAAAATAAACCTCAAGCTATATTTTTCAAGTCTCAAACTAAACTTTCAAGTGTCCACCAATTTATGTTATAGAGCAGTCAATTATAAGAAAAGAAATATGCAGATTGCAAATCTAACGTAAATGTTTTTAATATTCAATTTCTATACAACTACATTCCATTTCTCATATCTTAATTTTTTGTAACACGAGCTACCTCAATTACGTCTGCTAATCATTGAATATTTTATAATATCAAGTATGGAAAGTGTCTCAATTCTAGTCTCCAATCATCGATAGCAGGTAGATATAGTTGATCATCATATATAAAGGTATCATTGTATAATAACAACTTAACACTCTATCTTTGTAGGATAATACCATCCAATTTATGCACTTAAAGATCTCAGCATTAGGCTGGACATATCAGTTTATACAAAACAATCAATATCTAACAACAGCACTAAAGAAGACAATATATCAATGTTCATAACTCATTTTCAATTTGACAAAGTTAGAGATCACATTTGTTTCATTTCTAGTAGCATGACATATAATGTGTATATTTCTAACATTTTTCAGCCTTGGATTTCGAATTAACCAAAAACTTACCCTTTAAAAATCAACAATTATTAATATGTCTGATCCTCAATACAAGGTTTTGAAATCCTTCAAGCAATAGCAATATCATCATCTTAAATTCAATGACTCAGTAACGTAATTCAGATACTTTTCAATAACAAATATTTATACAATCTCTATATTATGTTCAGTTGCTCGTCCCTGAGTATTATAATTATCCGATTCCAATATTCACCTTTAATCTGTTCAATATTCACCAATTCCTAAAAATGGAACATTTGATCTACATGATATAATTCGGTGAAAGTCTTTATAAAAAGAAGATTTATTTCTAAAGCTACCTGTATTGTTTATGAAATCTTTCTCAATCAACAATATTCATCATTGCTTTTCAACCATTCATAATATGTCAACAAAATCAATTTCTCTCATATATTCAAAATATTTTATATACTAAAGTTCGGTGATGCATTAAGTACGCACATTTACTCTTATGCCTTAGTATGTACCATTAAGACCATTACATCTTATCAGGAGATTTGTTTTCAAAAGGACACCAATTAATATCTCAAGCTAATGATATCTGAATCTTAATTGATTCTGGCTAGCATTTAGGTATCCTATGACTTTAGAAAAGTTACCTATCCTTATTGGTTACCATTATAATATAATGACATAAATCGACGCTTCCACTGTGCTATTTTGAGTCATCTAAAAAAAATTCTATGGGCACTAGGGCTGAAGAGCATTCAATATGTCATAGATCACTCCCTTTATAATATCCAATCATATAATACATTTGTGATCAGTAGCATCATTCGTCAAGGTAACCACATTATCAGACATACACTCAGAATAACTAGTCAACTTAACCTTGAAGACTTCTACATATATCACTACTATTTATTTCATCTCCCAGTTATCATTTATTTCATCTTACATAAATATGTTCTCAATCAATTCAAAAACATAAGATACGTAACCATCATAAAATTCTGATATCTAATCCAATGAAATAACCTTATACTAAACCATAAGCTCTTAACACGATAGTTAAACACCCATTTTAGTTCCAAGTTCAACCTTTCAAAGTAATAGAAATTTTATTTTTCTTTCAAATTTGTTTGTACACTTTAAATCTTATCATTTCTACCTGTATCTCTAGTTATCTCAGTCAAATCAATGAAAATGTATTCACATTCACATAAATTCAAATATGTACAACCACGGTTTAAGACTGATGTCATATTCAATAATATAACCACGAATATAAATTTATTAAATCTAGGTCTAACATCCCAAACCATGTAAGATCTTCTATACCTATGTTGTCAATATTCAATCACATGATCAATACAACACTTTTACTGCCCCCTTTTCTTTCTAACCTATTTTCAATCTTTACTAAATTTGTTACATCACGGTATTAACAAATTTTCATTTTCTCACATTCTAACAGATCATCATTCTTCTCATTGTTTCTAACAGTCTAGACTCTTAGCGAATGTTCACACATGTGATTTATTTAAATGCAACTAAGTCTGGGGATTAGTTTCCACTACGTGTTATGACATGTTCAAGATGCGTGTACCTTGACATATATTAGAATAAATGCTCATGTAAGATGCTAAAGCTAGGCTCTGATACCAAAAAAATAACATACCACTCCCATAGAGCATATACCCGACATATCGAAGGATACCCAAGAATCGACTATACAAAAATGGCATGTTAAGAGGTTAAATCAACTTATTTTTTATTTTTTAATCCATCACACATAACATAAAACATTCCAATAGTCATGTTGTTCCATTTTTATTCACAAACATATACAGTCTCAAATATCATTATATTTCCAAAAATCACATGTACAATGTGCAATAGTTGGAAGATACAATCCTTAATAAAACATAACTAAAATATTTATAGGTACAACTGATCCCGACACTAACCCATGTCTAAATGCAGAAGTTACTTCAACTAGACTAGCTAGATTTCTCCTAAACCTGAAAAACAATGTTGCAATTTTGATGAGTTTGCAAACTCAATGAGTAAACCATCATCGATGTGCTCACTCAAATAAATATAAACATCACAAGTATATAACATAGCTCAATCAATAAATCACATCATTCAAAATCAAATCCCATAAATCACATTGTTTAGAAATTTGTACCTGATCACAGTATTCATCATATTTCAATAAGCTCATTATGAGTACAAACATTTCATACAATCATTTCAGGATAATCTAACTAGTCGTTTCAGCTCATTCATGTCATCCATATGTACCCAAACATAACATATCATTATATCCACTCAATTTAGTCATTCTTCGTAAATATTCATATGATACATGTAAAGATATAGATGCAAATGCACACGAGACTTCACTTTTATTTTTATTTTGTTGTGATCGAGCGCCTATTTAACTATCCCATACCTATTGTCGATACTAGGCTCATTTTATAATTGTGCCATATTCATTCCAGATATTGGGCTAATTTTATAATTGCCCTATACTTATTGTGGATATCGAGCTCATTAATTGTTGAGCCTGTGGCTCTATGTGCAAATTTCTGAGCTTTAAACTCCTTTTTCACTTTGGTAACTTTGGTTATATCTCCTTTATTTGATCATGCATATCAACGTCATAAGATGCATCATTTCACATAATGTGCTATCAATCACTTTCATTATGTGTGCATGATCATTTATCACAATCATTGGATTGAAATCTGGAATTCAACATTCAGTTGAGTACACATTTTTCCCACATTCACAGAATTATTCATCCATACACATGCCTATGTGTCATATTCAATGTATGCTCAATTAACTATTCCAGGTATGTATCCTTATTCACAAGTCCTAGTCATTCATTCCTTATAACTTGTACATAACTTGTTTAAAATTAGGTTTATACCTTAAGTAAGTTTGATCACTCTCAATTCATCAATCATACAATCATTAATCCTTTTTTAATTCTTAATATTCACACAATTCCCCAATTCTTAATCATTTATAGATAATTCACGTTGTTTATATCCTTTGAAACACATTTGCATTCATGGGATCATCCTTATACCATTAACAACTCATACTTCCCAAATTCATATTCATTGATATAAAAAAATCCATTCCTTAAATTATAACATCAATTAGTATCCTAAACTTATCAAACACTTAACCAATTGATTCATCATCAAACTAAGTTCATTTTAAGCCTAAATCAAGTCCAAATACACCTATGTATGGTGCTTTATCCTTATATGGATCAACCAGAAAAGAAAACACAATTCTTTCTTATTGCCAAGAATTTCCACGATCGTGGGAAGGAACCAATACAATTCCCACAATCGTGTGATGGGTGAACCGAAACTTTAAATTCATTTTCATTCCAGTTTTCTTTCAAATTTTGACACCTTGAAGATAATTCATCAATTATATCTAAATTACACCTGATTGAACCCAAGTTTCTTATATAAATTAGTGACATTTTCATGGTTTTTACTACACTTTTTGGCTCTTATTTTTCGATTTTATGCTTAACTTGACTCTTGAGTGCTTGCCATTACTTTATGTAGCTTGAGAGTAAAATTGTCACAAATTATTATCAATTGCACTAAAATAATTTTTCTAAGAACAACTGATACTGCAAACTACTATTTTTTTATTGTAGGACACTTAAATAAGTAGAGGCAAGGAGTGAAGCAAGGAGTAAAGGCTGAAAATGATAAGTCAACAAGTCAAGGAAACAAGAAGTTTGCTTCGACGAGAGGTGATGTTATACCGCGTCGAATTATAAAGAACCCAAGTAAAGACTCTTCGGGATAATTTCGCTATAGTGTGAGATCATGTCGCCGCGGTGAACTCAATAGATTATTTAAGAAAAATTTTGGGAAATGTTCATCACGACATGAAATTCACGGCACCGCGGCAGAGAAACCAAAAACTCCAAACAAAAACTTTTGAGAAAAGTTCATCGCGACAAACCTTCGAATAGTCGAACCATTTTTGGAAGTTTACCCACTGTGCAACCCAATCCATAACACATTTTTTTTAAACCTACCTATTTTAGGTTAAGAAAGGAAGAGATAGCCGACAGTTTTGAAAGAATAAACACTCACTCTCTTTACCTTCGGAAGAAAAAATTTTCTACACATCTTCATCCCCTCTCATCCACATCACTGTTCTGCTCCTTTATGGACAACTACTACCGTGGATGCTTCTAGTGGATTCCCGGTGGTGAGATCTCCTGGAGTTATGCTTAGCTAGGCACCTCTCTCCTTTTAAAGATGTAGCAATGGCTAGAGTTCAACGGGCTTCAAAGGGGAGTAGTTTATTCCATGTTTAGCTATATTATTATGACCTCCTAGTTTTAGGATTTATAATTTGTAGTTGAACATTTTTTATTAAAGTTTAATCAAGTGTTGGATATTCAATATGTTATTAGGATGTGTTGATTTAGAGCTTGGAGCTTAAATATATGAAGTCTCATACATATCTATTTGTTATCTTGTTGATTCTCTTTTATCTGCCTAGTTGTTTTTGATAATGAGTTAATTCTAGATCCTAAAGTAACTTGTTGCATTGACTTACCCATTACACAAACTAAGGGCATTCAACAAAGTCTTAAGAAATGGAGTTCATTGATTAAGACCTTGGACTCAAAGAGTTCCTTATGGTTTACCATTTGAAACTTAGTGATTTCACTCCCATCAAACTTTATTTTAAACAATGATAGCCAAAGCTCAGTTTTAAGAGGATACTATTCCATTTGATCATTTTTCTTAATTCTTCTGTTCTTATTCCCAAATCCAAACACACATTTTATACTTTTTTTTCTCTCACAATTTATTTAATTTTGTCAAGATTTCCAAAGATCAAACCCCTTTCTTTACTAATTTAGCTTGCATATTATGACACATAGGCTAGCTTAGAACCATTCACTAGGTTCCGATTAAGTGAAATGACCTGAGGTGGCATACGATATTGCAATCTTTGGAATTAAATTTTTGGTTTGACCTTCAAGGGATAGAATAAAAAGGTTTCGAATCAAAATGACGTCATTGTTGGGGAACCAAGCGATTGGTTCTCTAGGTTAGCTATTGTCATTTTTTGCTACTAGGTGAGGTGAGGAACCTTGATTTATATTGCATTTTAGATAGTTTAGTTTCATACTCGTCAATACTATAGGATTTCGTTTTCTTTCCTTAGCATAAAATTTTGAAAACACAAATAAATAGAATACCGAGCTTCTTACACTTTTCGTACTTAGCATTTTTACACCCACATAGTTTTGAACATTTCTTTATTGCTTTTTGATACATACACATTTTTCTTGCATACTCTACTCTCACACATACTTTCATACACTCACACACTTGCATCCATTACATCTTGCCTTTTTATTTGACTTTGTGTGCTTGTAAGTAATTTTTGTCATCTACTTTATTTTCATTTGAATTACTTCCATGCATGCCCAGGAGAGTTAAACTTCTACCTTTCTACCCATAAATTGAGAGACGTTTGAGAAATATTAAAAAAGAGAGGAGAGAAAAGGGAGAAGTTCGTTAGTTGTCGGAGAAGAGTCTAGTCGGCAAAGTAGTGAGAGTGGGTCGATAGAAAGAGTGATGATGGCTGAGAACCCAGCTTTGCTGCAAAACCTTAACTTTCATGCTAAACAACCTAGGAATGGTGATAATGGAGGAAATGGGGAGCATGAGCACATTGGGGAGAATAATGGGAATCAAAGAAGAAGTACCATTAGGGAGGTAACTACCTCTGATGTTAATTATGATACATTTACTGCTAGTTGTCCTAATTTTGATGTGAATTTTAAAGTTAAAGGATTACTCATTAACTCTCTTCCTAAATTTCATGGCTTGATAGGAGAAGATCCTTACATGCATTTGCAATCTTTGTCGATGATCTGTCAGAGCATGAAGTCGGTGGGAGCCTCACTTGATCCAGTGTTATGGAAGGTTTTTCACCTATCACTGGAGGGAAAAAGCACAGGAGTGGTATATGAGTCTCCTAAGGCACGTAGTGAATGCCTACCATAGTTGGGAAAATTTGAGGAAAGCATTCTTCAAAAAATATTTTCCAGCCTCCAGAACATCATCGATGAGGAAAGAGATCTATTCAGCACGTCAAGATTATAATGAGTCCCTTTATGATTATTGAAATCGCTTTCAAGATCTGTTGTCCAGATGCCCCCATCATCAAATACCTGATGAGTAGTTAGTGCAATATTTTTATGATGGGCTGAAAAGTCAAGATAAAGGTATATTGGATGCAGCATCAGGAGGTTCTTTAATTGATCTTACAGCTATAGAGGCACGGGATCTTATTAAGAAGATGGCCTTGAATCATCAACAGTATAATGTTAGGGAAACCAGAGGAGTACATGAATTGGGAGCTTCAACAACCCTATCCAAAAGAATTGAGAGCTTGGAATCTAAGGTTGACTCTTTGGAAAGTAGAGTGACCTCACAGTTGTCCTTCATCATTGCAGAGCTAAAGAATATGAATGTGCATCGCCTGACATGACTATAGATCTTACTGCCCCCATTTGTGATACTTGTGGGTCGGTAATGCCCATGTCAAGTGTTTGCCTCGGTTGGTATAAAGAGGTGTCTGTGGTGTATCAGGATTGGACTAGTCAAAAATAGGATCCTTACTCCAACACTTATCATAAGGGATGGAAAGCAAATCCTAGGTTTAGCTGGAGGAATGAAGAAGGAAGGGGTCCAAACAGATTTCAACAAGGAGGAGGAACTGGTACTTCCACAAACCAGTACCCCAA
>JANSVA010000218.1:21157217-21176102 GCA_025504915.1 Erythroxylum reticulatum
CTTGGTTATTCAACTGTGAATCAATTAATTTAGATTATAATAATATACATGTTTCCCATACATCTCTATGTATATGTTTATTACTTACAAAAGAATCTTGGTACCTTTTGACCAGATCTATAATGCTCACACAAGTAAAACCAAACTCTTTTGTTTTGTTAATAATAAATATTTTCATTACAAAACTGTAACTGAAGAAGATAAAATTACATGTAAATACACTTGCTTTCTAGAGCACTATATCTAGATAACTCCAACAAAAACTCTGTAACTCTTACAGAGAGGGTTAAGCAAGAAGTGTTAGCTCCATTAAAGCTTGAGCCTACTTACAATAAAATTTTGACATTTTAGTAATTTAATTAAAATTAAATTCTAATTTCAAATAAAATTTAATTATAATTGCAAATAATTGTAATTAAAGTCAATTATGCTCAAATACGATCCAATATCTCATATTGATCCTTATTTATTACATATCTCATATTTAATTATAAAGTTTTTCAAACTTTATAATCATATCCAACTTGATTAAAATATATTTACTCTCTTTAATCAGTTCTATATATGAGACCCATTAAGTTCCCAAATATGTTTTAATGTACCTTTACTTCTCTAATTAAACAATTTATATCCATAGATCAAGATTGTCACTAGCAACACATTACAACTACCCAAATATTTAGGAATGTCAAAGTGATTTTTGCTAACCTTTCCATACATTATTTTTTCATATAATTCAATCATTTCCTTATATAATATTTCTGTTAGATATAAAGCATGAAATTAATGTCTACTCTATTTTGATTCCAATCATACTAGTTATTTACCATTAACTATTGATTCAATTAGTGACATTTATAAACTATTTATAAAACATCACTATACCTTGGCCAAGGATTTTTTGAATCAATACTAATCGAGAACAATAGAACATTCTTCCTAATTACCTTAGGGTGATGAATCCTATATAGATCACACAACTATATCTATATAGTTCATGTTGTGTCTAATGTCTACCGATTAAACTACTTATGATTAGAATAGGTCATAAGTAGTATCAAAACATAACAATCCCTATACAAGATAAATTTGGTGATCTCAAGTCAAATGATTACTTATACAATCATCACAATAAGAATTTTCATAGACATACAAATAATGTTTCGAATGGATTTCTCATATAGGATCAGTTCAGTGAACTTGTTCTTTAGCAAACACCCACACAGTTGTTTAAGTATCTCCATACTTTAGTCAATGAGATTGACTACTTCCTTCAGAAGGAAAAACAAAATGTGTGCTAGTCTTTTTACATTCTATTAATGTCTAGTCTTAATAAAACATTGAATATGAACAATTTAAAGTTAATACATAAATGCAGTATGAATCTCATAACTATAATCTCATAAGAATTTCATTTGCAATGTATAATTATTACATGAACTTTATCATATACATCTAAATATGTACAAGATAAAGAATTCCTTTAATTATTTTGTCACTAATTGCATCTAGCTGATTGGCTGTAGGCATAAACTAACCATCTCCCACTTGCACTAAGCCAATCGTTTTAGTATCATATACCATATCACCATATGATGATCATGTTACTGCTGGGACATTAGCTTAATGAGAAAATTCTACAAGATTCTCTGTAAAGAGTATTTGCTTAATTCTTACAACTTTGATCTTAATTATCATCATAATTAAGAAAATTTTGCCTAAATATATCCTTGAATATTTGATGAGACCTTAGCTCTTTTTGCATTCCTAATGACTCTAATATTCCACAGTTTATTACCATCTTGAACAATGCATTGAACTATATAAAGTTCACAAAAGAACTTATTGATCCAATTATTTATTTTCATTAAATAAAAAAGTATTATGGCCTAATTAGCATCCATTGCTATATTGGAACCTTTTGAATCTTAAAATGATATCATTCTAAGTAAAATAAACATTAAATATGATTTACTTCTTTAGTAAATATCCTTATCTCTTTGAACTCAAATATCAACTCATACATAGAATAATGGATGTCTTTAATACTTCACAAGTGTCTAGTAAATCAAATACTAAACATTTTTAGTACAATATCTAGGTACTTGGACTTAAAATAGATGAACAATTTCCAATCTACCTCTACAGATCTAATTCCCATAATTAATTTATTATCTTTTCATATCCAACAATAGTTTTTTTTTGGAAAATTATATTTTCAACAATTGAAAATTAGAATTAGTGTTCTCTATAAGCAATATGTCCCTACTTACTCCCATTGAAGAAGACAACTATACTCCCACTTACCTTTTTGTAGACAGGATAAATTTTCAATCATTTCTAAAGCAAACTCTTTGAATTCATCATGAAAGTGAATCTTTCAATGTCTTCTAGCTTTTTAACTATAAGCCAAATATATCAAATTAGATGTATTGTTAAGAGATTTGAACTTTTGAATTTTCATCTTACTCACACTACTTATCTTGAAAACCGTTCTCCTATAAGTATACATTGAACTAAACAATTTGTTCTAGAGCGTTGTAAGATTATATCCAACCTTTTGGAAATCTCGTAACTTTTTATTACTCAATTTAGTTGTAAACTTAATGAATAATGTATACTTCAACCAAAGATCTCATCCTTAAATCATTAACTTTGATTGTTTTAAAGCCTTAGTGTTTCATATTTGATATGAAATCTTGCTAATTGACTTAATTAGAACTATTGAAGATAAGAAATTGTATTAGGCGTGGCTATAGAAGAAATAATATTGCATCATATTGTATTTTGCTCCTTACATAAATCCATACTCTTATGGAATTTTATTGTGAAGGTATTCACTAGAGAATTTAATTCATCATATATAACCAAAAATGTAAAATTCACCAAATCAATCTTATTGAAGTGATTTAAAGTTTTCAATGCTTAATTTTCACTTAGATTTAAACTACTTGAAATTTTCCAAGTTTTAAATCATTATTTCATATAATACATATGACTATATCATATAAATTCATTATTATTTTAATGACACATAAGTATCATCCTTTTATGAATTGTGATTCCATCCAATACATCACATGTATAAATTTAACAATGCAATACCATCATCATTCTTTCACCAAAAATTGATTTATTTATTCTTTAACTTAACAAGTTTACATGATTCATAATTAAAAGGATACATATATCTTTATATATAAATTTATAATTCTTATCAGGTTAATTTAACCAACATGGTATAAAAGGATATTCTCAGTTATCCAAGTTCTTATTCTTACCACTTATGTTAAGCATAAGATTACTTTAATCCAACACGAACAAACTATTTGAACAATATTAAATCAACTACTTTTACTTAACAATCTATTTCATATCATGCATTGAATATTATAATAATATTGAATTTAAATTAAGTATCAAATACTCATAAGCATGAACTAGAAATACATATGACCTCTATCAATTCTTGTATAAGCAAGAAAAGCCATAAAATCACATTATTCTTATGAGAACTATTATCATACTATAGCAAAGCCTTTTAGTAGGCTAACTTAAGTGGAATTATTCCAACAAGGTTCTATACCTTTTAGCACTACTTAATACAACCTCTTATATATTGCTATCATGATATTAACATACATCTAACATGTTGTCATCAAAGTTTATAAGACATTAGTCAACTTAAAATGTCAATACATTTTATCATCTATATTTTTTTGACACATCTCTAAAATTTTGTCATCAAATCTTCAACAGGGATTATAACAAATATACATAATAAGTATACAATTTTTCTTTTCTAACTTTGAGAACTCTTCTCAAACATAACCTATGTCTAAGAAATTTGGTTCACTGACTTAGTATCAACTATACTAAACAAGGTAAATTCCACTCAAAATAGAATATAAATGTAAGAAAAGAAAGTAATTAATTATATGTCATGACTATTAAATGAGATTAGAACTTTAATTATGTATTTAGTTACTCCCACTATTTTATTTGAAGTAATAACCCTCATTACTATTTGGAAAGATTACTCTAATCTTTCTAATGGTTTAGGATCCCATTCAAATATAGTTGATCTCAAGTTTGCTTAACAAACCAACTAAAATTAAACTAGGTTGATAATAACTTTTTCAATCACAACTTATGCGGCTCCTAGATTCGTTAGGTGATAACTCTTACCAAAATATATGTTATATGTTATTCCTAACCCCGCCTCTAAATTCATATGATCATGAGTGTGCTTATCCAAATTACACAAATTTAGTTAAGTAGAACCCATTCTTATAAGACTAAACAAATTCAAGTTAAAGCAGCCTTAAGTTTGCTCAACAAACTTAACAATAAACAGAGCTATGGTTTATTCTTATAATAATGAAAGGCAACAATCACATTCTCAATGTGTACTTAATATTTTAATGAGGGAAAATTTCATTTGTCTCATCAAACACAAAATTGCATGTAAAATATCATACGTATAAAACATACAATTTATCATGCATCTAATATACATATCAAACATATAAATAAAGTATGCAACTTATGCACTCATGCACTCATAATCAAATTATATGCATAAATATCAAACTTTGATTAATTATAATTATTCACCATCGTAATACAAGATAATATTTCCAACTCTCCAGAACAATTAAATTAGATTAAACTTATGATTCCTAAATATATTAAATTCTTAATCCAAATAGAAGTTTAATTTAGTTTGAAAACAATTTTCAAATCTAATTAGAAACTATTTCTAATTGTCTTGACTCCTTTAATAAATTTCAAACTCTCCGCAGGTCCTTTTAAAGACTATTTCCATCAGTATCATGCATGTGTAGCTTTACAAAGATAAACATAAATTTAGCAACAAAATCCTCATGAATTGGAATATCTTATGAACCGATCAATTGTAACTTTGTGCTAACCTGATACTTTGTTCGATTTACGCATTGTATAGTTTTACTTAAGCGTGGTTGATATGGTTTTAACTTGGTGGCTATCGTGCCAATATGTATTTCAAAAAAATTAATTGAAAACAATTTTCAATAAAATATGCTTCTTACTTATTATAGTTTAGAAAATTTTCTTTTTCAAAATTATATAAGAAATATTTCTAATCCAATTAAAAAACTATTTCTAATCTAATTAAAAATTACTATTTCTAATCTCATGAGAAATTATTTTTACTTAATTAGAAAAATATTTTCTAATATTAAAAGGAAAATACTTTCAAAATTAAATAAAATACTTTTAAAATTAATTAAGAAAGTCCTTTACATTATTTGTTTAGAGATTAATTTCTTAATTAATTTGAAAATCTTTCTTTAAAAAATAAAAAATTATTTTAAAAATATTAAGAAAGCTCATTTTTCTTAACTAATAAATGAAAATAAATTTCAAATTTTAACCAAGAAAATTAGTTTTCTAATAAATGAAGAAATTATTATTCATAACTAAAGAAACAATTTCTAAATAAATGGAATAGTAATTCTCTAACAAATAAAGTCATAAATTTAATTTATTATCTCAATCAAATTGAAATTAATAAATATAATTATGAAACACCTTTCTTTTAAGGAATTTAATTAATTAGTTTTAATATAATTGAAACTAATTAATTTTAATTTTAGAAACTAACTTTCTAAAATTAAACTAAGAATCAATAAATTGTTGATCTTAATCATATTAAAAAAATAATTACTTTAATTTTTTATAATTATGTTAGGAATAAAACTTATTAAGATTAAATTAACCCTAAACCCAAACGAGGCTTAAACTAGGTTTGGAATACCTTATTCAATACCCAAACAAGATTTGTTTTAGCCGTATGATACTTTATCCTTGTTGCCAAATATCCCTTATTTTAGTCATAAAATAAGCCTATTCTAGACCTACGATAAGATTGTCCATCATACCAAACACTATTCATTCCGACTCTTATCCTTGTAATCGAAAAGTGCTTATTCCAATGCTCGAATAATCTTAACTTCATATCTAAAGAATAACTATTTTGACCATAAAAAAGTTGTATCCTTGTATCCAAACAACATGTTTATTCGTTAAACAAACTCGAGTTTTTTTTTTTTTAAAGGCAAAATCCTAACTGCTCTAATATGTAGCTAGCGCCACAAGCATTCACCAAGGTTGTCGCCCGCCAGTCCAACAGCCACATCTCCAGTTGTCACAGGAAGCAGCCGCCAGTCATCCTACCAACGTCCACCCAGTTTCCAACCAGCTGTAAACCATTCTAGCTCTCACAAACATCGCACCTCCTGCTGTTACCGCCAACGTTTATTTCCGGCTGCACAACCACGCTGGAAGCGTCCTGCCACTACAGTTGTTCACCGTCAGGCAATGTCTCCCTAGCATCCAGCGAGTCTGCATCTTCCAACGTCGCTCCTTGCTGCTCTTAAAGATTCTGCTCCATTTGCCACCCAATAGCAGCTTATTGCCAAGGAAAGATTTCTCCATCTCGCAGCTAAAAACCCCCAAGCCAACAACATTTGACAGCTCCAAATCGCGTGGTGACACCTTATTCCTTATCACAACCATGCAGCTCCAAAATCTCCGACATTCGCATTGAATTATAATCCAATGTTTTGCTTTATTTGCAAGTGACTTGAACTTCATTATTGCTGCCACATTGGGGTTTCTAAAACCTAATTTTGAGGGACAAGAGCGTTGGCATGTTAACCTTTATTCCATTTGATCAAATCTAATTTGATCATACAGGGGTTAGGTTTTGCAAGGTATTCTAAACACATTCGAATGATCTGGATTCTAAATCCAGAAGAATTAAGGTGGAAATTGTAATCCTAAAAACATTTCCAATTTATAGATGTTTTATCAATCAAAGCTTTGAGTATTTCAATTCCAAATTTTGATCAATAACAATCAAACATTTTAATCATATTATAGAATCAAAGTCAACTCTAATATCACTGTTGGAAATTTGAGATGGGATTTCATTTTGATCACAACAAAATAATTATAAAACTTTTTCGTATTTTGAGCTTCTAAAAGCCAAGATCACTTTAATTATATGATATAATGATTAACAAATAAATCGTACATAAATCTTAATTCATACCTTATTTTGAAACTTGATCATTTTCTTTTTGTATCCCTTAAAGCGCTTTTAAAACTGGTCATCTCAACCACTGTATCTACATAAGTGTCCAATCTTTAATAATATCCACAGAACAGGTTAAGCAAAAAGTGCTACCTTTATTAGAGTTTAAGTCTATTTATAATAATTTTTGAATATTTTAGTAATTTAATTTAATCAAAAAATGCTACCTTTATTAGAGCTTAAGTTTATTTATAATAACTTTTGAATATTTTAGTAATTTAATTGAAATTAAATTATAATTTCGATTAACCTTTAATTCTAATTACAGATAATTCTAATTAAATAAAAATATGCCCAAATAAGATGCAATATCTCATATTGATCCTGATTTGTTAAATATCTCATATTTAATTATAAAGTTTCTTAAACTTTACAATCAAGTCAAACTTGATTAAAGTATCTTTGTTCTCTTCAACTTGTTCTTTATGTGAGACCCATTAAGTTTCTAAATATGTTAGTAATGAATACAAGTTATAACCTTAAATTATATTTAGGATTAAATAAATTAAACCCCTTTAATTTATCTTGAATTTTTTAATTAAATAATTTACATCGATAGATCAAGATTAGCGTTTAACATCATATCAATGACCATCAAAATATTTAGAAATGTCAAAATGATTTTCACTAACCTTTCCATGCATGCTTTTTTCATATAATTCAATCATTTCATCATAAAATGTTTCAATTAGACATAGAGCATATAATTAATATTTGACTCTAACCATATTAGCTCTCCACCATTAGCTATTGATTCAACAAATGATATTCGTAAACTATTTATAAAACTTTATTCCACCTTGGCTAAGGATCTCCCGAATTAATACTAATCAAGAATAGCAGAATATTCCCCCTAATTACTTTAGGATGATGAATCCTATATTGATCACACAAATACCTCCAAATAGTTCATGTATATCCAATGTCTATTGACTGAACTAGCTATGACTAGAATAGGTCATACGTAGTACCAAAATATAGCAATCCCTATATAAGATAATTTTAGTGACCTCAAGTCAAATGATCACTTGTACAATTATTACAATGAGAATTTCCATAGACATATAAGTAATATTCTAAATGAATTTCTCATATGGGGTCAGTCTAGTGAACTGACTCTCTAACAAGCACCCACATATTTGTTTATCTCTATATTTTAGTCTATGAGATCAACTACTTTCTCCATAAGGAAAAAGAAAAAATGTGCTAGTCTTTTTATATTTTATTAATGTTCATTCTTAATAGAACAATGCTTATGAACAATTTAGAAATAATACATAAATACAATATGAACCTCATTATAGTTTCATTTGTAATGTAATTATCCTATGAACTTCATCATATACATGTAAATATGTAAAAGATAAAGAATGCTTTTAATTATTTTTAACTAAACTGCAACCAACTGATTGACTGTAGGGTATAAATCAACAAATGGTCCATTAACAAATTTCAAAAATATAAAAAAAGTGTTACATTTATGATGATGTAACAATTTATTGATGAAAGTTTATCCTCGTTAAATTTTTCAACTATTGAAGGTCTAATTTGAACATTTAAAAAAGTTGTGGTTGAACTTATACGCTCTAAAATGTTAAGATTGAAGTTTTATTATGGTGAAAACTTTGCATTTCAAATTGCTTTTTTGGCCTCTCTAATAAACACTCATACTTTTGCTTAAATATTTCTTTACTTTAATTTATGATATTAATTGCTTTCTCTATAAGGAAAAAAAAACATATTATGTACTACTTTTGATTGTTTCATCAATATTCAGTCTTGATAAAACTATAAATAAAATAAAAACAATTTCATAATAATACACAAATGTAAATTGAATATCATAATAATGATGTCATAGTATGAAAATATAAATTATAATTAATAAAATATATAAAGATAAGAGTGCCTTTATTAATTAAAATAATAATATTACAATTCAAATTGTATTCCTAAAATATGATTTGGAATAGAGATCCTTGTGTCAAATCTCACACATGTAGGGAAATTTTCCTAATGTTGAGACTGATCACAAATATTTAGGAAATTCTTAACAGTTAGACGGCATCTAAAATGATGTTCACGTTGAGCCAAGTAAATAATATTAGCTTATTTCAGGTATAGAATTAACTCCTTCTCACAGCTATTCTAGTTAAAAATACACATATAGTTTTGAAGTCTCATCACTGCAGTGTCATCGACTTAATTAATCTATTATTAGATAGAGAAGTAAAAACAATATGAAAACATAAAATTTTCGTAGTTAATAATTCATAAGTAATTATAAACATGCGATGGTAGATTTGCATCTCCATGCCTTTTCTATGTTCCCACTTTCCCAATGAACTACGTATGTATAACCCGGCAGTCCTATTACTTACAATGAGGTTTAAAACAAACATCATCATCAATTCAATTCTCATGGAGCATTAACATGTTTGCCACTGCCACACATTGCTGAACTATCAGGTTCGTAGTTTATGTATCGACTAGGAGCAGAAGTGCGACGAAACCCTTTTGGCAAGCAATTCTCAGCATCTCTACCATGAAACCAACCTCGTTTATGACCTGTCTCAGGCTTCAAGGTCGTGTAATTTGGGTAATCCGACTCCAATGGCCTTGTAGCTGCCACACCCATAGCTTTGGCCTTGAAACCTGTCATCATTGCAGGTGGAGACAAAAGGAGAAGACAAAACACAACCATGAAACTAAGACTGTTAGACATGTCTGAACTTGGTTTTCCCCCTTCTCCCTTCTATAGCCTGCAAAGTGTTGGGGTTTTAAAGGCCTTGGATATATAGGATACAAGAGGAAAAGCTTTAACAAAGTTTAGCTCGTGAAGGAAATGAAGAAGATATAGATATGGCCAGCTCATAGCTGGCGAAACAAATGCTGAGTCCAGTCTTCGGTACTGCAACTTTGTGTGGGGAGTTGGGCAATTGAAGCACTTTTTTCCAGATTGCCCGTGCTCTTCATTACTGCTTTCCTGAGTTTCTTATATCAAAAAATCAAATTCTATAGACTATTATTTTGAACCTTCTCATTATCTTATTATAGATTCCTTGGGGTCATTAATCTTGAGATGGATGATAATTTGGAGAACTATGCAAAAATATCCTAAATCATATTATTATAGAAATACAAAAAGATGCTTAATTGATAAGATTTTGATTCAGGGTTATTTTTAAATGGTGTATCCATATTATATGGGTTATGCCATTGTCTTATGAGAAAAGTTAACCTTTAAGAAGTTTTGAAGTAATTAACTAGAATGTTAAGATAATTAACTTTTGCCACTTAATATATGTTACAATACTGGTGAAGCCAGAACGATGATTGACAAACTAGGAGAATTTAATGTGGTAGTCCAAATCAATGGAGTGAGTAAACGCGAAAAGGTACCCTGTGAGGAGATGGAAGTTATTTATTGGTCCACCTACGAGTAGTAAGTCACCTATATTGCCAACTTGTTAGGTTCGATGCTTAATGATGCGTCAAACTCGATTAGCTGTCCCCCTTGGACATTTAAGTTCAACAAGGGGCAAGATCTAAACGACCCTGGCTAGTAAATGTCAAATGACAGGTACTGCTACCTTTTTTTTTTTTGGCTGAGAAAGCAGGTACTTCTTTTAATTCTTGTTAGATAGATATCAATTAATCAAGCTGGACAGGATCCTGGAAAGTTAGTTAATGACGTCCAGGATATATCATTATGATGAAACAATTTAATGACGCACGAAACTATGTAATGGGAGGAGTGTTGGTAATTGGCCATGCAAGTACGAGAAACCGGTTTGTAGAATCAGGTTCTTGCTTCTGGAAAATCTGAACAATTAGATGAATAATTCTAAAGTTTCTTATAACTAGCATAATGTGTCACTGTTAGCACAAAAGGGCTTTTAAGGGGAATCCAAAATTTCATTAGCAGTCTATTATGAGAATGCATAACAGGGCATCTATGAGGCTACTTCTCGAAGTTCTGAGTTGAGTGAGGATGTATTAGGTGAGCCTAATACTGAAATCTCTAGCAATATGGACATGGATAAGGATATAGTCAAAGTTGATGGTCAGGGGGAATCAGCAAAATCTAGACAAGGATCTACCAGGAGAAAGGTAAGATAAGCAACAGAAAGGTAAGATAAGCAACAAAGGAGAAATTCCCCAATCCGACAATCCTAATTTAGAATACTAGAGGGCTTAATGACCCTCTCAAAAGCGCTGTGGTAAAAGAGGTAGCTAGCAAGCTTATTTTGTGGGTCTTTTTGAAACCAAAATTAAGGAACCTCATTTATATAAGTACCTGAATTTCTTGGGTGCTCAATGGAAGTCTTTCTTTAACCATCAATACAACCATAATGGGAGAATAAGTTGCTTTTACAATTATGATCGAATGGAAGCTCAAAAGATTGAAGAAAGTGACCAACATATCCATCTTAATTGCTGCTTAGGAGGTTAGTCCACTAAATTTGATCTTACTTTAATATATGCGGCTAACTTTAGCTTTCAAAGAAGCAAATTATAGGTTAAACCAAATGATGGGTTGATTTAAGCAAACTTCAAACCACCTTTTTAAATCCCTAACTGGTAGTTGGGGATTTCAATTATATGGATCTAAGTTCAACTAGTCAGCTCTACAGCTGATCAAATAAGCAACAAGGTAGCCTGCAAATTAGGAAAAACTTTGATAGGGCTTTAGTGAACATAGCATGGGTACAACATTTTCCACAACCCTACATGCATTTGGAGAAAATTTGTTCTCTGATCATTTCTATTTGTTGATTTAATATTTATTAGAATCTATGTACTTTGGTGCTCCATTTAGATTTTTCAATGGAGTTACACAAATGGAGGGCTTCTCGAAATTAATTGGCAAATGTTGGAGACAAGAAGTGAAGGGGTGTAAAATGTATCAACTCATACGAAAACTAAAAGTTTTCAAGGATACTCTCAAAGGATTCACGCGTCAAAACTCTCATGACCTCACTATGCTTAGGGAGAAGCTAAAACTAGCCTGAGAAAATTGTTATAATTGACCTCATAACTCATAATTGAGATGCACAAAGCTGAAATTGCTTATCAAATATCAAAAGGTTCTCAGCCTTCACAATTCGATCCTCAAGCAAAAAGCAAGACTTAATTTGTTGAAGGATGGGGACTTGAATACAAAATTCTTTCACTTTATACTAACTTCCAATCGAAACAAAAATAGAATAGTTGAATTACATGACAACAGGGGTGACATGTATTCAAATCATGAAAACCTTCTTAAGCTTGCAAGGAGTCTTTTTGCTCAGCTGATGGGATCATAGCATAATGAGCTACCAACCTACAACATGATAAGAATTATCGAAGGTTCAGTTCGACAGGAGTTAAAGGATTTCTTGGTATTACCTTTTTCAAAAGAGGAAGTAAGGAGAACAGTATTTAGCTTGCACCCCTCCAAAGCACTAGGACCCGATGGATTTTCAGCCTGGTTCTTTTAGCACACTTGAAATACTACGAACGAGTTATTTACAACAATTATATTGGTGTTCTTCACTTCTTATAAGATGCTCAAAGAAATAAACCACACCTGTATCATTTTAGTGCCAAAAAAGCTTCATCCTTTAAGAATGGTGGACTTCAAACCAATTTTGTTTTGTAACACTATTTATAAAGTCATCGTCAAGCTCCTACCTAGAAGACTAAAGAATGTGCTTAAGTAACTTATAGATGCCTCTCAAAGAGCCTCCATTCAGGACAGGAATATAGGTGACAACATTATGTTCCATCAAGAGATATTAAAAGATTATTCATCGGAGAGGAGAATAAGGGTTGCTTGTTGAAATTTGACTTTAACAAAGCCTTTGACATAGTCAAATGGATTTTTATATAACCCTGCTTAGAAGTTATAGATCTTCCTGATTAGTTTGTTAAGTAGATTATGACCAGCATCAAATCAACATCTCTTGGTGTGCTTATTAATGGCATTCCATCAAAACTTATAAAAAATGCACGGGGAATAAGACAAGGGGATCCCCTATCCCTTTACCTCTTCATTATAGTAATGGAGGGACTTCTCTCCTAGTAAACAAGTTCACTTCCTTTAACAGAAATTTCAAATTCCATTTCAAATGCTTATAATGTAAGCTAACTCATTTGATTTTTACATATGACCTCATGCTTCTTTATGTCGTAGACAATTACTCGATCAATATCATGCTTTAATCTCTGAATGTTTTTTAAACTGATTTGGGTTTAAAGTCAACTCAGATAAAAGTAACTTGTTTATGTCTTCAGATGTGTGAAATAAGTAAGAGCTTAGCAAAACCACAAGTTTGCTCATTCAACGCCTATTATTCAAATACCTCAGAGTTCTTATCCCCACCTCAAAGCCTAAATATTCAGATCATCTTCCAACATATGGTGAAATAGATTTCTATCTTATGGAGCCTGACTCACCCTTATCATTTCTATTTTTAGCAATTTACATATACATTGTTCAAATTATGATGTTTTGCTGAAGAAGGTTCCTAAAGAGATTTATGGAATTATGAAAGCTTTTCTATAGAGCGAGAAAATTGAAATTTCAATAAAGAAAAGGTTAAATGGGGCAAGATAATTATTTCCAAGAAACATGGTTGTAACACCCCTTATACGAAGCCTACAACCATCCACACATAAGTCAACCAATTTCTTGTACATATATTCACAACATGCATTTTGGTTCAATTCTATACATATACATATTACAAAACTCCATAATGCTTAACATTATCATTTAACAATAATAAAACATTGTTACATTTACATGGCAATCCGAAAGAAAACATACAATTTCTTTAACCATTATATGTACAATCATCTTTAACTAAAAACAGCCTCCATAAATACTTTTTCTTCTATTAGTTGGCCTTGGTCCTTGCAGATGTTCCCTGTACCTCACTCCTATGACTTAAACCTACAAAGATTAACACCCGTGATAAACTTGAAAGCTTAGTGGGGAAACACTTAGTTTGGATGACCAATCATAGCATCCATCCGTCAAGTGCATACATTCATGAACATTGCATAAATATAAATAATGATGGCATACTTAATCAAATAAATAATACAAACATGCTTCAATATTTTTTTCATATACCATAAATTCACCTTCAAAACTCAAACATTAATATTCAACACTCAATTATACAAATTATCAATACAAATGCAAATGCTCATTCATATACCGAGTGTCATACTATATTTCTTATTTATATCTATTTAATTTACTTTCTGTGCTAGGCTTGCACATTTTCTGTGGGTGTAGATAATGAGTACTGTGGATATTTGAAGATATCAAGCTGTGGATACTAAGGTATCAAACTGTGGAAACTGAAAGGTATCAAAATGTGGACACCGGTGGTGTCAAACTGTAGCAGCTACACTGTAACCTTATAGGCATGGCTATCTATCCACAACCAGGATAATAGAGCAGGCACTATAACATTTCGTTTAACCATTGCAAATTTTACAATTCATATATTAACAAATCATATGATATACATTTCAAGTCATAAAATCTATATTTGCGTTCATACATACAATTCATGGCTTACCACCATTAGAAGGGTATCAAAATCAGACTTTTATAATCGTACTATACACATATGAATAATGAACATATATACAAATCATTTATGTACATGTAAATTTTATTTGGAATACATTATGCGCAATCTTATATTCCAATGTTCATATCTCCCAATTCACATGTAGTATGTCCTATTTCATTAATTTCTAGGTGTTTGAAAATTTTTCATACTCATTTGTAAAGGTTCGGATAAGATGTGGTCTAATTAGAAATAAAAACATTGTCACGATTGTGATAGACACTCTCTCCATTCATACCACTAATTCTTCCTTAATATGTATATATACAAAGTTAGAATTGTGTTTCAAGATTTTTAGAAAATTTTTCCTCCATGTTTGTAGTTTTTATAGCACTAACAATTAGATCATTTTGACTTCTAAATCATAAGATATAGGCAAAATATCAAAAGCTACTCCAAAAATAGGGGCAACATCAGGTTACCTTTTTTTATATCAATTTCGAAGGTCATAGAGTAAGAATTAAGTCAGTGTCCCTCTAGAGATATTTAGCTCTATATATTAGGTTTTATATGAAACTGAAATCACACAATTTAGAGGTCTGTAGATTGAGTTATTACTCAAACAATTTGACTAAATCAAATAAACCCTAGACTGAATTCCACTACACAATACTCTCTCACCATACTCAACCAATTCTATGCAAGATAACACCAAAGCAACATCCCAGAAACCATTCCACATCCAAATTAATTTTATATCTATTTAGTCATACATATATATAGAAATGAACTAAGTGAAGTTCCAAGCCTGAAAATTGAAAAAGTTGGTCTTCTATTGCCTTTCCTTCCCTTCCTCTTTGGCTTTTCTTAACTCACTAACTAGAAACACCAACAATATACCTCTTAATCCCACTTACATCCTTATAATTTCATTCATTCATAAGCAATGTAATAATAGATAAAGTTGAAGAGAAAATCCCTAACTTTTACCTTGATTTTCACCTTAGATTGACTTGATTTCTTACACGAAAAAATGATGAGATAAAGAAGGTGAAATGGAAAGGAGAAAAATCTAAAATTAGAACCCTTAAAATTTCGTTCATTCCCCTATCCATATCCCCATTCCAGAACTTTTAAGACTCACAAATGTGCTTAATCCCTATTGTACACACATGCTTTATTATTATTGGTCACACATGCCTTAATCCAATTGGTCCATGTTAATTTTAGAAAAATTACATATTGGCCCTTCTTCTTGTTGGAATTTTATAGCTTGAGTGCTACAAATTCAATTTGACGCACCAAGATATATTTGAAAGTGCTTGGGTTTTATGAAAGAAGCTGACGCTTAGCTTAAAGGAACTCATGTAAGCTATAAGTGGTTTGACATGACTTTCCCTTAGCTCAAGTGTCTAAAGCTAGCTTAAATTGAGCTCGTGAGAGCTCATTAAAACCAGTTAATAGCTAGAAAGTTGGGGATAAGCTCAATTGGACGCAACTAAGATTACCCCAACTCATCTTTGGTTATTGGGATTGAAGCTAGTTATAAATGTGTTCACACTAGTTAAGCTAGAAGAGCTAATTAAGGAGCATGAGATGGAGTTGAAACCTAAAGCTTAATAGGAAAAATTGGTGGTGCTAGATGAAGGACTCTAGCGTGCTTGAGCACATAATGGACATTAGGGTATACTATGAGCTGTAGCACACCATAATGCATCTTCCTATGCATGCACTTAGAGTGTAAGTTCATTATCTCCACATGGATACTTGAATTCGACCAAGAAAGGATGAATTTGGCTAAGAGTTTGAATTCGGCCAATGGGAAAGATTCATTATGTACCTTGCCTTAGAATGGATATACATGACACCCTTTCACCAAGGTTTGTGTACTTTGGATGAAAGGATGTGTTGTTTCGTCCAATGGTTGTGACCATTCATCCAAAAGGGGTCCATGTACAAGAATGAGTGGTCATGAGTGTACCATCATGACTTTAAGTGAAGATACATGACTCTTTACCAAAGTATGTGTCCCTTGGCTAAGAGTCATGATGTTTCACCAAGAGACATAACTCTTGGAAGAGTCATGACTCTTCAAAGGCACCTTTTGGTGGCCTATAAAAGGGAATTTCATAGTTCCTTTGAAAGTTTTTTTTTCTTTGGCTGAATACTACACTCTTATCCCCATCTTTAAGCCAAAAACACTCTCTTCCTTTAACTCTTCATACATTGAAGCACATTCTTATAAAATAGTTGTTAAGCTTATTAAGAGCATTGTAGGTGAACCATAAGGATTGCTATTTTCACAAGTTAGCAACTCTTCCGAGCTTAGTGCGTTGTGACAAGATTGATATGCTCCATCCATTCCAACCACGACGAGTTGGATAAGAAGGAGAAACCATAGTGGATTTACACAAGGGAGGCAAAAGATCAACCATACAAGGAGTTATTTTACTGCTTTTCAAGTTAGTATATCATCATACCCTTCTTAGTGACATGCGTAGGATCTTGTATGCTTATGAAATCATAAGATTTCTTGTTTGAGTTGTAATCTAAAATCAACAAATGGTATTATAGCTTTAGATTGAAAGCATGATTTGAAATGATTTTATGATCATAAAATTGACATACTAATATGTTTGTATATATATTTTTTAGTGCAACATGATAATGGCATGTCAACATATTTGTTGCTATATGTTCTATGTGTGATAGTTTCCATGCTAAATTGAATGCTTTATTGATAACATGTTTTCTGAAACAATGAAAGTGTATTGAAATATTTCTAATTAAATGCTATATGCATTTCTTTTGCTATGTTTTAGCATGAAATAGTTGTTTCTTATGCATGTTGCTTGATTAGGTCTTGTTATGGTAGAAATGCACTTACATGTGATAATTGCATCAATGTATATGGCATATAAGAATATTGTTGTTGAATTAAATAAAGACTATACCATGAGTGCCCAATTATGTGAGATGTCACATATGATTCATCAACTCAAATCCGATGGTGGTCATGTGCTCATTGATGAGCAACAAGTTCAAGAAATAATTCGCTCCTTGCTTGATGAGGAGTGGCAATTGATGGAGGTTAATTTACACCATAACTCCCAAATCAAGTCATTTGATGATATTGTAAGGAACCTTCTGCTAGAGGCAGAGGTGATGGCCATCAAGAACCATATAAAGGCATATATTGCTCGAACTTCCTTTCCTTACAAGAACAAGTTCAAAGAGAAGAAGAAAAGGAAGGATGGTCAAGATAATGGGAACGGTTCCACCTTGAAAAAGTTCGAGAAGAAGCACAACAAAGCTAAGTTGAAGTGCTTCAACTGTGACAATAAGGGAAAGTTGCCAAAGGGAGCAAAGCATGTTTCTGTAAGGAACAATGTAAGCCTTAAAGTAGAAGGGATAGGAACTTATAGAGTTCCTCTGAATAATGAACATTTGTTATTAATTGATGTTCTATATGTACCTAAGATTTGTAGCAACTTGGTTCTGTATGTTCCTTGTTAAAGTTTGGATATTGCTTGAATTTCTTTAATAAACATATGGATATTATTAAAAATAATGTAGTCGTGTGTTCTTGTTTAGTAAACAATAGGTTGTTTGAATTGAACGCGAGTGTTGCTACTTCTAGTTGCTATATAATTGAGGTTACCACTTAGATGACTTGGCATATGTTGGATTGCCTATAGTTTGAGCATTCTCAATACGCAGTGGAAAAGATCATAAAATAACAATAGGTATAATCGAAAACTATAGCATGTATGAAAATACCTCTTGATGCAGATTTTCTTTTTCAGATTCGCAAACACTGTAATGTTCGAATGTCCTCTACTGTTATCTACACGAGGATGAATGCTCCGGGCATCGGCTAATGTGTGCTAGCATGTTCTAAAACTCCTTTGAACGCTGCACAATATTTCTCTTGGAAGAAGAACGAAGGTGGTGGCTAGGGTTTTCTTTTTGTCTCTCACTAATGAAATATAAGTTTCTCTATTTATAGAGAAACACTAATTCCTATTCCTATTAGGAATAAGAGAATCATAATTCTAAACCCATTAGAATTATTGAAGCCCAATAAGTTTCTGCCTATATTATATCTCATATAATAAAAGCCTGACAACTTATTTCAATCTAGCCCAATAAATATATCCATATATATTT
>JANSVA010000218.1:21195437-21214857 GCA_025504915.1 Erythroxylum reticulatum
TGCCATGCACCTAGGTAGCACTAGGATGTACAGGGATTTGAGAGAGCATTTTTGGTGGAAAGACATGAAAAAGGATGTAGTAGAATATGCAAGTAAGTGTCTAGTCTGTCAGCAATTTAAGGCTAAGCACCAAGCACTTTCAGGCAAGTTAAAACCATTGTCCATTCCTGAGTGGAAGTAGCAAAGAGTAACCATAGATTTTCCGATAGGTTTGCCCAGGACCAATAGGAAGCATGATGTTATATGAGCTATTCTTGATCGGTTGACGAAGTCAGCCCATTTTTTGGCAATTAAACATACAGATTCTTTGCATGTTGTAGCAAAGAAGTATATTGATGAGATAGTAAGATTACATAGGATTCCAAATTCTATAGTTTCTGACAAGGATCCTCATTTTACTTGAAGATTCTAGAGAAGCTTACAAGAGGCTCTGGGAACCAAGTTGAATTTTAGCACTGCATTTCACCCCCACACAGATGGTCAATCTGAGAGGACCATTTGGACCCTTGAGGGAATGCTCATGGCATGTGTGATGGATTTCAAAGGAGCTCAGCATGAACATTTGCTATTGGTCAATTTTGCTTACAATAATTCGTACCATTCGAGCATTCAGATGGCTCCTTATGAAGCACTGTATAGAAGGAGGTGTAGAACTCCTATATGTTGGGATGTGGAAGGATAAAGGAAACTGATAGGGCCAGAATTACTTCAGATGATAGTGGACAAGGTCAACTTAGTTAAGAAATGACTTAAGGCAGCTCAGGATATAATGAAGAGCTACACTGATGCACACCAAAAGGAAATAGAATATGAAGTCAGTGAGAAAGTCTTCCTTAAGACATCTCTTTGGAAAGGAGTCATGAGGTTTGGCAAGAAAGGCAAGTTGAGCCCGAGATATGTGGGTCCTTATGAAATTCTTGAGAGGATTGGACCGCTAGCCTATAGGTTGGTGTTGCCACAGGAATTGTCTTAGATATATGATGTTTTTCATGTTTCCATACTGAGGAGGTATAGATCGGATCCTTCTTAAATCATTCAGACCACTGAGGTTCAGTTGAGAGATGATCTGAGTTATGAGGAGATTCTAGTGGAGATTTTGGACACCAAGGAAAAGGTCCTTAGGAACAAGATGGTTCAACTAGTGAAAGTCCTATGGAGAAACCATTCTATAAAAGAGGCCATGTGGGAGCCCTTGGAAGCCACGAAGGAGAAGTATCCACACCTATTCAATGACTCAGGTAATAATTTCGACGATAAAATTCTTTTAAGAGGGGGAGAAATGTTGGGACCCAAATTTTTTTATTTTATTAAGCATAATTTGAATAAATTTTATGGTCTTGCTAGATAAATCATTTTATTTGGAGTTTAATTAGCATGTCATTGTTAGGAGGATTTATTGCAAGGATTGATGGAATTTAAGTGTTAATGTTGTAAGAATGTATCTAGGGAAAAATGGGCAAGTCACTTAAGGTTAAAAGATATAAGGCTTATATTGGAGGGCAAAAGGGACATTTGATGACTATTAATAGCGTAAAAGTAGATGAAGAAAACTTGTTGTCTTGCTTGAGAAGAGATAAGCATAAGAATAGGAGAAGAGAAAAGAGGAGAAAAGCTAGGGACTAGATATTCTTGAAGAGTTTGAAGAATTTGAAGCTTCAAAAAGTAAGTTATGCATTAACTTTCATGGGTTTGGTTAAATGAAACTTAAATGAAGTTGAATATGTGTAGAAAGTTGTTGATGAATGATATAGGCAAGTGTTCTCTTTTAGGGTTAATGATCAAAAGTAGATTATGAATTTGTTGTGAATGATATTGGGTTAGAATGAAGTTGAAAATGAAGTAGAAGAGATGGTTTAGGGTTAAGATGGGTTATATGTAAAAGGTGGGAAGTTGAAAACTAGAAAAAGTAGAAAAACATGTCTTCGGAGTATGTTTCTGGACAAGTTCGTTGTGGCGAACTCAACTTTCCAACACAGAATATGCTTTGGTATTTTAGGCATAACTTTCTGTGTAGTTATCCAAATGGAATAAATTTTAATTTGGTGTAAACTAGAGACATATACAATTTTTTTGACGAAATGGAGATTTAACTAAGTCTCTAAGGATCTCAATGATTGAAGGGAAGTTGAACATAAAATGCTGTGTTAAATAGGAATAGCCCAAAAACTATTGGGACATAACTTTTAGAGTACTATCCCAAATTGAATGACTTTGGTTCCATTAGGAACTTAAGACAATGAGAAACATTTTTCTATAAGGGAGTGTCATCAAATTTCTTCATTTACCTGATCGTAATGGTCACGAAAAATTGACTCAAAGGTTGGGACTTTTAGAAAAGTTTGAGTATTTAGAATTGATCTTGGAGAATATGCAATATATGGGTCCTCAAATTGTATTCCTATTGGATTGGGATTTTGTTATTGTTAAACTAAATCAAGAAGGGAATCAAGGAACGTAAGAGGATCAAGAGGAGAGGCATTTTTGAGCAAGGTTTAAGCAAGAATTTCAAGGTGGGTTACAGTTTTATAATGGACACTATGGTGTACCATGAGCTGTAACACGTCATAATGCATCTTACTATGCATGCATTTAGAGTGCAAGTTTATTGTCTCCATATAGATGCTTGAATTTAGCCAAGAAAGGATGAATTCAACTAAGAGATTGAATTCAACCAATGGGAAGATTCATCATGTACCTTACCTTTAAATGAACATACATAACACCCTTTCACCAAGGTATGTGTATTTTGGATGATAGGATGTGTTGTTTCGGCCAATTGTTGTGCCTATTCAACCAAAAAAGGGGTTCAAGTATAATAATGAATGGTCATGAGTGTACCATCATGACTTTAAGTGAAGATACATGAATCTTTTCCAAAGGATGTGTCCCTTGGCTAAGAGTCTTGGCGACTCTTCAAAGGCACCTTTTGGTGGCCTATAAAAGGAAATTTCATTATTCCTTTAAGAGAGTTTTTTTTCTTTGGCTGACTACCACACTCTTCTCCTCATCTTTGAGCTGAAAACATTCCCTTCTTTCAAATCTTCATGTGTTGAAGCACTCCTCCATAAAATATTTGTTAAGCTTATTAAAAGCATTGTGGGTGAACTATAAGGATTGCTATTTTCACAAGTTAGCAACTCTTCTGACCTTAGTGCATCAGTCTACTCCATCCATTCCAACCACAACGAGTTAGAGAAGAAGGAGAAGCCATAACGGATCTCTATAAGGGAGGTAAAAGATCAAGCATACAAGGAGTTATTTCACTGTGTTTCAAGTTAGTATATCATCCTACCCTTCGTAGTGACATACATAAGATCTTCTATGCTTATGAAATCATGAGATTTCTTACTTGAGTTATGATTGAAAATCAACAAATGGTATTAAAGCTTTAGGTTGAAAGCATGATTTGAAATGATTTTATGACCATAAAATTGACACTAATATATTGGTATATATTTTTTTGGTGCAATCGTGATAATGGCATGTGAACATATTTGTTGCTATGTGTGATAGTTGTTATGCTAAATTGAAGGCTTTATTGAGAGCATGTTTTGTGAAACTATGAACACATATTGAAATAGTTCTAATTGAATGCTATATGAATTTATTTTGCTACATTTTAGTATGAAATAGTTGTTTCTCATACATGTTGCTTGATTAGGTCTTGTTGTGGTAGAAATGCACTTACATGTGATAATTGCATCAATGTAGATGGCATGTAAGAATATTGTTGTTGAATTAAATTAAGACCTCAAGCTTGATGGAGAACATTACTTTATTTGGAAACAAAAGGTTTAATTTTTCAATTCAACTTAACTGAGCGAGATACACTTGATGCACTCTTCCATATGGTCGAGCTACCAACGGTGGGTGAAAACTGTAATGCTTATGAGGCATATAAGAAGAAAGATTATGTAGCCCGTGTTACTCTTTTAAGTACCATGGTTGATGAAATCATGGTGGATTTCTCTATGCTTGAGTTAGCCAAAGCCATACGGGATTTGGCCAAAACTAAGTATGGAGATGTTTCTTTAGAGAAACAAAGAGTTATGATTCTCAAGTTTGAGAATTATAGTAAGAGGGTTGAGCATACAATAAGTGCCCACTTATGTGAGATGTCACGTATGATTCATCAACTCAAATCCACTGGTTATATGCTCACTAATGAGTAACAAGTTCAAGCAATAATTCGTTCCTTGTCTAATGAGGAGTGGTAATTGAAGAAGGTCAATTTACGCCACAACTCTCAAATCAAGTCATTTGATGACATTGCATGGAACCTTTTACTCGAGGCAAAGGTGATGGCCATTAAGAACCATTCAAAGGAATATGTTGCTGGAACTTCCTTTCCCCATAAGAACAAGTTCAAAGGGAAGAAGAAAAGGAAGGATGGTCAAGAAAATGGGAATGGTGCCACCTTGTAAAAGTTCAAGAAGAAACGCAACAAAGCCAAGATGAAGTGCTTCAATTGTGGCAATAAAGGACACTTTGCAAATGTGTGCAAAGCACCTCATAAGGTATATAATCCCTTTTATACTTCATTTGTGCATATTATGTTTTACACGTACTTAACTGAATCTGATTCTTTGTGAATTATAGATTTGAGAGCAATGAATCACTTATCCAAAGAAAAGTCTTGGTTTTTGGCCTTTAGGAAGTTGCCAAATGGAGAAAAGCATATTTCTGTGGGGAAGAATGCAAGCCTTGAAGTAGAAGGGATAGGAACTTGTAGAGTTCCTATGATCAATGGACATTTTTTGTTAATTGATGTTCTATATATACCTAAGATTTATAGAAACTTAGTTTTTGTGTGCTCCTTATTAAAGTTTGAATATTGCTTTAATTTCTTTAATAAATTTATGGATATTATTAAATTTAATGCAGTCATTTGTTCTTGTTTAGTAGATAACTGGTTGTTTGAATTGAACGTGAGTGTACCACTTTTAGTTGCTATATAAGTGAGGTTACTATTGAGATGACCTGGCATGAGCATTTGGGACATATTGGATAAGAAAGTATGACTAAGTTGGCCACGCGTGGCTTACTTGGATCATTATCCAAGGTCTCTATACCAAGTTGCCAATTATGTCTTATTGGGAAGGCCACAAGAAAGCCTTTTATCAAGGCAACTAGAAGCCAAGAAGCTTTATAGCACAAGAAAGCCTTTTGGCAAGGCAACTAGAAGTCAAGAAGCTTTACAATTAGTTCACTCTGATCTTTGTATATGGACTTGGGTTTAGATACTTTATCACATTCATTGACGATTGTACTCAATTTACCCATGTGTACCTACTAAAGCACAAGTATGAAGCATTAAGGTGCTTTGAAAGATACTTGCACTTAGTGGAGAATCAATGGGGTAAGAAGATCAAGTCATTAAAGACTAATCGTGATGGCGAGTACATGTCAAATGATTTCAAGGCATTTTGTGACTAAAAAGGAATTGTGAGGTAACTCACACTTCCTTTTACTCCATAAAAAAATGGAGTAGTCGAAAGAAAGAATAGGATTTTTATGGATATGGTGCAATCTATGGTGGCTCAGGCCAACTTGGAAATTTCTTTGAATCAAGAAATGCCAACTTTATTTAGGATGAGTTCCCTAAATTTGGTTCTTTGGAATTCATTATGCTTAATCTTATATTCCAATGCTCATTTATTTCTAGGTGTTTGAAAATTTTCATACTCATTCATAAAGGTTTGCATAAGATGCGATATAAATCAAAAACAAAAACAAAGCCACTTTCGTGATAAACACTCTCTCCATTCATACTGCTACTTGTTCCTTAATATGCATATAGAAAAGGTCAAATTTTGGTTTTAAGATCTTCTAGAAAATTTCCCCCCTATGTCTATATTTTCTATAGCACTATCAATCAGATCATTTGGACTTCGAAATCATAAGATATAGGCAAAATATCACAAGATGCTCCAAAATAGGGGCAACTCAGGTTACCTTTTTCGATCTCAATTTACAAGGTCATAAAGATATAATTAAGTTAGAGTCCCTTATAAAGATATTTAGCTCTATGTATTAGGTTTCATATGAAACTAAAATCACATAGTTAGGAGGTTTGTAGGCTAATTCATGACTCAAACAATGTGACTGAAGCAAATAAACCCCAAACTGAATTAAACTACACAATATGCTCTTGTCATATTCAACCAATTCTATGCAAGATAACACCAAAGAAACATCCCAAAAACCATTCCACATCCAAATAAATCTTTATATGTATTCAATCATACACAAATATAGAAATCAACTAAGTGAAATCCCAAGCCTAAAAATTGACAAAGTTGGTCTTCTATTGCCTTTCCTTCCCTTCCTCTTAGGCTTTGCTTGACTCACCAACTAGAAACACCAAAAATATACCTCTCAATCCCACTTCCATCCTTATAATTTCATTTCTTTATTAAAAAAAGTAAGAAGAGATAAAGTTGAAGAGAAAACCCCTTACTTTTACCTTGATTTCCACCTAAGATTGGCTTGATTTCTTACATGAAAAATGATGGGATGAAGAAGGTGAAATGGAGAGGAGAAAACTCTGAACTTAGAACCCCAAAATTTCATGCATCTCCACTATCCATATCCCCATTCTAGAACTTTCAAGACTCACACATATGCTTAATTCCTAATAGACACACATACTTTATTATTATTGGTCACACATGCCTTAATCCAATTTGTCCACATGTTAACTTTAGAAAAATTACATATTGGTCCTTCTTCATCCTTTACTTCCCTCATTGGCCTACAATCTTATCAATTAATTTCATTCCCCTACATCTTAATTTTGTAATGTAATAAATTTCATGCAATTGGTTAATCATTCTAGGAGTTATATCTAAAACACTACAAGCGATTTGAAAACAGGGACAGCATCTATAACTCAACTTCAAGACAAAATTCAAAAACCTTAGAGGCACAATAAAATTTTGGTTCCTTCATAAAGATTTTGCATCTATATCTATATATTAATTTCTAATTAGACCAATTTGGAGCTATACAGACCAAGATATGTTCAAATTAAAGAGGTATGTTCATGCCAAAATGAACAAATTACCCATTTACCAAAATCTTTTACATTAAGTACAATTATGTCTCTTACTATACTTAGATGCACTTAATTCATTTGTTATGTTCACTTCTCAATTCACCCTAAGCATGCTATAATACGTCTAGGGTATATTTAGGGCCTTACATTTATCTCCCCCTTAAAAAGAATTTCATCCTCAAAATTCACATTATATTGAATAGCTGTGGGTGTTGAATTCTCATCGTCGATTCGGGTTCTCAAGTTGCCTATTTAATGCCATGATGTTTCCAGAGCACCTTTATAAGAGGAATTTTCTTATTCCTTAATTTTCTTACTTCTCTAGCTAGAATTTCCTTTAATTCTTCATCATATGAGAAGTCTAGTTATCTTTATTTATTGTAAGGATAGCACATGTGAATCATTCGATTGGTACCTCCGTAGCATTGAGACATGGAATACATCGTGCAACTAGGATAGTTTCATAGGAAGAGCCAACATGTACGCCACTGGTCCAATCCTTTCAAGGATTTCAAATGGACTAATAAATTTAGGACTAAGTTTTCCCTTTTTCCCGAATCTTAACACCTTTCTCTAGGGAGAAAATTTTAGGAAAACTTTGTCACCTACCACATATTCAATATATTTCCTCTTCAAATCAGCATACGACTTCTGTATATCACTTGTAGCCTTTAATCTTTGCTAAATAACCCTCACTTTCTCTTCTGTGTATTTGACTCTATGGGCCAAAAAATCTTATTCTCAGTCAGTTATGTCCAACAGACCAAGGTTCTATACTTTCTATCATATAATGCCTCATATGGTGCCATGCTTATACTAGACTGATAACCATTATTGTAGGAAAATTCCATCAAAAGAATGTATCCATCCCAACTACCCGAAAATTCCATAACACATGTCGTAAGCATGTCTTCCAACACCTGTATAACTCTCTCAGATTGCCCGTCCATTTATAAGTTAAAGGTTTTGTTCAAGCTCAGTTGAGTACCCAAAGCTACTTGCAAACTTTTCCAAAACCTTGATGTAAATCATAGATCTTTGTAAGAAACAATTGACAATGGCACTTTGTGTAGCTGAATAATCTCATTCACATACAACCCAACTAATCGACCCATCGAATAATCAAATTAAATCAGTATAAAGTGAGCTGATTTGGTGAGCCTATCCACTATGACCTATATTGTATCATGTTTTCTTTTTGTAAGGGATAGAACTGTAATAAAGTCTATAGTGATATTATCCTATTTCCACTGTGGAATTGGAATGGGATTCAATAGGCCATATGTGATTTGATGTTCAGCTTTCACCTGTCGACAAGTTAAGCACTTGGACATATAGTCCACTACATATGCTTCATTCCTAGCCACCAGTAATGTTATTTCAAGTCTTGATACATCTTGTTACCCCCAGGCTGTATAGTGAACATAGTATTATGGGCTTCATGTAATAACTTCTTCTTTAAGTCCTTTACTGGTGGTAATATAATCCACTCTTAAAGTAGAGACTTTCATCATTTTTCACTACAAAGTCATTATGTTTCCCTTCTTGCACCACTTGTACAATTTGTTGTAACTTGGCATCATCTTTTTTTGCATGTACTATCATTTGTCTTAAGTCAGAACTCATTTTTAACCAAGCTATCAAAGCTCCATCTGGTGCAAATGTCCACCTATTATGTTGTAATGAAAGTGCTGAAATAGACTTCGTACTCAAAGCATCTGTGACCACATTAGCTTTTCCTGGATGGTTGATAGGTGCTTAATTGATTATGAAATTATTCTATAACACTTAGTGATTATTGACATGAAATTGCTTAAGATACTCACTTTGACTCATATGTAATTTTAGACACAATTTAGAAGTAAAGAAGTTAAAGTGAATCGAAGCTCTATATTTTGGCCATTTTTTAAAGATTAATTTTAACTTGTCTTTATGGAGCAAGAAGAGAAAATTAAAAGATAAGAAGAGAATTAAAAAACGAACAAAATGCAAAAAAGTGAGCTATATGGATTATGCATGGAAATTATGTTCAATATGAAATTAATGTCTTACAACCATGCAAGACATTAATTTAATTAATCTCATGGCTATTAGAAAAATCGAAGATGGATAGTTGAAAAAAGAGACACAAAGGGCAAAGCAAGATGAAGAAAACACAACAAATGGCGAGGAGACAAAACGCAAGGCAAGTAGCAGTCCATAGACAAAACAACAACGTGAAAGGACAGTAAAGAAACAAAATGTAGAAGAGGTCTGTGTTTCCTTTATGTTTCACGCAGACAACGTCTGCGTTGTCTGTGTTTAATGTAAACAAGGATTGCATTCAAGCCAAGACATCAGTGAGGGTTTTAAATACAAGTGAATAGTGAAGGTGGCCACCAATGTTTATTTGTCACATCATATAAATAGTAGCAAATAAAGAAGAGAGTAATGGCATGGAATAGAGGGGAGGCGTAATGAAGAGGAGCTACTGGGGGTCTTTTGTAGGGTTATTTGAGTGGGGCTAAAGCATTTCATTTAGAGAGACATATGAAAAGCTAAGTTCCCGACACTAGTTTGCAGGTAACATCGACACCGACGACCCAAGATAAGTATATTTCTTTGTTTTTGTTGTTTCTTTCCCTCATTAAGAATTGATTATATTACCTTGTGTTTATTTAATTGGGTATTATGAAAATATGATTTAAATGCATTCACTGAATCATTTAATTGCAAACCTATTATTAAAATTTGATATAATTCATAATTGTTATGTCTAAATTCATGTGTAACGACTAATGATTCGTAATCATTAGGGATGTTATGACCTAGTTAAATGAAGTATCATATGTGGTTGTTGCCTTGATTAATCGATTTTCATAATTTGTAATGCTACTGCCTAATTAAATCTAGAGGTTGTATCCTAAGTTATTCGATAGTTAGGTTTAATTAATAATTGTATCTTGATTAATCAAAACGTAAGGAAAAACTCAGGATAATTATCAACCCACAGTTAATAGTTGTTATGAGAGGTTAAAAAATAACAAATCCATTAAATATGTTTAATTTAGGTATAGGCTGAGATTGAACCAAAGAATCGGGTTCTCTACCGAATTTCTCACTTTATCATTTTTCGCATGTTCTCTTTAATTTGTTTTCGCTAGGTTAGTTTTATTTTATTTTCTTATTCCAAAATCCAAACCCCCCTTTTTTCCTAAGTACCGATTAATTTCATTTTAACAACTTTTCATACACTCTTTGTGGGATCGACCTAGACTCACCACTGCTATAGTAGTAGTCTAGTTATTTTATTTTGACTAGTGTTACAACGCACTGTTAGTGATAGTCAACTATGCTATCATAGTCCTTAAACAGTTCTAGCCAACGTCGTTGCCTCAAATTTAGCTCCTTCTGTGTGAGCAGGTACTTTAAACTCTTATGGTCCATATACACCCTACATCTTTCCCCATATAAGTAGTGCCACTAAATTTTTAAGGCAAACACCACTACTGTCATTTCTAAATCCTGTGTAAGGTAGTTCTGTTTATATAGCTTTAGCTACTTTGAGGCATAAGCCACCAATTTCCCATCTTGCATCAATACACAACCCAGACCATTCCTAGAAACGTCACTATACATGGCATATTCTTTACTAGGATTTGGTTGTGTCAACATTGGAGCTTCGTTGAGCATCTTACTAGCTTGGCATATTTCATTCCATTCAAACTTTGTTCCTTTCCAAAGTAACTTTGTGATTAGAGAAGCAATTACTAAGAACCCTTTGACAAAGTACCAATAATAACCTAGTAAGCCAAGAAAAAATTTCACTTCCTTCACATTCAGAGGCGATTTCTAATTAAGAATCACATCAATTTTACTGAGATCTACCCTGATACCTTCCGAAGAGATGATATGCCCAAGGAAAGAAACTTTATTTAGCCAAAAATCACATTTGCTTAATTTGGCAAATAATTGTTTCTCTCTCAAAGTCTAGAGCACAATTCTCAAATATTGAACATTTTCCTCTTTATTCCTCAAATAGACCAATATATCATCTATAAAAATCACAAAAATTGGTCTAGGTAGGGTCAAAACACTCCATTCATCAAATCTATGAAAGTAGCTGGTGCATTAGTTAGTCCAAAAGGCATGACCAAGAACTCATAGTGGCCATATCGAGTCCTGAATGTAGTCTTTGAAACATTTACATCTTTTACCCAAAACTGGTAATAACTCAAGCGAAAATCAATTTTGGAGAACACTCTCGCACCTTTCAACTAATCAAATAAATCTTCTATTACGGGCAATAGGTCCTTATCCTTTATAGTCACCTTATTCATTAGATGACCAAACGAGAAAAAACGACTAAAGTCATACCAAAGGCTTCTGATTTCAAAATCCAAAATGGAAAATTTGCTATCTCATTGTCTATAGTCTATACACATTCATAAGCTATCTTCTTTCTTTTTGATAAAAAATACTGATGCTCCTATGGTGACACACTAGGCTAGATAAAAACACTTGTCCAAAAGCTCTTGTAACTGAGTTTTCAACTCTTTTAACTTTGTAGGAGCCATACTATAAGGTGGCCTTGAAATGGGAGCAGATCCAAGTAAGATTTCAATAGATAATTCTACCTCCCTCTTAGGTGGCAAACATGGTAACTCATTGAAGAACACGTCAAGAAACTCATTTACTATTGGTAAGTCTTGTAAATTCGCCTTCTCCCTTTTTGAATAAAGTATTAAAGCCAAATAAGCCTCCTAACCCTTTCTAAGAAGTCGTCTTGCTTACGTAGCTGATATTACATTAGTCAAAGGAGTAGGTTGAATACCATGCACCACTTTTCTGAACCATCAGAATCTTTGAGCACAACTATTTTCAACCCACAATCAACTATAGCTTTGTGTTTGGACAATCAATCCATGCCCAATATCAAGTCAAATTTATGTAAAGGTAGTTCTATTAGATCAACAACAAATTATTTCCTATAGATCATAATAGGGCAATCTCTATACACTTTATTCACATATACGCAATGGCCCAACGTTCTAGTCACATGTATATCATAAGCTAGTCGATCTACAAATAACATCCTATCATGCACTCCCCTAGTGCAAATGTACGAATGAGTGAGCCAGGATCTATCAATATATGCATATCAAGATTAAAGAGAGAGTAAGTACCAGCTATAACTTATAGGGCATCCTATTCCTCACGAGCCTCCATAGCATATGCTTGTGCTTGACTGGCTGATGCTGTAGGACGATCAACAGACTCAGATGTTGTACATCAGAATGGCCCTAGACTGGCCTGGTCCACTTCTGCCTCTACCTTATGCTCTAGATGTCATAGGTGTCTTGGATGCCCCTCTGCTCCCCTAGGATGCTCTAATATTTCCTGGGATCCCGAGCTTTTTGGACAATTAGCCATTAGATGATGTGTACCCCAATATTTAAAACAGGCCCCAGTCAACCATCTGTACGTGCCCAAATGTCTCCTAGTACAGTGTAGGATTCTGGTGGTCCATCTCCTTGTCTAGTTTAAAAGCCTCTATCAATATTAGTTATTGTGAATTGCCCTTGACATCTTCCTATGGTGGCTTAGCTATAGACTAATTATGTTGGAGGCTCACTCTGCGAGTCTCTGGTTCTCTTACCTAAAGATGAGCCACCTCTAAAGAAACTCCTCCTTCGTGTCCTTTCTCTCTTGGCTATCTCTAATTTCTCTACTATGATAACTGATTCAACTAACCGATAATAGCTCACCTGTTGTAAAGAAATTGTAGCCAATAGATACTCTTTGAAGGAATCATTTAATCTATCCTCAAATTGTTGACAATGGAAGGCCTCTTTCAAAACTGGCTCTGGAGCATACCTGCTGAGCCGGCTGAACTCCTTTCCATACTCAGCCACATATAGGTTTTTTTTTCTTTTTATAAGCTTTTATAACATATTTCTTCTTGAACTCTTAGGTAAAGAACTCCCAAGTTGGAGGATTAGGTAGTTGATGAAGTAGGACTAATTTCCACCAATCATAGGCTGGCCCTTATAAAAGAGAGACAACACAGTTAACCATTTCTTCGGGAGGACACCTAATCTCATCCAAAATCCTCTGTGTCCGCTCTAACCAGTATTTTATTTTATCTCATTCTTCAAGATTCATGCCCACAAACTCTTCTACCTTATGCTTTCTCAAAGCTTCTTAGGAGCTTTTATGTCCATCATTCTCACCATATCATGTGAAAGCTTTAGAAACATCTCCCCAGGTACTGATGGTACTAATACTTCACCCCTTGGAGGCTCAGGAGGACCCGAAACTGATTGATCTCCCCCTACCACACTATCAGCTAACTCCTCCTCAGCTTCACAAGATCTTTCCATCTCTACTATCTATAAGAAAACAGGGACATCTGGATTAGGCCAACACAACACCAAACCTTATCACACATTACTAGACTCTTATTGGTCAGAACCACCTAAACCAAGCTAGATTCCATAAAATTTAACACCCCTTATACGAAACCTACAATCATCCACATATAAGGCAACCAATGTCCCATTCATATATTCACGACATGCATTTTGGTCAATGTTATACATATACACATTACAAAATTCCCCAATGCTTAACATTATCATTTAACAATAATAAAACATTTTTACAATTACATGGTAATCCAAAAGAAAACATACAATTTCATTTAACCATTACATGTACAATCATCTTTAACTAAAACCACCCTCCATTAGTACTTTTTCTTCTATCTGTTGGCCTTGGTCCCTGCAGATGTTCCTTGTACCTCACTCCTACGACTTGGACCTATACAGATTAACACCCGTGATAAGCTTAAAAGCTTATTAGGGAAATACTTAGTTTGGATGACCACTCATAGTGGTCATCTGTCAAGCACATATATTCATGAACATCGCACAAATATAAATAATGATGGCATACTTAATCAATATATAACACAAACATGCTTCAATATTTTTTCATATATCATAAATTTATCTTTAAAACTCAAAACATTGATATTCAACACTCAATGATATAAATTATCAATACAAATGCAAATGCTCATTCATATACCGATTATTTATGTTGTCATATTGTATTTCTTATTTATATCTCTTTACTTTATTTTTTATGTTAGGCCTACACGTTTTCTGTGGGTGTGGATAACGAATGTTGTGGATATTCAAAGATATCAAACTGTGGATACCTAATAGTATCGAAATGTGGATACCAATAGTGTCAAACTGTAGTAGCTGCACTATAACCCTATTGGCATGTCTATCTATCCACAACTAAGACAATAGAGCAGGCACTATAACATTTCCTTTAACCATTTACAAATTTCACAATTCATGTTAACAAATCATATGATATACATTTCAAGTCATAAAATCTATATTTACATTCATACATGCAATTCATGGCTTACCACCATTAGAAGGGTATCAAAATCAAACTTGTATAATCATACTATACATATATGAGTAATGAATATGCATACAAATCATTTATGTACATGTAAATTTTCTTTGGAATGCATTATGCTTAATCTTATATTCCAATGTTCATATCTCCCAATTCATATACAGTAAGTCCTATTTCAGTTATCTCTAGGTGTTTGAAAATTTTCATACTCATTCATAAAGGTTCGGATAAGATGCGATAGAAATCGGAAGCAAAAGCAATGTCAAAGTCGTGACAGACACTCTCTCCATTCATACCACTATTTTTTTCCTTAATATGCATATAGACAAAGTCAAAACTAGGTTTCAATGTCTTTTAGACTTTTTTTTCTTCTTTATTTATAGTTTCTATAGCACTAGGAATTAGACCATTTGGACTTCTAAAATATGAGATATAGGCAAAATATCACAAGCTGCTCCAAAACAGAGGCAGCATCAAGTTACCTTTTTCGATCTCAATTTCCAAGGTCATATAGCCAAAATTAATTCAGAGTCCCTTAGAGAGATATTTATCTCTATGTATTAGGTTTCATATGCAACTAAAATCACACAATTTGGAGGTCTGTAGGCTAATTTATTACTTAAACAATATTACTAAATCAAACAAACCCTAGAGTGAATTCCCCTACACAATACTATCTTGTCATATTCAACCAATTCTATGTAAGATAACACCAAAGAAACATTCTAGCAACCATTCCACATCCAAATGAATATTTGTATCTATTCAATCATACACAAATATAGAAATCAACTAAGTGAAGTCCCAAATTTAGAAATTGACAAAGTAGGTCTTCTATTGCTTTTCCTTCCCTTCCTCTTTGGCTTTTCTTGACTCACCAATTAGAAATATCAAAAATATGCCTCTCAATCCTAGTTCCATCCTTATAATTTCATTCCTTCATAAGCAAATCAAGAAGAGACAAAGTTGAGAGAAAATCCCTAACTTTTACCCTGATTTCTACCTAAGATTGGCTTGATTTCTTACATGAAAAATGATGGGATGAAGAAGGTGAAATGGAGAGGAGAAAAATATGAAATTAGAAACCCTAAGATGGCATGCATCTTCCCTCTCCCCATTCCAGAACTTTCAAGACTGACACATATGCTTAATTCCTATTGGAAACACATGCTTTATTATTGTTGGTCACACATACCTTAATCCAATTGGTTCATGTGTTAAATTTTGAAAAATTGCACATTGGTCCTTCTTCCTTTACCTCCCACATTGACCTACAATATTATCAATTAATTTCATTCCCCTATATCTTAATTTTTTTAATGTAATAATTTTCATGCAATTTGGTTAATTATTCCAGAAGTTATACCCAAAACACTACAGGCTGTTTGAAAACAGAGGCAACAACCATAACTCAAATTCAAGCCAGAATTAAAAAACCATAATAAAATTTTAGTTCCTTCATCAACGTTTTAGATCTATGTCCCTATATCAATTTCTAATTTTAATTATACAATTTGGAGGTATAGAGATCAAGATATGGCAAAATTATAGAGGTATGTTCATGCCAAAATGAACAAATTACCCATTTACCCAAATCTTTTACATTAAGTACCATTATGTCTCGTACTATACTTAGATGCACATAATTCTTTTGTTATGTTCACTTCTTAATTCACCTTAGATATGCTATAATAATTCTAGGGTATATGTAGGAGCCTTACAATGGCGGGTTGGGTATAATTTCGATTTCAACTACATAAAAGTTGTTGTTAAGTAAGGGAGTTTAGAGGCTACATATGGGCAACGAAGCTCTCTGGACCAAAAGGGTCCATGTATATCACCTTAGCAACTAGAATTTTTTGCAAACAGTTGTGACTACTTAATATTCATATATCTTCAATCAGTTGCCTAGTTTTCGAAGTCTGCTTTATCCATACATTAATCATAAGGTAGGAAATGGATAAAACATTTGGGTATGGTTTGACAATTGGATGGATGCAAGCCCTCTTATTTATAGATCTGAAATTTCTCAGCTGAGAAATAGACTACCTCTTAACTCTAAAGTCTCCTCTCTAATCTAAAGAGGAAACTGGAATGAAACTTCAAGGTTTCACGGCTTTGAATGAATTTGTACCCCAACTGAATGCTAGAAGTACCAAAGATGCTATCTATTGCATACCCAAACCCTAAGGATTTTTCTCTAATGAAACACGTCACATAATTTTTACTAGTAATCAAGCAGTGTCGTGGTATAATCCCCTTTGGAAGAATCCTCTAAACCCAAAAGCCTCAATAATGACTTAGCTTGTGATTAAAAATAGGCTTCGAACCAAATCTAGATGGTTTGCACATAGAAACTCCACTTATGTCCTATGCAAGATAGCAGAAGAAAATCGAGACCATTTATTCTTCTCTTGTAACTACTGCAAAACCATTTGGAGAAGAATCCAAGTTATGTTGGATGCTACAACGTACACATACGACTGGGAGATAACTTTGAATAGGTTTATTAAGTCCAGGGAAAGAGAATGACTTCCTAAACAAAGTTGCTTTCTCCATTACTGTCTATGCAATCTGGAAAGAGTGAAACTGCAGAATTTACAAGCAATCTAAAGAAGATAATCACTAGCTCGCTGATAAAATATTAAATTGGACAAGATTTATTTTAATTGCTAAAAAAGTTGACAAACTTCTCCTTACCAGAGTGAAGAGTATATGGAATCTACGATCAACATGTCGCACCTCCATATTAATTGAACTACTATGTTTAACTTATTCGATTAGTATGTAATGTAATTTACTTTGTTTTTATAAAACTAGGATTCTTACAACTCAACAAACATTGTAATGTGGTTCTAGCTTTAACTATCATTAATAAACATTCATTCATTTTCCAAAAACAAATAAGGGAGTGTCATTCTATAAATGCTTTGGGTCACAAACTTTCATATTAAAATATCTTATATTTGTACTTATAAATTAAAAAAAGGTAATTTCATCAAATTTAGAATTTAGAATTTTAAGCATTTAAACTTTTAAATATTTAAATCAAATCATGGCTCTTATTTATGTACATTTCATGTACATTTATTGATATAAATAATGAAAAATAAAATATTAGATAATGCTACAACTTTTGTTTAATTAAATAAAATTTCTTGTTAATTTTAAGAATACACTTCTGATTCATAATTTTTGTTCAAATCATAGGTATTGTGATTCAAAATAATTTTAAATTAAATAATAAATCTTTATTTTGTAATATATATTTATTAATTTAATATTTTAATTATTAAAGTAATTATGATATTAAATTTAATACTATTTATTTATTTTTAATTTTAATTATTAATTTAAGATTCTCAATGTATATATATTGATGCTCTCATATTTTCCTTTCAAGAAACCTCATCAAAACTATGGAAAGGATGATAAAGCAATTTTTATGGGGGAAAAGTGGGACGAGGTGGAAGAGTTGCAAAAGTAAGATCGAAAGTATACAGAAAAAAGAAGAGGGTAGACTAAGATTGGAAGCTATAAATAAGAACAATAAAATTCTGATGGTAAAGATGATATGGAGAATCCTAATGGACAAGGAATCATTGTGGATTAAGTGGTTATACATCTATATAATTAAGGGAAATAGCCTCTAGGGTACGGTTACAAAAGCCTCACATTCTTAATTCTTTAACCAACCGCTTCTTTAACCAACTGCTGAAGTTAAGATGCTTAGTATAAGCAAATGTATCCTGTAAAGTAAGGAAATGAGACAAGGCCTTTTTATAGTTTGATATTTGGAATGGTCAAGGTGCTCTTATACAAAATCAACATGCAATGACAACTCTCTCCACTTTTCCTTAGAAAGCCAAAGTGCAAGTTCTCTTGGAAAATGTGAATTGGGCACTATTACCAAAAGTGCTAAGGAATAGGATGATAATCCAACCTTCAAATCCAAAAATGACGATATATATTATTGACATAACATACCTATGGTTGACTTAGTAAATAAGAAAACCAACGAACTAATCTAGGGGATTGGATCTAAAGTAGAATGGAGCAAAATGATCTAGAGTAGTAGTGTTAAGCCAAGTGCCAGTATTTTGTTATAGTTAGCAATGTTGAACAAGCTCAATATAATGGATAGACTGACATATCAATCCATTCATCGAAATGTCTTTTTGTCAATGATCACTTAAGGATGTCAATGAAGGACGTTAATGCTCCTTCTATCGGCCTAGTAGCGTCTTGCCATTGTAGAACCATATCCATAAGATCTTTGATTTGTTCTTGTAAATTTAAGAATTTGTCCCACTTTGATCATTAAGTTATTTTGAAATTAGCATTCCAATAATAAAAGTCAATTTCTAGTTAAAGAAGTTGAAGGAATAGCATAGTAATGTTTAGGTTACATGAAGTTCAAGTGTCTTACCCCCTCCCCTCTCATCTTTGTGTTCTTCTTTGCCTAAGAATGTGTTTGAAAATGATGTAAAATTTTGTATTTTTGTATTGATTGAATGAATAGTCACGTACATTAAATTCTCAATTTATACAGATTGTTTACACTGACAGCTTATACATATCGAATAAATTTGTTGTAACAGAATTTGTTATTATAGTGCCTGTCTTCTAGAATCTTTTAGTTCATGCTCTTCTGTGTGTGGGTATATGATAGCTTGTGATAGACTCTTATTTTGGGTTGGCAGGCTTGAATTATTAAGTGAAGAGAGTCCACTCCTTTGTACATCCACGTTACTCTTCGAGACTCTTCTTGTAACATCCCCACTCAAACTCAACCTAGGATTCTGAACTAGATTGAGTTTGAAGATAAGATGGTTGAGGTGAGCAGCGGGCATGGGCTTTGTTAGGCCATCTCCAACCATTACACCAAATTTTTACACCAAATTTGGTGTAAAGTGGAATATTCTCATAATCTTTTTACAC
>JANSVA010000218.1:21214957-21242079 GCA_025504915.1 Erythroxylum reticulatum
TTTTTGAACCAAAACACCAAATTTGGTGTTTTGGTGCCTTGGTTGGAGATGGCCTTAGTAGTTCGGCTATCTGATCAGTGGAGCTAATGTATTTTACTTCGAGGGTTCCATCGGAGATTTGTTCTCTTATAAAGTGTATATCTATCTCAATGCGTTTGGTGCGAGAGTGAAAGACTGGATTCTGTGAGAGAGATCGAGCCCCGTTATTGTCGCACCATAGAATGGGTTTGTGAGGGATAGTGAAGCCTAGCTCAGATAAAAGTGAAAGAAGCCAATTAGCTCAGTAGAGAGTTGAGAGAGGGCCCTATGCTCAGCTTCAGTGCTTGATCGAGCCATGACTTGCTGCTTTTGGGAGTTCCAGTTCACCAGATTTCTCCCCAGGAAGATATAACCACCAGATGTGGACTTCCAATCGTCGGGAGAGCTAGCCCAGTCTGAGACACTGAAGGCATGAAGAGCGAGAGGAGTCGATGAAGGTTTGAAGTGCAAACCGAGATGAGAAGACCCCTGCAGGTAACGTAGAACTCTTTTTAAGCCAATCCAGTGAGGATGTAAAGGATTGGAGAGAAACTGACTCAGTTTATTGACAATATAACTAATGTCAGGCCTTGTATCGCAGAGATATTGCATGGCACCAACCAGAATACGATAGATGGAGGGATTATCAACAGGAGAACAATCGTACAGAGAGAGCTTGGTGCTTGTGGAGATTAGAGTGGAGCAAGGTTTGCAAGTCATCATATTCGCCCTTTGAAGTAAGTGACGAATGTATTTATGTTGTGATAGATAAAGCGTAGTAGAATTTCGATAAACCTCAAACCCTAGAAAATAGTTAAGACTGCCAAGAGATTTGAGAGCAAACTAATTACGTAGCTTAGCAATAATGGTTTGTATTGCTTGTTGATTATTACCAGTGACTAAGATGTCACAAACATAAACCATTAGAATGATAAATGTAGCCTAATTTCTGAAGAAGAATAATGAAGTGTCTGATTAGAGGTATGAAATCCCCATTGGTTGAGAGCACCTTTGAGTGTGTGAAACCAAGCCTTGGGAGCCTGTTTGAGCCCCTATAGAGCTTTAAGCAGGCGACAAACATGAGTAGGATTGGTAGGATCTTTGAAACCCAAAGGATGGCTGATGTAAACCTCTTCTTGTAAACATTGAGAAAGTTGTTGTTTACATTGATCTGTTGTATATCCCAGTTGTAGGAGACAACTAGTGAGATAATAAGTTTGATAGTTGAGGCTTTTACCACAAGACTAAATGTTTCGGTGAAGTCAACCCTAGGGATTTGATTAAACCCCTTAGCAACAAGGCGAGCCTTATTCTTGGCCACAAACCGATCAGCATGATATTTGAGTCTAAATACCCATTTGGTGCCCAGAACATTCATATGAGAGGCATATAACACTAATTGCTAGGTCTAGTTGTGGTTCAATGCATTAATTTCATTATGCATATCTAGTTTCTAGGTGGGATCATTTAGAGCTTGGGAAATTGAATCAGATTCTTGAGTGGAGTAAGGAGGGATAGCATCGATGATTGTAGTGGTGTAGACTTTAGGTTTGTAAATACCATTCTTAGATCTTGTTTGCATAGGATAAGTAGGCAAAGAGGTGGAAGGGACAGTGGGGTTATAGGTTGACAAAACAGGAGGTATAGAAGGACGTGTGGTATTAGGAGAAGCAATGGGGGAAGAATTAGAAACAGATAAAGGAGTAGATAAAAGTGTAGAAGAATGTACCTGATCAGTGTCACCGGGCTATAAAGGAAGTGAGGACGGATCTGCTTCCAAAGAAGTGCCTTGGAGTGACTTGTTAACGTGAGTGACAGGAATTAGAGCAAAAAGAGGTAAACAAGTGTTAGAATCAGAAGTAAAGGGTGCCTGTTTTGGTGAAAAAAGGGGTTGGATATGGAAATTCCTCCTTATTAAACTTAACATGGAGAGAGATAAAACTTTGACCCTTGGTATTAAGACACATATAGCCTTTTTAATGGGGACTATAACCTAGGAATTCACATTTTGAGGAGTGAAAATTAAGTTTATGAGCAGAGTAGTAACATAGATAGGGAAAGCAACTACACCCAGAGGGTTTTAAATACATGTAATTCGGCTTTTTGTGATATAGTTTTTCAAAGGGTGATTTGTTCTTCAGGGTGGGTGAAGGTAAATTATTGATAAGGTAGGTGGTAGTAGAAAAGGCTTCAAGCCATAGAGTTAAGGGCATATGGGCATGAGAGAGCAAAGTAAGGCCCATTTCTATGATGCGACGGTGTTTCCTTTCAGAAACACCGTTTTGTTAATGTGTATAGGGGAAGGTGAAGTTCTATATGAGTTTTGAATTTAATGACTGTTGATAGAGCATCAGATTTGAGTTTAAGAGGATAAAACCAGGTAAATCGTGAGTAGGCATCAATGAAAATGATATAATATCTATGGCTAGGAGATGAGTGGTAGGGTGAGGGTCCTTATATATCTGAGTATATAATTTTAAGTGGTTTACTGGCTGTTATCTCATGATTTGCAAAAGGTAGTTGATGAAGTTTACCATAATTACAAGAGTCACAGAAACTGACAACATTTAGATTAATAAGTAAATTCATTGACTTTGCTACAAGCTTTAGTACACTGGTGGACAGATGTCCAAGTTTGGCATGCCAAACATTTGCATTAACATGAGCAATATTTGTTTCGACTTGATTTAAACCAATGTTGGAATTAACAAAACTTAAAGCTATAGAGTCTTTAGGAGAAAATATAGAAGATACTTTGGGTGATGATTTGGACTGGAGTCTTTGTTTTGTGGTAGATGTAGGCTAGGCAGATGATGCTTTAAGGCTGTAAAGGCCATTCTGAGGCACTCCTCGAAGCAAAATTGTTCCTGAAACCTTGTCCTTAAAGAGACAACACTCATCAAAAAATTCAACTACAATTTTATTATCCTTTGTCAATTTCAAAATACTCAGAAGATTTTTTATTATGGAAGGCACATGTAGTATTTGTTTTAACGCTAGAGGTGTATGTGTGTTATCATGAAATTTAATGACTGATGAACCAATATGAGCTATAGGTAAAGCATTACCATTTCCCACTGTGAGTTGTTCTTTGCCTCCATATTCTGAGCCAATGGACAGGTTCTGAATGTCTGCTGTAACATGGTTTGTAGCACCATTGTCAACAAACCATATGGTGTTACTTGAAGGTTCTAGTGCAATGTAGGATTGATTGTGAGCAAGAAAGGTCTAAGGAGAGTTGCGTGTAGATTGAGAGTTTCTTTGAAAATTAGACTGTGAATGTTGAGATTTCCAGGGAGGTTGTGTGCCTTGCCATGATTGATCGAAGCGCTTATAACACTTTGGCACATCATGGCCTGGCTTCTGACATAATTGGAAGAAAATAGGAGAGTTGCCAGACCATCTTCCTCCTCTGCCACGACCCCCTTGGCCTCTAGAACCAGCTCGTCCTCCTTGATTGTTGTTTCTGATCTGATTGTTATAGCTAGCAAAATTGGCAGTAGGTGCTAGAATATTTGTTTGAGATATTGTGTTTAGTTGTTCTAGTCGAGTCTTATACATCATCAAAGAGTATTGTGCTTCTTGAAGGGTAGATAGATTCATGGTGTGAGTTAAAAGAACAACCACAGGGTCATACTCATGCCCTAAGCCATTTAGTGCACTAAGAATGAGCTCATGTTCGGTTATAGAGTATCCTACCAAGAGAAGATCATCTCCTATTGATTTAATTTTCTGCATATACCCATTGATTGTTAATGATCCTTTCTGGATGGTTGATAGTTGTTGCTTTAACTGTAGGACTCGCACTATGCATAAAGCTTTTTAAGAATTTTCCAAGCTTCAAGAGAGGTTTTGGACTAATTAATTTGTCTAATAACCTCCTCTCCTATGGTGGAGAGTAACCAACATAGAAGGAGCTGATCCAATCTTTGCCAAGCTCTGTAGTCTAGATTTATTTGAGCAGCAGTTGATGAGGATCTTGAGAGAAACTGCTGTGGTGGAATAAATTCTGCAGAGATGAAATCCTCAAGCTCAAGAGCTCAATTGGCAGCCAAAACTTGAGCTCGCCAGTGGATGAAATTCTTTCTATCAAGCTTGATGGGAAGATTGAAGTTGAGTGTTTTTGCAAGGACTAAAAAACCAAGTGAGGTTGCAAGGATTTGCGTTTGCTGTGTTGAAGAATGATTGGTAGAAGATGATTGATTTATTGTGTCAGCCATTAGACGTTTGTCTATGAAAGCTCTGATACCATGAAAATGATGTAAAATTTTGTATTTTGTATTGAATGAATGAATAGTCATATACATGGAGTTCTCAATTTATACAGATTGTTTACACTGACAGCTCATACATATCGAATAAATTTGTTGTAACAGAATTTGTTATTGCAGTGCCTATCTTCTAGAATCTTTCAGATCATGCTTTTCTGTGTGTGGGTATATGATAGCTTGTGATGGACATCCCTGTGCTGGACTCTTATTTTAGGTTGGCAGGCTTGAATTATTAAGTGAAGAGAGTCCACTCCTTTGTACATACACATTACTCTTCGAGACTCTTCTCGTAACAGTGTTGAGTTAAGGCTTGGGAGATATTCTTCTACATATTAAAACTTTATATTCGTATACACATTCAAACTTCAGACCCTAAGAATAAGAGAATCTCATGATAACGACAAGACATTTGGAATAAATATGTTGTTAACATGGTTGGGTGATGTCAAACTGTAAGTTTATCACATTTAACTCTTAATAGCAGGTATTACCAGCTCATCCTAAGATGGTGATCATCAAATGCACTTCATGGGGTTGTTAGTATAAATGGAAAGGCCCACAAACTCTAAATAAATGAGTTGTTATTTTTATGTATATCAATTGTGTATTTAGGTTGATAATGAGTAAAATTTAAGGATATTCTACATCATATGAGGATTTTACTGTGTGATACGGTCTTCTCTATTATTTTATATATTAGAAAGATAATCAAGTGGTAATATTAACTATTAATTTATTACATCTTAAAGTCAAGTGAATATTTTGTCAAATATTTTCAAGTTTTAAGTATTAAAATATCAAATTAACTAACAAGCATCACTGTTTAAGAATCAATAAGATGGAATTATTAACTATAAATCTTAAGAAAATAAATTTAAGCTTCCACGGAATTGAACATAGAAAATATAAACTTTGATCGACTAAAACTAGCAATCTCTGGAGATATAAAATCAATTCAGATTGATCAATTTATAAAGTTAAAATATCAAGAGAAGGTAAACTCCAGGATAGCTTCAAACAAGTAAAACATCTTTATTGTTCAAAGTTTGTAAGCATGGTATTTTGTTCTCCAAAGCCACTTCCAACCAAAAATCATAATAATGTCGAGTCTTAGTCATCATTAAATATGGAAATAAAGCAAATAAATCAAAAGAAGAGGGCAATCTATGTAATTGCTTTTAATCTCTCAATCTCTAATCTTAATTATTTGGCCTTTGAACATGTGCAATTTTCTAGACATACATGGTGACTAGTTTTCTTCGCTGTTGTCTTATGAGTTTAGGCTCGATAGAGAGGGAGTTGTCTCAATTGAGTTTATATTTTTATTGTGACCCAAATACTATTATTTTCTCTATAAGAAAATCCAACTTGAAGTAGGATATCCCAACTTGTTATTGCGATCAACACTTAAAGCCATTAAAACACAATTTAACCTTTATTTCTAAGTAAAAACAGAACTGTGCAGGCTCTAATGTGTACTCTTACAAGAATCTATGTTTTTTCATCGTTTCTCTAGCTTCTAACCCAAATTTTGACAAATTCTATACAGACTTCTATTAGATGAGGATTTCATACCTTGTCAAGTCTATCACTTAAAGACCGATTTCTAATCTTGTTAAGTCTATCACTTAATAGCCATCTTTAATCACCTTTAGACCTCAAATAATCTTAGTTAAGCTCTCTTCCAATCATGCGTACACATCCAAAAAGCTTATCAAAATATTCATATAATTGACTACTTCTGGTTGGTCGGACTTGGTCGGCCGTTGATTAAGTTGGTGTTGGTCCCTTGACATAAAGGAATCTGAACATTGTATTTGCCTGTTTCTTTCCGAGTCTATGTGATGAAAAAGCTTGTCCAACGACATCGCTTGTTCCTGTAACAAGGATATAGAGACAAAAGTGCCAGAATAGTCTACTAATTTTGAGACTTGAAGCCTTCAGCCATGGGACTGGACACATTTGTTAAAACAGACAAACAAGTAACAGCCTAAGCTACTACCAGTTGCTTTCAATGATTAAAGCTAAACCAGAATTCCAGCACCAAAAGCGTAGGAACTGGAGATGAGCAGGTGGGGATAATATATATAAGCAATCAATTGGAAGTGAACAAATATGACAACTGTAGACATACAAGCCGAGCTTTTGGTCAACGTGAAGATCATTTGCAAATTGAAGTAGCAAATATACAAATACCTTCTGAAATCCATTAAGATTGAAGGAAAAAAGACCAGTTGCAAAGGTTCATACTTTGTACCAAATACATGCGAACAGAATGAAAAGCTAATGCTATGCAACTTTTGAGCCAAGTAATTGCCATGGACTTTGATTTGATTTTTTCGATCATATGAAATTCAGAAGTCAATCACATAAATAGAAGAAAGAAAATGAACTACTGATCAAGGATGTCGCTAAATTTGAAAATCGAACCGGAATTGATAGCATAAACATTGTCAAGCAAAATGATGTTCCGAATTTTCCAAATAAAGGAGATTAAGGTTCCAATACAAATATGAAATTAACAAAGATAATACATGGACTTAGAAAAGTGATGTCCCCTTGCCCTTCTTGTCTCCGCCAATCTCAAAATGCTTGCACCTCTGCATAAACCATAGAAAGAACCAACAAGCAATAGGAACACTATAAGATAAAGCAGGGTAACTGAAGAGTTAATAAACCTTAATAGGATGTTGAGACACATGCTTGCAGCTCTGGCATTGCAACCTCAACACAATCTTCTTTGTAGTTTTGGCCTGTCGAGAAAAAATAATCAACACCACATCACAATATAATGATGGTATATAATGATGGTATGTCCCATCATTAAAAAAAAGAAAAAACAGCACAACGATTGGATTATATTTATTTATTACCTTCTTGTGGAAAACGGGTTTGGTTTGTCCACCATAACCTGATTGTTTGCGATCGTAACGCCGCTTACCTTGAGCAGCGAGGCTGTCTTTGCCCTTTTTGTACTGGGTCACCTTGTGTAAGGTGTGCTTCCTGCATTCCTTGTTCTTGCAGTATGTTTTCTTCGTTTTTGGAACGTTGACCTGCAATTGTGAACATGTTTAACGGAAAAAAAAAGGAAATTGCAGATAAAAGCGGATTGCTCATAATTGGAGATTCCATAATATTCAACATCCGGCCATGTTCTTCATGTTACAGAAATGTATAAAGAAACTAACCATTTCGTACTCTGAATCTGAAATCAGCGGCTGAACAGAGACAAAGCTCTCAAACCTTAAACCCTAGTTAAGGAAGGGGGTAAACGCCGTCGTATCAATGTCTCAAATCTTGTCCCATGGGCTTAAAATGACCCGTTAGATCTAATTGGGTCTGGATTTCTGGCGCCTAAGACCCGCAGTGATAATCTATCAGCGAATCAGTTACTGAAAGTGCAACAAATATTACATTATGTGGCATTTTCAAATTACTTTTGTCACGCAACGAAAGAGTAGCTTTGCTTCAGAACTTCTAGGGCAAGTAAAACCATAACCAAATCAGTTTTCTCAGTTTCTGCTGACTTGATTACATAAAATTTGGCTCGAATTGGTAAGAGCAAGTGTAGTTCTGACAGATGCTCAACCTAATCAGGCGAAAGATTCTAAATTAAGCGATCTGGACACCTCTTTAATTAGACTTGGATTAAAGAACAGTACAAAAATGTCAGTACTCAAAAATGTGAGTTTCTAGATACTAGATTGACACCATAGTTTCATTTTTATCGCTTATCTTTCCTTAGTTTCTACAATGCTCCTTTCTATATACCACCAGCATCAATACATCTAATTGCTTGTTCGGTTAATTTTTTGTTTCAATAGTCTTCAGAATCTTGAAAGACTTGGTGTATGATCTTTGCTCCAAATACATTAATTTTGATTATTCCTCACTTAGATCTTAAATAGTACTTAAAACAACTAGTTATCATTAATAATCGGACAATAACAAATATAAAAGCTCACGTTAACTTTTATGGATCCCAGTTGAATTTCAAATAGTACATGAAATAATTAGCTTAATTACTTTCAGTTGGTTGAGAGTTGTGGCTTTATTACTTTTTAATTCTGAGTTAGCAGTATGTGGTTGAATTTCTTGTTTTCCTTTTAATGAATTATTTTAAACTCAATTTCTATTCATTCATTTTTCCTTTCCATTTAAAAAACTCATCCTTATCATCAATAATCATAACTATATATGTACACTTTTTTTTTAGTCATAATTAGAAAAAAATTATAAAAATGGTAAACACTGGGTGAACTAAAACAAATAAATGATGAAATAATTGCTTTATTAATATAAAAATGATGTAACAAAATTTTATAAATTATTTTTAATAGAATAATTGATTAAAATTTTATAACAAATAACGTATTGTTAATTAATTTAAAATGTTAAATTTTATCATAAAATATTTTAACTAAATACATTTATTTTTTACAATCCAAATTTATAATAATTAATTATAATTTATAAAAATTATAAGCGCGGTAAATGATAGATGAGTTGAAATAAATATATAATAATATAATTTTTTATTAATATAAATGAAAACTAAGCATTCTTTAACTTAAATAATAATAGTTGAGAAAAAAATACTTAATTTATTTTTTTGTTTTCTTAATAAACTATATGTACTATCAATTACCTTAAAGTGTTATATTTTTCGAAAATTTTATTATACCGTATTGCTGATTTAAGTACACTTACATGCGGCATTAATATGTAATTCTCAATACAGCCGCATCTAATTGCTTTCTTAGTATGCATTTCTACATTGGGTTATTTAGTTTTTCTTTTTCCTAGTTTGTACTTGGGAACCTATATACATATGTAAACTTATGATCATCATTTTATATACACAGATTAAGTTTTATTAATCATAACTATGTTTCATGTTGTACATTTACTTTTCTTTTCTTTCTAATAATTAGATTGATTGTCATAATTATAAAAATTATAAGAATAATAAACATTGAATGAGTTGGAAAAAATTGAGGATTAACTTATTAACATAAATAAACTTAAATATTGTAAAATGTTTACTTAAACATCAACCTAACATGATTTTATAAGTGAATTTTTGAACAAAAACTTGTATTTAATTTTTTTGTAATGAAATATATATCTTTTGAAAAATTTATTATAAGATATTGTTAACTAAGTACATTTATATACACTACCAAATCGCTAATTCTCAATATACATGTGTTACATTTACTAGGTGTTTGATTTGAGGGTTTAGGAACAAAGGAATAGAATAATTGTAAAAACTAGTGTTTGCTTTGAGGTTTTCAATTCTAGGGGAATGGATTTATCCCATCAAATTTGTGAATCTATTAAACCCACCAAGGAAGTGGGTATCGAGTTTTCATTCCAATCTAAGTTTTTATCACGTTTATTTTTTACTCTTTTATCCTCAGCCTTTGCCTTACCATCCTCTTTACTTCCTTATCACCTCTCAATGCCTTACGATCTCTCATCATGCCTTATCGCGTCTCATCAACGAAGGAATTTCTTGTTCTACGCCTCCAGGTATATTTTCTGAAATCTCTCGTTTTAATTTGATGTCAAATGAACTAGATAGAACTTGGTTTCATCTCATTGTAAATGGAGCTTTTGCTCCTTTTTTTTCTTATATATTCTCGTTTTATGATTTATTAAGAGCATAACTAATCTGTTATATGGTTTGATGATGTGAAAGTACATATGGTTATAGATTAAACGAAAAGCATAAAACCAATCTGCTCCTTTTTCTTCCTTATAATTATTGTTTTGTGATTTAATTTGATTTTTCTTATATGGTTTTAATTATTTAAAAAAAAGGAAAAACATATAACGAATTGTTTTCTACATTAGTGTTTGCTTATTTGTTTTGTAAAGCTCTTAATGGCTTTCAAAAACAATGAAATAGAAGCACCTTTTACCTTTTACAATTTTTAACCTTCGTATAAAGACGCAAGCCCTTCATCTTTATCCAACGTTTATTTCTTCATAAAAGTCATGCCTTTTTTATTTTGATAAAGCCTTAACCTTTGGATAAAGAGAAAATTTACTTTTATTTGGGTTTACAATTTAATAATTGTATAAAGACGTTCTTGAATTTATTTACTGTTATTGTTTAACATCTATAAAACAGAAACATATTTTAAAGTTTTAGACACGTTATATGCTTTTGGATTCAGATAAAAGAAATTCTAGTTTCTAAAATTCTTGGAAGAGGCAGATAAATAGATATTATTGCCTATTCTGAATAATTAAAATCGAATGTATACAATAATGTTGTGATTAACTAGGAATATATCCCTGTTCATATACATACAATATTATTGCTCATTCTGTGAGCACTCATATTTATTAACGTAACAGATATTCTATTTTCTGTTTTTCTATTTTTTTAGACATATAAACAAGCAAAAGGAATGTGGGAATTTAAATTCCCATACTTGACTTGAATCAATTTATGGAAGAGATAGAGCTACTAGGTTGAACGTTCAGGGATATGTGGATACTGTTCGAAATATAAAGAATGATCAAAATACAGTAAGTGGTGGTGAGTATGTTGGTGAATATAATTTATTATCTGAAGAAGAAAAAAATGATGTGTGTTCAGATTCGCAAGCAACTCCAACTTACGCAAGCAAGACAAATGTGAGAAATGTGAGTGCAAAGTAGAAATAACCATCAAGCAGCAGTGGAAGGAATATAGCAAAAAAGAAGAAAATGTCATCTATTTCAGCTTCCTTAGATGTCGGGGTACATCTGCAAGAAATCAATTCTGGTTTTCATATTTTTGTGGAAGGCTTTAATAGCAATTTCGCAACCATGACAAATGCTATTGCAGATGAAAATTTACGTGACAAAGCTGCTTCGGAAAAAATGAAAGACGTGGTTAAAGAGTTAATAAAAATTGGCCTTCCAAGGGGTGATGTCTTTAAAGCAACTAACATTTTCAGCTCTAACAAAAACAAGATTGATGTGTTCCTCACCCTTCCTGTTGACATGCGAAGGCTTTATGTTTTAAGTTTATTTTGATGTTGTTTTGATGCTTTATGTTTTAGGTACTATGAGAAATCTTGCTTTATGTTTTAGTACTTTATGTTTTAAGTTTATTTTGATGTTGTTTTATACTTTATATTCCATTTTAAATATAATATGGAAATATAGTTGCAATTGTATTGTTGGCATTATGCAGCTTTATTGACAAATGATCATATAGCTCATTTAATACTCGAAAATTGCGATAAAATTTCTTGACAAAACTGATTAATTTTTTTTTACAAACATATGGAAATAGCCCCAATAAACATATGAAGGGAAATTATTTTCATTTTTATTGAGGGTAAAGATAGTATTATATTATCTTTCATTCCCATTAATGCAACAAACTAAACAACATTACTGGTATTAATACAAAAAACATCATTTTCTTAATTTTTCATACTCATCCTCATCCCCATCTACTATTATACCCATATCCATAGTCAACTCCGTGCTCAAACCAAATGCCTACTTAGTTATTTGACCAATTTCTTTTCTTGATAGTACTTATGGAAGCCTGAAGGACTTGAAGTATATATATATATATATATGAATCTCAAATAGTACTTGAAATAATTACCATAATTATTGCTAATAATCATAAATATATCAATATAAAAGAATATTGTACACAGTTAAATTTTTCTTCCTTACTCCAACTTTATAATGACTAGATTGATTATGTAATAATCTACAAAAATTATAAAAATGGTTAATTTTGGATGAATTAAATTAAATAGTTGACAATGTAATTGCTTTTTTAATATCAATAAAAATTAAGTATTGTAAAAATTTTAACTTAAATATTAATATAATATGATTTTGTAAGTGAACTGTCAATTAAAAAAATACTTAACTCAATTTTTTATTTTTCAATGAAATATACTCACTATTAATTAACTTAAAATTTTACATCTTTTAAAAATCGTATTATAAGATAATGTTAATTAAGTACATTTACATAAATTACCAACACATAATTCTCGTACAACCACATCAAATTAGTTGTACGAGATAATTAATATGTGTTCCTACTTTTAGTTATACGGTTAATTGTTTTTCCATGGGGTATACATACACACACATATATGTTAATGCAGTTATTTATAATCGGTATTTCAGGTACACATATTAACTTTTATCAATGCTTAGCTCGGTCTCAAATAGTAATTCAAATAATTAGCATAATTATCATTAATAATAATGACTAGATCAATATAGATAATATTATACGGTTACATCATTTTCTTTCTTACTCCAACTTTATAATTATTAGATTGACTATCATAATTTTAAAAAATTATAAAAATGGTAAACATTAGATGAGTTAAAAACAAATAAATGATAGTATAATTTTTTTATTGATATAAATAAAATTGAAGTATTGTAAAATTTTTAACTTAAACATTAATATAACGTGATTTTATATGTGAATTTTTTGAGAAAAATATTTAACTCATTTTTAATAATAAAATATACTTACTATTAATTAACTTAAAATGTTACATTTTTTGAAAACTTTACTATAAGAAATTGTTAATTAAATATATTTATGTACACTATTAATATATAATTTTTAATATAACCACATCTAATTGTTTTTTAATATGCGTTCCCACATTTAGTTATTTAGTTAATTTTTTCTAATTAGTACTTAAGAACTTTGAACGATTGGGTGTACAATATATATATTGGTTTATGTCCTACAGTCAATCAGTTGCTCATAGTTTAGTGACAAAATAATTTAAACGTATTCTTTATCTTATATATGTTTAGATGTATATAATAAATTTCATAGAATAATTATACGTTGCAAATGAATTTATAATGAGATTAAAATTATGAGATTCATATTGCATTTATATATTATCCCTAAAATGTTCCTCGTTATTGTTTTATTCAGATTAGACATTAATAGAACATAAAAAGACTAGCACATGTTATGTTTTTTTCTTATTAAGGAAGTAGTTGATCTTATATACTGGAAGTAGTCGATCTTATAGACTAAAATATGGAAATGCATAAACAAACATATGAGTGCTTGATAGATAACAAGTTCACTGAACTGACCCAATATGTAAATTCATTTGAAACATTACTTGTATGTCTAAGAAAATTCTCATTTTGATGATTGTATAAATGATCCTTTGATTTGAGGTCTCTAAAGATATCTTGTATAGGGATTGCTATGTTTTGTTAATACTTATGACTTATTCTAAACATAGGTTATTCAGTTGGTAGCCATTGAATGTAGCATAAATTATATGGAGGTAGTTAAATGATCAAGAAAGAATTTGTTACCCTAAAGTAATTAAGGAAAATGTTTTGTTATTCTTGATTGGTATTGTATCTAGAAATCTTTGTCCATGGTAGAATGACGTTTTGTAAATAGTTCACAAATGTCATTAATTGAATCAATAGCTAATGGTAGAGTGTTGGTGTATGCCCCACGAACCAATTATAGAATGTACTATAATTGATCAGTTGTGATTCAGGTAGTGTTGTATTTCGACCGTATTTAATATTAGGTAGTTATTATGTCTTGCTAGAGACTGCTTATAACTTGTAGGCCCAAAAGAAGTTTGGCCCTCGTGCTAATATTAAATAAATCTACAGGGTTGCACACCAAGCAGACTAAACATTTATTAGGCCTTAATTAGATCTGGGCTTTAGGCCTTAGCGTTTGGGCTTTAAGGTTTTACTATACATATGGATATATAGTATGACTTGAAGACAAAAGAGACCCATCTGTTTAAAACCCTAAAAGGAGGCCTCCTATTCTAGAGATAGAGAGAGAGAGGACTCAGAAAGTGATGTTAGCACGTTAGAAGAGGTTATTCAGTCTTGCGAGAGTGTAGATACTAGTAGAGGTGCGACATTTTATGTGCTCTTCCTGGCATTACCAGTTCCTCTGCATATTTCCACTATAAAAGGTATAACCTAGATTGGATTTTGTTTTGATATTCACATGGGTGTTGGTGTTTTAGAATCTCGAAGTCGATAAATGTTATTGTTGTTGACAGTCTAAAATTTTTATGAAAGAGAACTAACGTGATTGGACTCAAAATAAAGTAGACATTAATTTCATGCTCCATGTCTAATCAAAACATTGTATGATGAAAGGATTGCATTTTATAAAAAATCATAAACATAAAGGTTAGTCAAAACCACTTTGACATTCCTAAATATATAGATGGTCATAATGTGTTGCTAGAAGTAAATCTTTTTATATAATTATAAAATTTTTAATTGAAGAATTAAAGACAAATTAAAAGGAGCTTTAATTTATGTAATTCTAATTATGAATTAGAATTATAATCTATAATCATTATCAACATATTTAGGAACTTAATGAGTTTCGCATAAAAAATGGGTTAAAGAAAGTAAAGATAATTTATTCAAGTTGGACTTGAATGTAAAGTTTGAGGAACTTTATAATTACATATAAGATATCTATTAAATAGGAATCAATATGAAATGTTGAATCTTATTTGTGCATAATTGAAATTTAGCTAGAATTATTTGTAATTATAATTAAATTTTAATTGAAATTATAATTTGATTTCAATTAAATTACTAAAATATCAAAAACTTATTATAAATAAACTTAAGCTCTAATGGAGCTAGCACTTCTTGTTTACCCCTCTCTGTAAGAGTTACTGAGTTCTCTCAACCTATTTTGTAGATATCATTAAAGGTTGGACACTTGTGCAGCTACGGTGACTGAGATGAATCGATTTTGGAAATAGTTCGAAGGACACGACAAGAATCAGAATAAGATATGAATTAAGATTTATGTTTTATTATGATTTAATTATTAATCATTTCATAGAATTAAAGTGATCTTGGTTTCATAATTATCACACTATGGTGGGGATCTGATCCTATCCTAATTTTCCAACAGTAGCATTACAGTAAAAGTTAACTTTATGGTTTGATTAAATTGTTTGATTGTTATTGCATGATGAAATATTCTTACAATCTAAAATGTTTAGATTGAATATTTTAAAACTCGGCATTCAATTTAGAATTGAAGTATCAATATGATTGAAAATTTTGTTTAAGAGAATATATGAAATTAGTTTCATAAAACACCCAAAAATGTTTTTAAAAAACTAAGCCACCTAAAATCTGAAACGTTCAGATTCATAAGACTTTAAACCCAGAGCATTACAAGTTTTCATAATTGTTTTGGATGTTTAACATTATCTAGGTTTTAGAAACCCGTGTACATAATATGTTATGTTGCTACCAAAGACCACAAGGTGAACTCTATGGCTACCATTGGCTAGTTGGATGTTTTCTTTTGGTTGATTTATGGTATTGTTACTAGTTGTGATTTGGACAAAATAATGGTTAGGTTGTCAAAGCCCTTAAAATTAATTTTGATTCCTAATTTTTTTATGGTAGTTATAGAACTAGGTCGAATCTTAAGAAAACTAAGCACTAATTTCTTAATTTCAAATAATAAAATAAAATGGGAAGTTTTGATTAATTAACTAATTAACTAAAATTAATAAGAAATCAAAATAAATTAACTGAATATAAAAGGGAGAATTTCAAGAATATTAAACTCCAATTCAAGGAAAAGATATCATCTAATTGTACATCGATCAATGGTCTAAAAAGAATAATTGTGAATTCAAACAGTTAGTCCAAAACATATTAGGTTAGCAGTAATAAGTCTCAAAATTTTCTAAATTAATTAGTTCAAACCCATCATCCAAACCAAAGCTTACCATTAATTAACTGGGTGTGATAGAATTCTATATCAATTAAATGATAGCAATATGCTTAGTAAAAATAATTAAACCCTAAATTAAATAATTGAGATAGATGCAATTATTCAGTTAAGTTTTCTTTTTTATCAAAAGTTAAATATGCAAATTTATAAATAACCTATTTGCTACTTGTATCAATCCTTCGTGACAATAACGAATCATTGAACTCATGGATAATAATAAAATAATCAACATTAAATTAATTTGTCAGATTAATCAATATTAATCATTCATTAAATATAAGAACTTAAAACAAGAAATACTTGAATTAAAGCATGAATACGAGTTTAGAACAAAACCTCATAAGGTTACATCTATAGTTTCGAATCTCCTTGAATTAGAATAATTGAGTTTAATCACACATGAATTTTGTTCCAACACAAAAGATAGAAGAAAGATGAAGAACTGAGAGAAAAATAAGAAGAAGAATGTTTGATTCACTTTAGAGAGGTGGGGAACATTAATTTTGTAATTTTTTCCTACTCTAAACCTAATCTTATCCTATCTTTCAAAGATGCCTATCTAAAGTAAATCTTAATCCCTTCACAATAAGGATAGAAAAAAGTTTCCTACTTAAACTTTAACTTTTTAAGTAAGTTAGACATTAGGCTTTATCGTCCCTTATCTATTGTAGTCATCTTTTTGCTTAATCAAAAATTCATGATTATCACTAATAATGTCCCAATTTGATCCAATCTCAACTTTTTATCTCCTAAAAGGAAAAACAGTAATTTTCCTATCTAAGCACTAAAATAAATCTAAAATAAAGGAGATAATATCAAGATAAACGTTAATCGAGAATTATATAGTAACACATTTTGTCCCACCTCAATTGCTTCCTCAAGATCATATTATCATGGAACGATTTGGTTTTCTATTTGTACATCTTCGAATTCTTGTAAGCATCCAACCTTATTTCCTTTAGCTCTTGGAATTGCAACTTCCTTTCCTCCCTGACTTTAGCCAAATCTATGTTGTAGCATTGCACAACACAATAAATTTTATGTTCAATATCCACTATAAGGAGACATTCATATCGATGTTTTGCTAGTTGTGCAGTATGACCAAAGAGAATCATCTAGATGTAAACTCCAATCCTTCTGACTATGATGCATAGTCTTTTCTAAAATGGATTTCACCTCTCTATTTGATACTTCTGCTTGTCCATTAGTTTGTGGATGATAGGCGATAGCTACTCGATAATGTAATCTGTACTTTTTAAACAGTGCTGCACAACTCTATTGTAAAAATGACTTCCTTGATCACTAATAATGGCATGTGAGATTCCAAATGTATTAAAAACATTAGACTTTATAAATCCTATAACAACTGCAAAAAACATTAGTTTTGGTGGATTTTATTACCACCTATTTAGAAACATAACCAACAGCCAAAAGTAAATAAGAAAACCACAAGATGAAGGAAACCCAATAAAATCAATACCCCATACATCAACTATCTCAACTATAAGAATTCTGGTTTGAGGCATTTCAATTTAATGAGATAACGTACCTATCTTTTGACATTTATCACAACTTTTATAGAGCACATAAACATCGCTAAATAAAGTCTTCCAATACAATCCACTATCTAAAACTTTTATAGCAATTCGTCTAAGACCAAAGTGACCACCACATGCATAATTGTGTCAAAAAATTAAGACAGAATGTTGTTCATTCTCTGGCACACAATGCCTTATAATTTGATCAAAGAAGAACTTTTATAAGTATGGTTCATCCCAAACATAATATTTTATCTTATTTCTTATCTTTTCCATCCTAGACTTCTCCAGTAACTAAATAATTAATAAGGCCAACATACCATGGAACCATACCTTTTGTTTGGAACAATTGCTCATTAGTAAAAGTTTCAGAAATAGGTAAAATATCTTCATCTCTTATGAACCTACTCAAATGATCAATTACTAGATTTTTCGAGCCTTTTTGGTTCTTTATTGTCAAATCAAACTCTTAAAGTAGCAGAATCCATAATATCAGCCTCGGTTTAGACTCTTTCTTTGTTAAAAGGTATTTCATTATCTTGTGGATAGAGTACTTAATAACTTTAGAGCCAAACAAATAAGATCTAAATTTATCTAAAGCAAAAACAATTGTTAAAAGCTCTTTCTCAGTTGAAAAATAATTTCACTGTGAAACATCTAATTTTCTCAATGTATACAAGATAACATGACTTTGTTTCTTAATCCTTTAAACTAAAAAAACTCCCACTGTATAATTGCTAACATCGCATATGATGTCGAACGAAAGTTCTTAATTTGGTGGATGAATGATATACGTACTTGTTAATAATTCCTTGAGTTTGTCAAAAACTTCCTTGAAATCCTTTCCAAAGTTAAATGAAATGTCTTTTTGTAATAACTTTAATAATGGTATGGCAATCTTAGAAAATCTTTAATGAACCTGCAATAAAATCTTGCATGTCTTAGAAAAGGTTGAACTTCCCTAACATTTGTAGGGTAAAGTAAGTTCACAATTACATTCACTTTTTCCTTACCAACTTCTTTACCCCTAAATAAAATATCATGTCCTAAAACAATGCCTTGATCTACCATAAAATGACATTTTTCATAATTTAACACCAAATTCTTTTCAATACATCTTTTAAGAACTTTAGATAAATGATTTAAACAATGATCAAATGAATATTCCTAAATAGTGAAATCATCCATGAATAGTTCAATTCAATTCTCAATATACTTCAAAAATATACTCATCATACATCTTTAGAATGTACCTGGAGCATTACATAGACCGAATGGAAATTGCTTAAAAGCATATGTTCTAAAAAGACACGTGAATGTAGCCTTTTTTTATCCTCTTGAGCAATTATTATTTGATAGTAACCTAAATAACCATCCAAAAAGGAAAAACATGATTTACTAGCAAGTCTTTTTAACATTTGATCCACAAAAGGTAGTAGGAAATGATCCTTTCTAGTAGCTAAGACAACCTTTCTAAAGTCTATACACATTCGCCACCAATTTTGTACCCTCATTGTTACTAACTCATTATTCTAATTTCATATCACAGTTATATCATTTTTCTTAGGCACACATATACTAGGCTAACCTATTCGTTGCCTGAGATTGGATAGATTATACCTGCATCCAAAATTTTTAAATTCTCTTTCATTACCTTATCTTTCATTGTTAGATTGAGTCTTTTTTGGGGATACCGTTTTGTTTTAGTATTATTGTCTGAAGGAATCCTATGCATGCAAATCACCGAGCTAATGCATTTTATGTCTACTAAAGTCCAACCAATTGTTGTTTTGAACTCTTTAAGTAATGTTACTAATTTTTCTCTTGTCCTTTAGTAAGCCTTTTTGAAATGATCACAAGTAATGACTCTCCATCATCTAAATAGGCATATTTTAGTTGATCAGGTAAGGCCTTCAATTCTATCTTTGAAGTTTACAAAACAAAAGGTAGCATTTTCTTTTGATTTATAGTAAATTCATCATTCAAAGTTTTTGAATCTATACCATTGTTGATAACGATTCTACAACTTCACAAGTTTTATCAATTTGTTCGTTCACTTTCAATTTAACCTTAAGTTCTAACTCATCTTTAACACTTTCTTCTTTGAACATATCCAGCACAAATGAATCCATAATATCCATATGATAGATAAATTGGAAATCATTAGGGTATCTCATTACTTCAAAAATATTGAACTTTACTGTCCCTTCATCGAACTCATCAGAAAGAATATCCTCATTCACATCAATTTTTGTCTTGATTGTCTTCATAAGCGACCTACCTAACAAAATCAAATATGAATGTTCAACAGTATCTCCATCCATTTTTAAGATGTATAAATCCATTGCAAATACCAAACTATTAATTTGGGCTAAAATATCCTCAATAACTTTAATAGGACGCACATATAAATGATCAGCTAGTTGAATAATCACATTAGTTTCTTGCAAAGAATTTATATTTAAAGCTTGGTAAATTAAGTATGGCATGACACTAATAGATGCACCTAAATCTAGCATATCACTCTCAATTTTCTTATTACCAATAATATACAGAATTGTAAACATACCTGAATTTTTGCATTTTGTCGGTAATTTCCTATTTATCACAGCTGATACATTTTTGCGTAAAATTATTCTCTCCTTGTCCTTTGACTTCCTTTTATTTATGCATAGTTCTTTAAACTTTTTTTTCGCATATTTTAGAACTTGCTTGATTACTTATATTGATTTCCACCTTTTTGAAGGCTTTTAGGATCTCTCTTTCATATTCCTATTCTTTTGGTCTAGCTAACCTATTAGGAAAAGGAGGTACATGTGTATTAATTGATATCAATGAAGACAAATCTTTTTTCTTTTACCTTTATTGATTCTTGAGTTGGAAGTTCTTCCTTCTTTTCTCCATCATTGTGCTTTCCTACCTCCATTGGCAAAAAAAATTGAGATTGAATTTCCCTACCTCTTATCAAAATCATTGCACTCACATTCTCCTTAGGATTCACCATCGTTTGAGAAGGTAATTTTCTTGATGCTTGCCCTTCCAATTTGCTTACCGAGATGGCTAATTGAGTGATCTAATTTCCAAAGTTTTAAAGGCTTATTCTTGTTTCCTATTGAAATTGTTTAGTACTAGTAGTAAGTGCCATAACAATTTCATTCAAAGACATACCTTAATTTGAAGATTGAGGTTAAACATATAAAGGGTCTTGAGGTTGTTTAAAATTGTTAGGTTGATATCATTGTTTCCCTCCTTAATTTCCATAGCTCAATTTAGGATGATCCCTTCATCTTAGATTATAGTGATTGGAAAAAGGATCATATTGTCATTCAGGCTGGCCAAGATATCCTTCCATTGCATTAGGTTCTTACAGGGAGTTTTGTTGCAATGTAGGGCACAAATCTATAGGATGTCTAGAGAATGAGCATATTCTACACTTTCTTGCCAATTTCAATTAACCTATAACCATTTGACGAATTAGAGCACTTAAATATTAAATTTTATCCTCAAGGTGTATTTTAATTACCTCATTCTTAACAACTTCATCCATCGTTGTCCCAAACTATCAAGAACTTTCAGCTACAATTGATATAAATTGTCTAGCCACCTCAAGTGTTTTATTTACCAGATCTCCTTCACTAGTTACACCAACCATACTCTAGTCTATTGCTAATATTTCTTCATAAAAGTAATGAATCAAAAGTTGGTCAGGTATTTGCTGATGTGGGTAGCTGGCATAGAAATCCTTAAGCCTTTCCCAATATTCATATAATTTATCTCCAATAATTTTTCTTATCCCACATGTCTTCTTTTAAATATTAGCTGCTTGTGAAGTAGGAAAGAACTTGTCCAAAAACATTCTTTTCATCTTATTCCATGTTTTCACTAAACCATGGGGTAGATAATATAGGCAATCCTTTACCTTATCTTTCCATAAAAATGAAAAAGCCATGAGATTAATTTGATCTTCTATAATCCCTTATGACTTCATTCCAGAGCAGACAATATGAAATTCCTTTAGGTGTTGTGGATCTTTACCTACAAAATCACAAAAAATAGGGAGTAGGTGAATTAAACCAGATTTTAATTCAAAATCTATCCTAATTTTTGAAAATTGTATGCATAAGGATTATTGATTCAAATTTGTGTTGTTAAATCCCTTTCTAGTATTAAAAATTGCCATCTTTCTTCCACTTTTTGAAAATTAGAGTCTTCTCCAATTTTTAGATCTATTTCAACTTTCACTTTTGAAGGTAAATGATTGCTTTCTTGCTTAGTCTCTTTTCTTAAATGATGCACTATCTTCTCAATTGCTGAATTATATTGTAATTTACCTATTTGAGAAACATGAGTCATACAAGATAAGAGTTTAGCAGTAACTATAGAATAACACAAAGGAATCAAGAACTAAAATAGTTCCTCAAAAAATGACACCAAATTTTTGTTAGGTTATCGAAGCCCTAAAAATTAATTCTAATTCTCTAACTTCTTATAGTAGTCATGAAACCAAAACAAATCCTAAAAAAACTAAACACTAGTTTCTTAATTTCAAATAATATAATAAAGTTGGGGGGTCGATTAATTAACTAATTAACTAAAATTAATAAGAAATCAAAATAAATTAACCAAATATAAAAGGGATAAATTCAAGAATATTAAACTCTAATTCAAGGGAAAGATCTATCTAATTGTAACATTAATCATTGGTCTAAAAAAATAATTGTCACGATTCAAGTAGTTACTTTGAAATATATTAGGATATTTGTAATAAGTCTCAAATTTTCCTAAATTAATTAATTTAAACCTAGCATCCAAACAAAAACTTACCATGAATTGACTAGGTGTGATAGCATTCCATATCAACTAAATGATAGCAATAAGCTTGGTGAAAAAGAATAAACTATAAATTAATTGAGATAGTTGCAATTGTTCAACTTAGTTTTCTTGTTCATCATAAGATAAACATGCAAATTCACAAATAGCCTATTTTCTAAACTTACCATAAATTGACGAAGTTTGATATTATTCTATATCAATTAAATGATAACAATAAGTTTAGTAAAAAAGAATAAACCCTAAATTAAATAATCGAAATAGCTAAATTATTTAACATAGTTTTCATGTTTATTATAAGTTAAATATGCAAATTCATAAATAACATATTTGCTACTTGTACTAATCCTTTATGACAATTACGAATCACTGAACTCATGGATAAATATAAAATAATCAACATTAAATTAAGTTGTCATATTAATCAATATTAATCATTCATTAAATATAAGAACTCAAAAAAAAAAAACTTGAATTAAAACGTGAATGATAGTTTAGAATAAAGCCTCACAAGGTTGCAACTAGAGTTTCGAATCCCCATAAATAAGAATAATTGAGTTTAGCCACACATGACTTTTGTTCCAACACCAAAGATAGAAGAAAGATGAGGAATTGAGAGAAAAATAAGAAGAAGAAAAATTGATTCACTTTGGAGAGGCGGGGAATGTTCCTTTTGTAGTGTTTTCCTACTCCAAACCTAATCTTATCCTATCTTGCAAAGATGCCTATCTAAAACAAATCCCAATCCTTTGTGATTAGGATAGAAAAATATTTCCTATTTAAACTTCAACTCTTCATGTAAATCAGGCATTAGGCTTTATCGTCCCTTATCCATTGCAATCATTTTTTCACTTTATCCAAAATTCGTGATTATCACCAATAATGCCACAATTTAATGCAATCTTCACTTTTCATCTCTTAAAATAAAACAAACATTAATTTTCCTATATAAGCAGCAAAATAAATCCAAAACAAAGGAGATAATATCAATTAATATATTAAGATAACATCTTATCAAATAAGACAGTGGGTTTTTTTCTGATTTGATTGTGGCTTTTAATGGCTTCTAGAAAAACACGATATTGAAAGCGATAGAGGTTGGCTAATGATGGAAATCGTGATGGAGGCGTCTAGGAACCTTAGCAACCGATGGTAGGACCTCTAGGATAGGTTATTGTTGGTGGCGCACTAGAAGCATGGTGGTTCCATAGCAAAATAGGTGTGCATCAACTAGTTGGAGCACTTGAGACTTGTGAAGACTTGAGAGTAGGTGGTAGAACATGCCAATGAGCAGCTGCTCACTGGAAGCATGGACAACTAGAGATGTCATTGTAACATCCCACTACCATAAGGTATATACCCAAACATCCATGAACATGCAAGTACTTATCCTATGATAATGGTATGTTAGAGCAAAACAAATCCAACTTACACATGGCATCAACTAACTTATTTAAAAGTTATCAAATTTTAAAAACCATTCATTGAATTCATTCACAAAAGCTTACACTGTTTTTCATTAAACAAATATTTACAAAATCTCATACAGGTTCCAGTAAAAACTACAAAATAAAAGCTATAACTCTTTTGATGTCAGCTGACAGACTTCTGATCTATAACTTAGCCCAAAATGTTCCTTTAATCCAGAATAAGATACTAAATCTCCTGTATCGTACTTGAAAAGCTATGTTACAATTTTTATAAGTTTGCGAACTCAATGAGCGAACCATTATTGATGATTTCACCCATATCGCATACATAATTCACATATTTCATAAATATTCATTCCAAACATGTATATCCAAATACTCACATTATCATGGCACATAATGTAATCATTACGAATCAGAACATATATATATATATACAAATACAGATGCATATGAGACTCTAGATTTATTATTATTGTTATAACCGAGTGCCTTTCACATACATATACAGATACCTGCCTATTGGGCTCAGTCAGAATAGAATCATGGAGTATATCTCTACGTGCAGAATCAGAAATTGTGGAGCAAAGCTCTACATGCAAGTACTTTCATACTGGCTATTGGATCCTGTTTCTAGAACCCAAACATTCGGAGACATTTTTTGGAAAATAGTACTTGCGCTCAACTACACTAAACCTATTTTGGGGACACTGGAATAACCCTCATTAGGGATATCAGATTTAGGTGTCCTTGGGGGGAGCTTAAAAGAGGACTTCAAGATCTACCACTTTCGTGAAGATCGTGAAGACAGAATCTATCATCTGAAGAGTCAAAAAGGACTAGATGATGGTATTACATGAATAGTAGATAGAGGAAGAAGTCTCGTCCATAACACAGAAGGCAAACGAAACAAAAGACAGATGAAACAAGGAGGGTAGCCGAAACAAAGGGACAGATGAAGCGAAGGTCTTAAGATGATGTGGGGTCAACTTAAGACAAAGCAAGGTCTTAAGACGATGCGGAGTCAACTTAAGACAAATCAAGGTCAACTTAAGATGAAGCAAAGTCTTAAGACGATGCCGAGTCAACTTAAGATGAAGCATCTTTACAAATGATACATCTCTTAAGACGAATGATGTCATCACAGATGATATGACATCATCACAGACAATACATCTTTACAGACGATGCATCTTCACAGACGATACATCTCTTAAGACGAATGGCATCATCACAGACGATATGATGTTATTATAGACGATACATCTTTATAAATGATGCATCTTTACAGACGATGCATCTCTTAAGATGAATGACATCATCACAGACGATATGATGTCATTACAGATGATACATCTTTGCCTCTTACCAAGACGATAACTTTTGACTCCAGAGTCCAAAGTTTCTACACTATAAGTTAGTGGAAAGCTAGACAATTAAACTACAACTTTTCAAAGGACAACTTTAACTAATTTAGTCTCAATTAGTCTAGTTTCCCCCTGGAAGTTAGCACACAACTTCTATGCCTATGAAAGGCTTAGATCAAGAACTGTACATCTACCAAAGAAACATGCACATACACCTAGGCCTTTTCAGTTTATTATTTAACTCATTTCCCCAAGCATCAGAAACTCATACATCACCTAATTACATTAGTACACTTTAAACAAGGGCTTAACCCCAAAATATAACATATATAGGATGTTCGATGTTTACATGTTTAAGAAGCTATCCCAAAAGTGAGCAAACTAACTTAGTGACAAAAGATACTATTTTAGAATTTACCCAAAATGCCTTGCAAAGATCACTTATCTTCTTGATCTGTACCTGAGGAAGGAATAATGGGGTGAACTACACGGCTCAGTGGTTAATATATATATAGCCATTGGCAATTGGCCACATATTCAAGCATATGTATATGTATATCTAAAAATTTTAGCATTCTTACTTTAGTCATGCACAATTAAGCATTGATCAATATAATTCAAATATAATACACAACATCTCAGCCAATAAACATAACACTTTATCATGCACCATACTTGAACATCTAAAGATGCAATGCACAACAAATGGCTCGAGGGTTCCATGATTACCCCATGAGCAGAATGAGTCCAATTTCGGAGCTCATATGTCACAAGTGGCAGCCGGGAGAAGGCTCTTGTCAATGTGCATGTGATGAACAGAATGGTTCCACTCCCGCCCAAACAGAAGCACATAATCACGCTCAAATCATTTTATGAAATGCTTTCATACCTTTTCATGCTTGTTCTTTTCTTTCCGATTATACAAAATGCCATGACCGAATATCAAGGCATAATATGATCAAATCACAATTCAATTTTATAAAAAATGTTATCTTCTTTCCATACATAACTTAAAACGTATCATAGTAATTCATAATTTAGCAATTTCATTTTCAAGCACAGCATATACACACATATAAGCAAGAATTTGCCCAATTACACAATAACTATAAATACATTACCCACCTATTAAGCTTGCGGAAATCAAGTCAAGCTTGCCTTTCCCCTTGCTCTTGGGTAGGATTCCTTTAATTTCCTAACACAACCAAGGTTCCATTTAAAACCAACATTCCAAAATATATATACTTTAGAAAAATCATAGAATCACAATAAATTCAAATGAAACTCAAATCTAACTTACCCATAGTCCATCTAGGTTAGAAAACTTAAGATCTAGTTTAGAAACCTTAAAATCGATTGGGTTCTCCTAATCCATCTTCTTCCCACAAAACCTCTTTGCTCTCTAACTCTTTCATCCTCAATACAACCCATTCCTTTAATAAAGCAAGAAAAAGATGATTAATCTACCTTAACAAACTCGATTTATCTTCTCTTCTTTTCCATCGAAACTTCTCTTCTTCTCTCCTATTTTCATTTCTCTCTTCTTTCTCTTTGATTCTCACGACACTTCTCTGTTCTTCTAATACAAAACCATTTTAATAGTCTTTTCCCCATTTTACCCTTCATTTACCTTGTCCTTCGCATTTTGCCCCTTCTTTCATTTAATCAATCTACTAACTCCTTTAAGCTAACTTAATTGAAATCCTTCCATCAATTTCTAATCTCTATTTATGCCACTAAATTAATTTCTACATTCCAAAAATAATCTAAAAATGGAGAAAACAATCGAAACCTAAATAAAAAGCCAAATAACAAATCATAAAAATTGGAAAAAAATTTTGGGGTCCAACACTGGCTACTCTAGTCACAATGCCTTTATCTGA
>JANSVA010000218.1:21242179-21258028 GCA_025504915.1 Erythroxylum reticulatum
ATCTAAAAATGGAGAAAACAATCGAAACCTAAATAAAACGCCAAATAACAAATCATAAAAATTGGAAAAAAATTTCGGGGTCCAACACTGGCTACTCTAGTCACAATGCCTTTATCTGAGCATGCATTTTATGAAACGCATCAAATATCGAATATGCCATATATGATAGTCATATATGATGCACAGTCAGAACCTCATAATCATCGAACCTAAGTCTGACATTCAAATTTAGTTGAGAATACAAATATCATTCAGAATTTTACAATAATTCAGAGCACTTCCAATACATAGCTAAAAAATAACCTCCTCGGACTTAAAGTTTGGAATTCATAACAAATCATAAACAGTTCATAATTAGAAGTCAAATAAATTCAATCAATCCTAGGAAAATCATCTAGGTTGACTCATAGTATGCTCTAATATGTTATAGTTCGACAATGTATAAATGGCATCCAATGTTCCCCTCTATATCATACAAAACACATTTACAAATATCACACTTTTGCACAAATGTATAAGTATTCCTTTATGCACATCTACTTATATAAAATATGCCCAATACATGTTCAATGACAATTCTAGGTATCTTATTGTGATCCTTATCATCAAATCATTCAGATATCAAAATCCTCATTAATACCATTTTTACTTATAATTTGGACCAAAATTAAACAATGTGAAATCAATTTCATAACCTAATTGACCACTTCAGATTTTTCTCACATACATACAGGTCAACTTTGCATAATTAATTTGATAAGGTAACTGATAAAAGTAGGCAATGCTTCCTTCTAGAAAATTATTCTCCAATATCTTAAGTTCCTAATGACACTCAAATCATTTAATTTTGTTTAGTAACTTAAAATTTATGCTCTAAATATTCTTAGACTGTTCTCATTCTGAAATAGCATACTATACTCAACTTCCATCTAGAAATTGAGCATCTTAGAGACTAAATTACAATTAGAATCTTTAGGTGATTTGTATTCCTATGTCTCTAGTTTACTTAAATCAAAGATCATCTCATTTTGGTGTCTATAGAAGAAGTTATGGTCAAAAGAAATAGGACTGTTTAGTTTGCAATTTCTCTCGAGTGCATATACTATCAGAGAACACTGTGTCATGATGTGACAATTAAACATCATCCAGCCGTCAACACTTATGGGCGTGAGGAAGAAAACTCACAGGTGTAAGTGACTCGTGAGCGTGAGAGGGCGTGAGAGAGAAGAGTCATAGGTGTGACAGATAAGGACAAAAATGTTGGACTATTTGAGAACACCCTTAGTCAGAACCGTCCCACATTTTTCACTCTATCTCTCTTAATTGATTTCAGATGGATAAGAGTTTTGGTGGAGATGAAGAGAAATGTCTTATGAATCTAATGGTTTAAGAATCATGTCATTTGGAGGTCAGATGACAAAGTTATGGCCAAAAGAAGCAAAGATATTTAGGGCAAGTCAACCCTTCAAAGTCACCATCGTGCATAAGCGCGAGGGTGACTTTGAACATACCCAGCAATATCACTGTCGTGCATAAGCACAAGGGTGACTTCCAATACCTAACTTTTCCAATAGTCTACTTTCCCAAAAATTACAATTTTCTTCCTCTCTTCCATTTTTCTCTAGATTTCTCACCTTATCTTATTCAATAAACACATATCACACTTAAACCAATTCTTCTACTTCCATTTCAACTCGTCACAACTCAAACAAATCAAATCTATATTTAAACACTAAAAATCGATTCATGCATGTAAAATCATGTTCAACTTTCTTTCTCTACTATATTTTCATTCTTACTACATTTGTTTCATTTTCTACATTTTCTTTTCAAATTACACAACTCCCAGTAATCTCATATTCAATTCCAACACTAACACATCATCAGAATCATTCACAGAACTCAGAGAGTTAGAAATATCCCTTAAATCTAAACTCATTCAAATTCACCTATGTTAACACTTCATAGATTTTCATGTATGAATAGTACATCAACCATATATGTAATCTTCTTGACCATAACAGAGACATATATTTCTTCATCAACTTACATAAATTTTTATATATCTCAATCCAGAATCCATTCAATACAGTTTTAAACAATTCCTAATTCTCAAATCCATCATCTGAATTATTCATCACCATAACCACAATTCTCAAACCTATGCATGAATGTATATAGCTACACTGTAAAAATACCATTAGAACTACTTACTTGGTTCAGCTATTCTTCCCAAAAGTAAGAATAACTCAATCACACCCAACAAGAATAAAAATTCAATATTTGGTGATGGACAAGGAACAAAGACAAAGTTCTCTGCTGAATGCTTTAGGTGAATATCAAAAGCTACAGTAATTCTTTACTCAGAACCAATTTCGTGGGTATTTGCATGTATTACATTTGTCACTAAACCCAATCATCCACTTATCACCACATATACAAACCATCTGTCACAATACAAATCAGCTATTTGTCACACATATTTATTATTGCCACGTGTCACTATATAGTTGGCCTATAAATCAATATTTTTCTCAAGATTCACCAAAAATTTCAAAATACCCTAAACATACCAAAATTGTCAAATCACATTTAAAACTCAATTATACCCAGAAAATGTCAATGAATGCATGTACAATCATATGAATGTGCAAAAATGTGCATGTCATTTTTAGCTTATGCATGATGTCAATTTTCCTAATTTCTCAATACTTTCTCATAAGTCACAATTCTAGCCTTAACATGGGTAATGGGATGTTATAATCATGTTGCGATGATAGTGGCTGTGTCTAGAGTTTAATGGTGGGTTGTCCTTTGAAGGTTTCTGAAGGTGGCAATGATGATGGTAGGTTTGTCAAGCTGATAAAGAGAGGTGTTTTGAAGCAAGTTTATGATTTGGGGTGTTTGGAAATATGACTAACATAAGAAGTGTTTGGACATAAGAAATACCTATTCTATGTTAAAAATAAGGTATTCTAAACATAACATATGACTTGTTTGGCAACAAGGTTATTGTAACCTTAAGTTAGAACAAACTTGTTTAGATAAAAGTTTAAGTATGACTAAAACTTGAAAAGGAATAACATAAATAAGGAAAAATGTATTCTTAATTTAGTTAAATTCCAAACATGATTTTAAAATTAACATTCAATTCCAAAATTAAGGTAATTATTTTTCTTAATATGAATAAGATCGATAATTTATTGATTCTTTAATTAATATTAGAAAATTTGTTTTTTAAAATTAGAGTTAATTAGATTCAATTAGATTGAAATTAATTAATTAATCAAGTTAGACTTGATTGTAAATGTTAAGAAACTTTATGATTAAATACAACATGTTTAATAAATAAGGATCAATATGAGATATTAAATCTTATTTGAGTTTAATTGATATTTAGTTAGAATAATTTTTAAACAACAACAACAAAAACACTCAATATGATTAAGTTAATTGAAATTAGAATTTAATTTTAATTAAATTAGTAAAATGCCTAAAATTTATTATAAATAGGCTTAAGCTCTAATGGAATTGACACTTCTTGCTTAACCTACTGTAAGAGTTATAAAGTATAACTCGAATCCCACAAAAACAATTAATATTAGTAATTATTATTATCCTATTATCTAGTCCACGAATTTGAATTTGGTTTTAATAAATAAAATAAAACTTAAATAATTAAAATAAATAGGGAACAATATTGAGTAGAGAACAAAGAAAATCACTTAAAAACAATCGATATTAAGAATTAATGTGTAGGTAATGAATCCCCCTAAAACTATTAGAAAATTAACCTTTTATTATGCAATTGTTTTATTGACTATTAGATTGTGGAAATTCAAATCGTATGCTAATAACTCATTTGAGACTATTAATAACTAATTTTAGGTTTATTAACCAAGTTACTCGAGTTAAAGGTTCTAAGATTGCTTTATCGATTTGCGAATTCTAGTATTAGGTTTGCCCTTAATTTAGAGGATTTATGTTGACCTATTTATAAGTTTGCAATCAAATCCTTTCAATTATGTTAGATATATTCATACACATGATTTCTCAATCCATATGTTATGAAATCAAATTATGTACTAATATTTCAAATCTATTATAACGTATATTAAACACATAATTGAACCACAATAAATACAAAATATATTGTAGCACAATGAGGGTTCATCACACCTAGACACTACTAAGGCGTTTAGTTACACATGACAGAAAACGAAATCAAACATAAACAAGAAATAAAAAGAGTAGAAAACAAGTTCATAATTCTAAAACTTCCTTCTTTTTTATTGAATTTTCTTGCAAGGTAAAGGCTTGATGTTGTATTCTATTGGATTTGTTGATGATTTATTTGTGTTTTCCACGTCTCTGGATGCCCTTTGTGAATGATATCTATGTTTGGAATAGCTTTTGTAAGTATTCTCCTCTTCAACTGCCTATGTTAATGTATTTTTATAACAATTTTTTGGATTTTTGGAAAATACACAGTCTAATACATAGGCATGTGCTAGACAGTGTATAACTCAAAATCTCCAGAATTTACAATTTTGTACTATATTGTGTATAACTCAAAATCTCTAGAATTTGCGATTTTGCACAAGCTGAGAGACTTATATGACTTTATATCCCTTAATTGCTTCAAATCTCATTTTATTCCATGCTTTTATCTGAATTCTTCTCCTTTTAGTCCATAAAGGCAATTATAACTTATAAATGCACTTGAATTAAATTAAGTACCAAATACACAATAAAAATATAAAATATCAATAAAAAATGCATCAAAGAAATAGGTTAAAACAATTTTTTGAATCTAAATTCCTTTATCATTTCAATGCTTCTAATTTAACAAATATGATCTCAATATGTATAATGAAAGTAAGTTCTACAATTATCCAACTATACATGATATCACACATGAAAGAAATAAGAAAATTTTAAAATGTTGAAAATTTTGATGTTAGGCTCAAAAGCTCACAAAAAAAGATAGGTATATATGTGTAAATAACCTGCAATTTGCATTCAATTTGACTATTTCAATGATTACTAACAATATGACTTTTAAAAGCAAATTTATTCTAACTATCATCTTTTACATACTAATCCAAATCAATATTCTATAATGAAATAAAGTATTGATGGATATATTTTAATTAAGTTAAGATATCAGTTTATAAAATTTAATAACCATGATTATAATAAGCTTAAAGAAATCACTAAAAATAATTAATCCATTTCCCACACTTAAAGTTATATATTGTCCTCAACATACACAATGTAAGTATTTATAATAAGTAAGAAGGTTTAGTGGCACTTTCTTATGTAAAACAATTTCTTTGAATTCTGATCCATCTAATATGAGATTACATACTTGCAAAATATAAAGAAAAATGAACAAGAACAAAAAATAAAAAATAAAACAAATAAAATTAAGAAACAAAAATATCATTAAATATTAAGTTAGATGAAAGAAAATAATAAATACTCTATTAATAAAAAAGAAAAATAAATAGAAATTAGGGCTCTCCCTCCTGATATGATCTAGGTTGGTCTGACGAATGGAGGGTCCTCAAGTGGATGATCCTGTACTAGTGGAGGGGTTATAGAGGAAATGCCCTCGCTAAGTGGTGGAGGCTGGAAATTAATTCCTAAACGACTCGTCATTAATAACATCAACTCTCCCATCCATCTGATTGTATGCTCGAGGCTTTTTACTTACTCAATAAGCTTTGCTTGTTGTCATCAAATAATCTTTTAAGTTCCTATAATCTGGCCTATCTCTCTAATGATCCTATCTTTAATTGAGCTAAGTTTTGCATCTTAGCTCTGGGACCTCTAAAAATATCTAACTCTAGTGCTTCATCTCCTATCTTGGGTGGTGGTGGTTGAGGTTACAGTGGCTGCTTCACCGTAGATGACTATGCTCTACTCTCCATTACTAGATCTTTAGGTTCTCTAATAAGTCTATAGATATTGCTTGTGGGAGCCTAATGTTCACGTACCATACGCATGTGTTGTATCACTGCCAAGTTAAGTGCCACCATGGTACTCTTTGCTGCACTGGTGGTAATTCATCAAATAAACCCATCTGTCATGCCAGTCTGGTCACATAAGGTAGTACATGTCTATGTTCCCAACGACTCCCCAGTTATCACCCTGACCGCTCAACGGATGACTCAAAATACTGTGGATGTATCTAAGCGTTGGATTTGGCAATATAGAAGCCTTAGACTTGTTTGGATCGTAGTCATCTTCTGTGTTGATCGTACGCCAAAACTACGAAGGGGACAATCCATAAGGAAATTCTGTCTACAGTGCAAGGTACTCTTGTGTCCCTATGTACTCCTTGTCATAAAGACCCATTGTGATGAAGAATTCCATGTAGCACATCTGAAACATTTCTCCCATCATCCAAAACTGGATGGTGTTTGGACGATCCCTATTGTAATTACCTCTGTCCATAAAGAATGTGGAGAGGAAATCTAGCGTAAGTTCTCTATAAGTTAGTTCCTTAATCTTGAAAAGTTGGGACCATACGCCAACGTTGACAAAGTTCAAGAGATAGTTGGGCTATGCCAACTTACTCTAATGCCTCCCAATCGATAAATCGGTTAGTATTGAACTTCTTATCCTTTAACATCCTTCACCGCTCTGGGGGTTGGGTTGAAGTTGAGGAACTTTTTCCTCTTTGTTGCTTGCTGGGGATCTCCTTTTCTCATCATGAATTCATCATTTGTGCCTAAAACTTTAAATATATGAGAAAATTTTACAGATAAATTATATGCCTATCCTTCTCCCCACACTTAAAGTTTATTATGCTTGCTAAATAATTAATTGTGAAAACAAAATGACAAAAAACAAAAACATATAAAAATAATTAATAATGTAACACCAATTAATAAATAAAAACAATAAAATAAAGAAATAATTAGGAAATTAATTAACTATCTAATTAATCTCAAAATTAAACTTAGTAATATTGTAATCAACAAATTAAGCTAACCTAATTGTTAAATTACAAACTTTTAATACTAAATTTGAAATTAAAACCCTAATTTCACATTTACACAAAAGGGACAAAATTAATGTTAAATTCATGCAAATTGCAAAATTATCAAGCAATTAAAAACAAATCCAATGTTAATTAACATCAAACATAACAACATAATTTTACACAAAATATCACAATCAAAAACTTAGTTAGCCAAAATCACACAATTCCACAATTGAAGTTGAATTTTAACCCAATTCACATGCAATTACACAAATTGAATCATAAAATCAATTGGGTAAAGATTAAATCCAACTATTAAACCACAATTAAGCATAAAATCACATAAATTCTCCAAAAATTCCTAAATCATAAACTCAACATTTTTTTATTAAAAAAATGCAAATCATGCAAAGCACTTAATAAATCATGCATAAACATATGAAAACAACTAGAAAACTTGCTTTGGTGTTGCCAATTTGACCGAAAAATGCAAAGAATGGGAAAGGAGAGCAAGATGCCAAAAACTAATACTTAAATTGACTGGAAGTGTATGATGTAGCCGTAGTTAACACAGGCAAGTGCAGGTTGATTTCACGAAGACAACGAATACTAGTAATTACCGTTATCATATTATCTAGTCTATGAATTTGATTTTGGTTTTAATAAAGAAAATACAACTTAAATATTTAAAATAAATAGGAAATAATATTGAGCAGAGAACAAAGAAAATTACTTAGAAAATAATCAATTTCAAGAATTAGTGCCTAGGTAATGATCTCCCCTAAAATCATTAGAAAATTAACTTTTTATTATACAGTTGTTTTATTAACAATTGGACCATCAAAATTCCTATCATATGTTAATAACTCACTTGAGACTACTAACAATTAATTTTAGGTAACCAAATTACTCAAGTTAAGGGTTCTAAGATTGCTTTACCATTTTGAGAATTTTGCTATAAGGTTCTAAAGGATTTATGTTGACCTATCTCTAGGTTTATAATCAACTCCTTTCAATTATGATCTATTCATATATAGGATTTTTCAATTGCTATTTTATGAAGTAAAATTTTGCACTAATATTTTAGATTTATTAGAACGTATATTAAAAGCATAATTGAATCATAATAGATCAATTAAGACAACTGTGTTAAATAAAAAAAATCAAAATTTATTATAGCACAAACTAGGGTTCATCACACCTAAACACTAACAAGGTGTTTAGTTACATATGATAGCAAACGAAATCAAACATAAACATGAAAAAAAAACAAATAGAAAACAAATTGTTCATAATTCTAAATATCCCTTATGTTCTATCGAATATTCTTGCAAAGTAAAGGTTTGATTTTGTACTCTATTGGATTTGTTAATGATTTCTTCATGTTTTCTACGTTTGTAGATCAATATTGCCCCTTCTGAATGATATTTACATCTCGAATCTCCTATGTAAGTATGCTCCTTTTCATTTGCCTCCACTAATGTCTTTTTATAGTAATTTTTAGGATTTCTGGGATATACATAATCTGATACACAAGTGTGTATTGGACCATGTATAAACCAAAATCTGTAGAATTTGCAATTCTACGCAGAGTGAGAGACTTACATGGCCATAGACATGATTATGTATCCCTTAATTTCTTTAAATCTTTGTTTCATGCCACGTTTTCATTCAAATTCTTCTCCTTTTAGTCCATGAAGGTAATTATAACCTATAAATGTACTTGAAGTAAATTAACTATCGAATATACACTAATAGTATAAAATATTGAGCGAAAATTCATCAATTATGATATATAAATATAGTCAAATATGCATATAGCATCCCTTTGGCATATTTACAAACAAATCTTTTATGTATATGATTAGGAGCTAGGAAATGACTTAAAACTAGTATTCTCTTAAGTAGAACAAGCTTCTTATTCCAAGATTCTCATTTACTTTGTGGTTTGTAATTAAAGAAAGGCTCACTATGTCAGACAAAACAAAAGGCACCAATAATTTGAATTATATGTCATGTTTTTCATACCAAGAAACCAATGCACATTTTTTGTTCAATTACCTTTATTCATGTAGGGCTTGGAGGGATTCTATTGGCCTTTGTAACCTAGATCAACAAATCAAAGGCTTGTTGGAATAATCTAGTGGCTATGTTCACTACTTTCAAGGGGTCATAAAGATGAGAGGTTATTATATAGCTTAGTTCTCAATAGCACACAATTTATGGTGCTTGGAGGGAAAGGAACTAAAAGTTCAACTCAACAAAACATGTAAGTGAATACAATATTAGATGTATCAGGGAGATGATTATAGCTAGAGGATAAAGCTTGTCACTTTCTCCACTTTTGAAATTAATTTGGTCCCTCTAGTGGGTTCTACTGAGTTGCCATAGTTCTAGCAAATGTGGTGCCTTCATGAGTTTCAATAGTCTTGAACTGTACTTAGATGCTTTATTTCGTACATTTTATGTAACTTTGGTTAGTTATTAATGCAATTTATTTACTTTCTAAGAAAGGTTAAAAGGAAATGATAAAGTGCAATATTTAAAACCTTAATTATTTTTTTACTTTTTTTTTTACGATTTGGAGTATTAATGTGGGTCATCTTATGCGTTTTGCTATATTATCATTGATATTACTAAAACAATCATAAAAATATCTGAATATCAGAAGTAATTAACCTAACAAACAATCATAGAAAGATCCATCTACATTCCCCTCAATATGCACCGCATGTCTCAATTGACTTGTAAATCAAATATGCAAAGGTTGTAGAATAAAGAACGAAAATAACTAACAATATTTAATCAACTGAGCTAACAAATAAATTTCCGTTTCCACACTATAGTCTCACCTGCTTCGAAAGTAACGTCTTTCCTGTAAATTTTGTTCATGGCCTAACTTTTTGGGAAGTATTACGTCTTTATATATTTATACATATATAGGCGACACTGCCAATATTATCTTTGCTACAAAGTTATTTAAAATTCGGAAACGACTTTTCGTAGTAGTCAGCATCAATGTTGCCTGAATGATATTTGACCGAGTCCATGATCTAGTGTATTAATTTTGTAGTTAGACCGATGAAAATTGACTGACTACATAAATTTTCAATTATTAAAGCTGCAATCTGCATCTTAAAAACACATGAATCAGATCCTTGACCTTAATTCCAGTTATTTCCAACGTTAATTAATCACATGCATTGTCTTGTTGTATTGATCATTATCAATATAGTTTCCATCGATCAAATTCTAATTTGACGTACAAGCCATTCTCAGATGACTTTTTGAATTTGGTTCTTTTTCTTGACTCAAGCTATTGGTTCTCTGTGAACAAGATTCCTAGTATAATACCTTGTAAAATCCAACATTCAAGTATTTAAACTGCAATCTGCATCTTAAAAACACATGAATCAAATCCTTGACCTTAATTCCAGTGATTTCCAACGTTGATTAATCCCGTGCATTGTATTGTTGTATTGATCAGTATCAATATAGTTTCCATCGATCAAATTCTAATTTGACGTACAAGCCATTCTCAGATTACTTTCTTAATTTGATTCTTTTTCTTGACTCAAGCTTTTGTGAACAAGGTCACTTCTCAACGCGTTCAGATAACAACTCTCATTGGAACGACATTTATTTGTCCCTTTCAAAGACCTTTCTTAGCACTTTCTAATCTGAAGGTTGTTTTTTTCTGGTTGATAATTTCCTCGAAATTACAGCTCCCATGAAATCATGTCGCATTTTGCAAGATTTGGTTTGCTATGAGATGTGATAACTGAAGACGGCACATGAAAGAGTTTTTCTCCAAGCACAAGTTTTCTTTGCTTATGCATCCTTAGTCTGGACACTATGTACATTGGATTTTGATAACTATTGACGCATCAAACCTCTCCTCCTACCAAGGTGCAAGAATCGTGCAAGTACGACTTTTGCTAGTGCAATAAGCAAATGCTAAATTGTGGTGACCCCATGCACTAAATTTTAAATATTGATGTGTGTGGATGCATGACTCCAGATAAAATGTTTTAATATTTCTATTTGTATTAATTATTTTGACGTTCATTACGAACAACTTTTTATCGATTACTTTCAAATATCAACTAACAAAAGCCTTTTTTCTCATTAAATACGTCTAGGCCAATCAAAATGAATTTGGGTGGCTTTATATTGTTACTGCAAAATAAAAGTCAACGAGTTTAGCAGCATGGGTATGGATGCTCCGGCTGTACGAGTATACAATTAATTCAATCCATTGTTTCGGGTTCCCCTTTAATAACAAATCTAGCCTGCATGTTTTGTTTATATTTTTGGTAGACTTCTCGTGTGTTCACTACCTTCCAAAACTTCTGAATGACAATTTAGTGAACTTTTGGTGACTATATTAATTTTCATTGCCTGATAACTTTTACGAGATTCGCTCTAATAAGATACGAGGATTGAAGTCTATGCTTACCAGAGTTCTGACTTCTTGTACTATGCAGCGCTTAACAAGGTTTGCCAATTGTATGTTTCTTTTGATTATTGTATGGAGCGTAGAATAAATCTCCTTTCTTTATAGGAAATTTCTTGTTCATTGCTCGGTAGTCAGCGAGGCATATTAATCATTATACAAAGTTACGTTTGTTCTAATTAATCTAATTTTTAAATCTAAAAACTGGCCGTTAGTTGTATTTTAGAAGATTCGGAAAGAAACTCTATAATCTTAATTACCATTCTTATTTCATATTGTGAAAATTATTTCTAATGCATAATTGTTGTTCCTCAATGAACCATAGAGATCTCCTTAATTTAACTGAACCTCAAGTTACATCCAGCAAATTCATAATTTGTATAATTAGGTTCCATGGAATATCAGAAAAACAGGTTCATGGAGTAGAAGTGGAATGTGTCAATTCGAAACGGAATAGTACGATCATTTTGTTTTCTTAAATAAAATATCATATATTCCCCACGTAGGCAAGAAAGGGAGAACCAGGACGATGTCAATTTCCCTCGTATAATTCGTAAGCTAAAATCATAGACAGAACTTAATAATAAAGAAAGCACCCAAGAAAGCAAAGGCAAAACCACGAAAGTAGGGTGAGAGAGATTGGCATCAAGTGACGTCGTGTATATAAAGCAGCTCAAGCAAAAGCCCTCCTCACCTCACCTACTCTCCTCGACAGATGGTCCTTTTTACACTCAAGCTCTCTCTCTATTTCTCAGGTTTCCTTTGCTAGTTTACAGTCAGTGGCTAGATCTTTTACTCCAATTCATCTTCTTCTAATCTGAAGCACCTCCCATATCTGAATGGATTTGGCGTCGCTTTCTTAATTGTTTTCGTCCCGTCACGTACGCTATTCTATTACCGTCTGTCTTTCTTTTGTTTATTTGATATTTCTCTTCATCAGTCACTATGTCTCTTCCCTTGGTTGAGGGTGATATTCGCTTGCTGATATCACCTACAAAAAACTGACCCACAAACCCCAAAAATATGAATCACCAGAACAAAAGAGTAGTTGGCCTTGTTGGTTTTGTGTGTCTGTGCTTCTTTCTCCATCCAAACTGCGCTTTAAAATATCAGTCTTTTCCTTTTCAGGCGCAAACTTTTAGTTCCAAATAGTTATTACCTTGTGAGGGTTCCTTTCAAACCATCCAATCCGATACTTAAAATGCTTCAAATTCCACGTATGCCTATATAAGCAATTAAGTATACTTCTATTCTACGGTAGAAGTTACCTTCCTAGTTCTACGAACGCATGTGCGTACTGTTGGAGTGTCGGGTCTATTGAATCACTTGACCAAGTGTCAGCAGGTTCTTAACATTTGGGGTTCAAACAAAAAACCGATTGATCCAATCCAACTTTCTTGCTCCTTTCCTCGTTTTCCCCAAACGTGTATCTATATCTCACAGTCTTTATATATATAAATATATATATATACGAACTTGTACCTATTGATCCTTTCTGATCTCTGGTTGATCAACAGTCATCGTTTGCAGATCCAGCATCATCAAGATTCATGTGTGCAGATGCACAACAACTCCGCTTGCTGGTAGTATGTTCTAAATGTCAGCCTTTGTGGCTCTTTAAATGTTTTCTGAGCATGTGAATCTTGATGATGCTGCATCGGCGATGGATGACTATGCCTGAAATAGACGGGTCTAAGATTTTCTGCCGCTAAAAGCAAGGGTAAAGCTGCTTCAATTGTTGCTTCTTTTTGCTCTCATTTTTATCTATAAATTTTGTGGGTAATTGTTGATAGGCAAGGTATAATGACTTCTGCGCAGTACAGAATATATAGTACAAAGTCCAGTGGTAACTCTTCTTGACATCAGAATTTTGTGTTCCTCCCTTTTATTTATCTTTGCAGGAAATAGATGAAAGATACTACTTCCAATGACAGGCAAAAGATACAAGAACATTGGATCAGGGTAAAACTTAAAAAGTGAGAGTTACTGAGTTATTTTCAATTTTGTTGAATCTTACATTGACATTACTGTGTTTCGCGAGTGTTACCATCTTACAATATAGTATATATCCAATTATTATGGGGTTTCAAACAAAAGAGAAACCAATAGGTTCACGAAAATTAGGGCTTTTTTTCCTAGTTATAAAGAAATTTAGGAATAATTTGAACTTTTGAGTGTGACTGTGTGCATGTTAGTGTAGGGCATTATTCCTTGTGTTAGTCTGTGCAATATTAAAGAATCTAATTGAACTTGGAGTTTGAAAGTTATGATCATGGTGGCAAGTTGAGCTACAGAACATATACTTTTGATTCCAGTGAGTTTGTTTGTTTATCGTACTCTTCACCTCGGCACCATGTCTCCTAACACATACCCAACAGAAAAAAGTTGATAGCTTAGTACTTTCATTTGATCACCAAAATGGGTCGAATATAAGATGTACCAAATGCAGAAGCAAACATATTCCTCAATTCCTAGAAGCGCCTTCAAACTTTTAGATGGCATTCCTAATTTCAGGAGTACTGCTATTGTCAACGTTGGAATAGGAACATTTGTCGGGTTTATTTTGTAGGGAAATCAAGACGGGATTTAATCCCAACCACAGCAACATAATTACGAAACTTTTCGTAATTTAATTCTCTAAAAATCAAGATCACTTTAATTTTATAAAATAATTAATGCATAAATCTTAATAAAGTATGAATCTTAATTCATATTTTATTCCGAAGCTTGATCATATTCTTATTATATCTCTTAAATCGTTTTCGAAATCAATCTATCTCAATCATCATAGCTGCATAAGTGATCTACTTCTAACGATATTCACAGAATATAAACTTTCTATATATATAGAAACAGAATATAAAAATATTGAGAGAACTTTGTAACTTTTAGAAAGAGAGTTAAGTAAAAAGTGCTTTAATTGAAATTAAATTATAATTTTAATTAAACTTTAATTAGAATTATAAATAGTTTTAATTAAATACCAATTACGCTCAAATAAAATCTAATATCTCAAATTGAACGATGTGAGAGAGCGACGTGAGAGAGAGCGATAGCTGAGAGTCCTCCATTTCGTAATTCACCGGTGTATTTGACCCCTCCTCCATGGCTGCTGTTTCTTCCCCTCCGTCTACATCTCGCCCACCCCTCTCCCAAATCCTTATGCCTTCTCCTAGGAAGTCCCCATCGTTCCCATCGTCGCCCTCTATTAACCCTAATTCCTAAATTCATGTCCCTAGCAACTCCCCATTGTCTTCTTCCGTAAACCCAGATTCACAGAACACTAACCCAAACCTACCAATTCTCACCCCTGTTCAGGTCGTAGAAGGTGCGAAAACTCAGAGTCAATCTACTCATGCACACATCGACCCAAAGGATCCCTTACCTTCCCATCCTTGTAGACCTTCGGTGGCACCATGTCAAAGAACATGGAAATCGGTTATAACCGACTCCGTGGAGGAACCTTCCACTGTCAAGGAGCTGGCTTTCTACCCCCCAGAGATTAAGGATGATCAAATCCTGGTTATCCCGCCACCTGAGTTAGAACTGAAAGGAGCTGCTAAATTTTGGCATTCTCTAATCAGATTTTTCATTGGTAAGAACCCTGCTTTCCCAGTCGTGCATTGAGCACTCTCCAAAGCTTGGTTAACATATGGGTTGTCTGAGATTTTGGTGACTCGAACAAGTTTTTATTTAAGTTTGATTCTGAATGTGGTATGAATGTAGTGCTAGAGAAGGGCCCTTAACATATCCAAGGGAAGCCATTATTCTTACACAAATGGAGTTTGAATGCAGGGGAACAAGAGGATATTAAGTATGCATCAGTCTGGGTAAGATTTCATAATATCCCTTACAAATATTAGATTACCGAGGGATTGAGTAGAATCGCCAGTGCGGTTGGAAAACCTATGCTAATGGACTCCCATATAGCCCAAATGTCAAGGATCTTCTATGCTCGAATGTATGTTAGATTAGAATTGGAGAGGAGCTGGCCTTCGTCCTTTCAATTGGCGACCTATACTAAAGAGGGAAAAGTGATCTATAGGGAGATTGACATCAAATATGAATGGAAACCAGATAAAGTTCCATAGAAGAGAGTTTGGAAACCTACTGGTCGTATGTACGAGACTGGGACTCAACAGGAATTAGACAAAGAGAATTGCTCCATTTCTATATGTAATCCTCAGTATAAGGAGGGAGATCAGGAGAAACCTTCAGTGACAGAACAAGTAGTCTCTCAAGAGACCAACTTAGCTGTAACTCTATCTAAGCAGAACATAGACAGAACCTTGCAACTAACTCCAGATGATTCTGTTGGATTAGAAAAAGAAAGCATGCTATATTTGGAGAAACGGTAGATTTCAAAACTTTTAAGAAATCATTTTTCCAGCAGAAGCAA
>JANSVA010000218.1:21263688-21278069 GCA_025504915.1 Erythroxylum reticulatum
CACATAAATAAAACCAAACTCTTTTGTTTTATTAATAATAAATATTTTCATTACAAAACTGTAACTGAAGAAGATAAGGTTACATATAAATACACTTGCTTTCTAGGGCACTATATTTACATAACTCCAACAATAAGTTTCTTCTAGTTTTTCATGTAAATTTCCTTCAATTTTATCACTCTTTCTACTATCCCAATCATACCTTACCTAGGCCCTATTAAAACCTTGTATTAAGACCTTTTGATTTTTGTTTCTAGTTTACTTATAAGTGGTAGAGATATGATAATTTTGCAAGCTTATGGTTAAAAATTATGTTATACATTGAATTGAGAGTTCTTATACTTTTTACTTTAAACACTTAAGTGCATTGAGTGAGACCTTAGTGAGGGTATAAAATTTTTTTCTTTTGACTTCAAAAATTATTGATATGATTAGTATCGTATTGACTTATGAAGGATATTCCTAGGATAAATTGATTATACTTATATGTTAATTTGATTGATATGATATGTTGATTTAGAGTATGGATGGACTAACTGAAGTTGATAAAGGATGGATGTTTATAAGATTAATGATTTAAATTTTGATTTGCCTAAGAACAAGAAAATGTTTAAGTGTGGGGATGTTTGATAATTGATTATTTGTTTATATTTATATACCCATATTTAATGTGTTTTGCATTTTATTTAATAGTCTTATAATATTTTTGGTACTTAACTTGTTTCAAGTGTATTTATAGGTTATAATTGTCTTCTTGGATTAAAAGGAGAAGAATTCAGATGAAATTGTGGCATGGAACGAAGATTTGAAGCAACTTACACCTACACGACCGTATACAGTGACTATGTAAGTCTTTGTAAACGTGTGAAGATTTGAAGTATATTGTTTTTGATTATGCAACATTTAAGTCTCTGTGCCCATGTAAAATCACAAATTTAGGAGTTTTTAGAGATACACGATCTCCTACATGACTATGTAAGTGATTATGTATATTCTAAAAACCCTAGTTTTTACTATAAAAAGATGTGAACGGAAGAAAAATGAGAGGAGACAAGTTTAGAAGTAAATTTGAGTTGTAAGAAATATAGAGAAGCAACAGTTTTGAGCATAAGATGAGGAAAACGTGAAGAATAAATCATAAGATTTGATAAATATAAACATTCAATCCAAATTGTAAGGAGATTCATTAGAGACAAAAGGGAGATTTGTAAATATGATCTCATTGGTTTCTATTTTTTAAACATATTTGTTAGTGGTTTTATTTTCTGTGAGTAGAAAGTAATTTGTTTAGCACTTAGGTGTGATTAACTCTAAGTTATGATGACAATATGATTTGATCTTTTGTTTTGAAGCAATTCTATTAATTGATTTATTGAGATTCAATTATGGATTTTATTCTTATTATAATATATCCAAACTAACAGTTCATGATTTGATTTCATATGATTGAGATTGAGCTTGAAAAATCATTTTGTGTGAATAGATATACCATAATTGGAATAAGTTATATATAAACCTATAGATAGGTTGATATAAATCTTCTAAATTAGGGTCAAACCTAATAGTGAACTTCAAAAATCAACAATGTAATCCTAGGGGTTTTAATTAGAAAGATTTCTGTTAATCAACTAAGGGGTTAGTTGCTAATAGTCTTAACAAAGATATTAACATAATATAGGAATTTCCATAATCCAATAATCCATAATTTAATTATATGATAAAGGGTTAATATTTAAAAATTCTTAGGGGAATTCATCACCTAGGTATTATTTATTTGATATAGACTTTACATAGTATTTTCCTTGTTTGAATTCCTTACTACTTCAATCTTAGTTTAATTTATTCAATATAGTTTTTAATTAAATCCATAATCTAATTCGACGGTTGGAAAATAGGAAAAGGGTAATCACTAGAACTTATAGTCCTCATGGGATTAACCCATACTTGCCTGTGCTAATTATACCTATACCATGCACTTGTGATTTTAAAATTGATAAATTATTATAAGCATAAGAAATAAGTCAATCAAAGACCCTTTTTAACAAATGTTAAACCATTTGATCCTAGGCTACTGTCGTTTGATTAGTAAACTCCCAGCCTCAGTTAGGAAACCAATGTAGGATGTCAACTCTTAAAGATATGTGAAAGTAATCAGGATTTGATCCCATCACTACCCCTGAAGTCAATGGCCTAACTATCCTACTAGATAACCTCCTTAACCCAAGCTTAGATAGGAATTCTAGTAATATGTGTTGAGATGTCTTCCCTTAAGATTAGAGGTTTGTGAGTAGCCCAATTGTGAAGCCAAAAGTAGGAAGTTTTCCTATTCCCAATTTGAATTTTGATAAGGTGATACACAAACTATCTCTTCCTCAACATTTGAGTGAAATACTAGAGAACTACTTCCTTTCTATAATCTATCAAAAACTATCAGTTTTGAGATAGAATTCATTTGTCCACTTAAACCATAATGACTCCTTATTAGTGAAAATTCTCTATATTCTTTTAGCCATTAGCTTTATTTGACTCATCTGTAAGGAAATGAGCCCCAAACCACCTTTCTGTTTACCCCAACAAAGCTAATTCGATTTAAATTTTTCTCTTTTGAATTTATCTATATTACCAGTCTGTAAGAAGTTCTTAATACATTTTTCTAACTCCTTGTTGATCTTTTTGGGAAGGAATAATTAAGAACTCTAATGTGTATGGAGGATTCTCATAATATAAGAGATAAGAATTAGTCTCCTTACATAAGACAAATAATTGTTTTTTCAGGCATTAATTCTTTTTTTGAACTTTCCAAAATTGGTTAGACAATCTTGATACCTTAACTTTTTGGAGGAGATGGGAACTCCAAGATATTTAAAAGGAAGAGAATGAGCATTCAAATCATTCATCATCCTTAACCTTACAATGGATTTAACATTAGAAGAGAAGTATATCATGCTTTTGTTTTGGATAATTCTTAGCCCTAAGATCCTACAAAATTCTTGGAGAGAATTGTGCAGGACTAAAACAGAAGAAGGATTAGCTCTAGACAAGATCAAGTCATCTACAAAGGTTAAATAAGTAAGCTTTAATTCGTTCCATTTATGATGGAATTTGAAATTGAGGTTATTTTAGGTGCTTTTCTAAATAATCCTTGTAAGAATTTCCAAAGTAATAACAAAAAGGTAGGGGGAGATAGGGTCCCTTTGCTTAACCCCATTAGTACCCTTGAATTGATGGCTAGGATTTCCACTTATGAGAATGTTGAAAGAAATATCGAGATGAAAGCATTAATCCAGGAGATAAATTTGGTAGGGAAGCTAAACTATTCAAGACAACGCAAGATGATTACAACTAATATTATCAAAAGCTTTTGAAAATCCAATTTGATTGTACAATTTTTGATGGATTTATTAGTTTCATAGTCCCTCAATAGCTCCTGAATTAGAGATCTACTATATATGAGTGCACTTTGAGAATGAAAAATTAAACTTTTCAAGCTATCCTTTAGTCTTAATGTTATTAGCTTGGATAACACCTTATACATGTTGTTATAACAAGAAGTAGGGCAAAAATCCTTTGGATTATTAGCATTAGGAAGTTTTTGGATGAGATATATATACGTGGAATTGATCTCCCTTAACATTCTACCAAATGATAGGAACTCCTGAATCACCTACACAATAAATCTCCAGTGATATTCTAGGTATTTTAAAAGAAAAAAAGCATTAAAACCATAAGGTCCTAGAGTCTCAAACTAAACAAGAAACTGTTGATTTCCATTGTAGAGATAATAATGATTGGATCCTAAAATCTATCTAGGCCCTAAAAACTTTATTGATTCTTTAAATTTATGAACTTTAATTTTATTCTCTAGTAATCTCAAATTGGAGGCTCTTATCCAAAAGTAGGTCTTTTATTACTTGTCTCTTAAGAGGTTCTCTAATGTTCCAAAAAATCATGACTAAGGTGAATTAGATAATTTACCAACCTCTTAGCCTTTTTCTTTCTTTTAGATTTTTTTGAAGTTGGAGTGGGATTCTTTAAAAAAATCTCCATTTGATTATAAGTTTCTAGGAATGATTCCTCCTCCTCAATTGGTTCTTTATCTTTAGAGTCATCTACTATACTCTTATTGCCTTCCCTTTTTTTAGCCTTAGCTAGAGTTTTCTCACTAAGAATAAATTCTTGGTCCCTTATTACTTCTGCTGGTTTGGAAGCTCCAGTGATTTCAGAAGCAACTCTATTTATAAATGGAATGTCCTGGTTCTTATTAATAGTTTCCATTTCCCCTTTCTCCATTAATTTCCTAATTCCAATTAGTTCTTAGTTGTCACCTATTTTGAACAATCTGCTTGTTCCTTTCTATACCTTCTTGCATAACTAATATCAAAAGCTCTAACAAGCTTACTAGCTTTATTAAATTTCATTACAGTAAGAGACTTAGATAGTTTATCACTTATCTTAACCTCAACACAAATTCTAACAAAGCAGATTCTTTCAAGCTTTGTAGTGGGAGATTCAAAAGTTCAAGGTTTGCCTACTAAGTTAGCAAGAAAGCTCAAACCATCCAATTTCTAATACTTTAGCGGAACATTATAGAAATTGATCTATATAGGAAAGAACTCCATTCCATTTTTATCCAATTCGATACTTAGAAACCACTTTTCCACAAACATGGGTTGACCTTTAATGTGCCAAGGTCCAGTTTCCATAACTAATGAGAGACTAAGTTCTCTTCATTCAATATAAAATTTTTTGAGACCCTATTGCCCTTTTGGATTATGCCCAAGTTTTTTGGAGGATATATCTACTAAAACTAGACTCATCCATGATTTGGTAACCTCTTTATGAGGGACTAAAGTCTTCCCTCAATTCTGCAAGGACTTTTGAATGGATGGGAACTCTAAATTCAAGCTACCTGGTTCCTGTTGGGCCTCTAGGATGGTGGAATGCTTTGAGCTACTTCCAATAGGAACCTCTATATGCCTTGTTGAAAGATAAAAGCTACTAGTGGGACATTAATAACTAGACAAAAGGGGGTAAGTTACTATTAAAAGTGGTGGTTAATGTTCACAAATTTAGAGAAAAATAGTTTAAAAGAGTAGGTTAAGTATATAAGCAAAGTTCTAAACAAAATTAGATGTTTTTGTTTGCTTTTTAATAAGCACCTCTTTAAAAATATTTATCCTTCCTTCTTAAACTTGATTAATTATCAAAGCAATGTCCTTATGTCCTCCCCTTCATGATTATTGTGAGTGCTAGATAGGCCTTATCCTTCTATCATTCTTTTTTGCTTTATTTTAGTGTGCTTATTAGTTTCTTCTTTATAGGCCTTATCCTTCTATCCTTTTTTTAGATTTCTTTCAAGCTTTAGCTAGATTAATCATTAGCCATAAAGTTATTAGTTTTCATATAACTTTAAGAAGGAAATATTTCAATCTCCAAACCCAAATGTAAATTTACCTTCCATATCACTTATGATTGCATTGATTATTGTTAGAAAAGACCTACTTAAGCTTAAAAAGTCTTTATTATCTTCTTCCATATTTAGTATACTAAGATCAGGTGGGAATTTTACTTACCAATTTTGATTAAAAAATTTTTCATCCTATAAGTAGGTTTCGTTTCGCCTTATCAAGTTTATTAAATCATAAAGGTCTGAACTTGCATATATATAGGTAGGTCTTGATATGGGCACTTCCTCAGCAAATATGTAAGTCTCTCTTATAACTCATATTGAGTTTCATTGCGAAATTATGCATAAAAAGAGATTTTGTTTCTCAAATTTCCTATCTTTCATCTTGGGAAATATTTTGTTAAAAACTTCTATATGAAAGTTCCCCATTTTGTGACTAATATTGTAGGTAATGCCTCTAACAGTTGCTAATCTCGATCCCTTAATGAAAAATTAAACAAACTTAACCTTTTTACATCTTAAATGCCCATATTATTCTTAAAAGTGTCAAAATTTCTAAAAATTACTGATATGTACAATGGGATCTTCATTTAGCAATCCATTTAATTGAATATACTTCTATAGCATTTGGATTGCATTTGACTTATGCCAATTATGTCTCTATAAAAGATGGTTTTACAATAATTCTATATCAATAACAGGTAATCACTATAATAATGTCTTACGAAGCATCATGAAAGCGTATGGAGAAACACCATAAATGTGAGCATGAATGAAACACTATGAGCAAAACATAGTGAACATGTTAGAGGGATCAGAACAAGCGAAACACTGTGTGAGGACCTTATAATGATGTGAATAGTAACTATCTAGCATGGTCACTCTTCTGATTTCTTTACTATTCAGTCTTCTTCACTCTCCATTACTCTTTGTAATCTTGTCTTTCTCTCAGATACTTAGCTCACTTGCAATCTTCTTTTTCCTTGTCTTGGTTTGTAATGCCCTAAAATATACCTTGGAACTATTATAGCATGTCTAGGGTGTATTAAGAAGTGAACATAATGAATTAAGTGCAGCTTAGGAAGAGACATTATGGTACTTAATAAAAAAATACATGGGTTAAAGGGTAATTTGTTCATTTTGGCATGGACATACATACTTAGATGTGAAATATGTATGGGCATTTTTAATATGTTGATCGCATTTATGAATTTGATGTGAGGGGAACTAGTAGAAGAAGTATCCCATTTTCTTATGGAATTTTGTTGGATAAATTGGATGTGTTTTTATGTTGCTCTTGCATGATAAAACTAAAGGTAGTTGATTTGGTATGTGTACCTAATTAAATGGATAGGTTCCACTGAACATATTTCTATAGTTTGGACATATCTTGGCCTATAGACCTATAAATTGGATAATTACAATTGGACATTAAACTAGAGACATAGTTCTTAAACTTTCATGAAGGAACTGTAATCTGATTCTGCCTCTAAAAGTTTTGAATTCTATTTTGAAGTTAAGTTTTGGATATTGTCCTTGTTTTCAAATAGCCTGTAGTTTTTTGGGTATAATTACTTGAATAATTATCCAAATTGCATGAAATTTATTACATTATAAAATTAAGACACATGGTAATGAAATTAATTTATAAGAGTATAGGTTAATGTGGGAAGTAAAGGAAGAAGAATGACCAATATGTAATTTTTCTAAAGTTAACACATAATAACAAAGCATGTGTGTCCAGTAGGAATTAAGCATATGTATGAGTCTTCATAGTTTTGGAATGGGGATATGGAGAGGGGAGATGCATGACATTTTGTGGGTTCTAATTTAAAATTTTTCTCCTCTCCATTTCACTTTCTTCATTCCATCATTTTATATGTAAGAAATCAAGCCAATCTTAGGTGGAAATCAAGGTAAAAGTTATGGATTTTCTCTTCACCTTTATCTCTTCTTACTTTGCTTATGAAGGAATGGAATTATAAGGCTGGAAGTGGGATTGAGAGGTATATTTTTGGTGTTTATAGTTGGTGAGTCAAGCAAATCCAAAGAGGAAGGGAAGGAAAGGCAATAGAAGACCTACTTTGTCACTTTTGAGATTTGGGACTTAAATTAGTTGATTTCTATCTATGATTGAATGGATATAAAGATTCATTTGGATGTGTAATTTTTTCTAGGATGCATTGGTGTTATTTTGGTGTTACTTTGCACGAACTTGGTTGTATATGACAAGAGAGTATTGTGTAGTGGAATTTTGTCTAGGGTTTGCTTGAGTCAGTCACATTGTTTGAGTCATAACTCAGCCTACAGACCTCAAAATTTTGTGATTTTAGTTGCATATGAAACCTAAGAAATAAAGACAAATATATCTAGAAATAAAGTTGACTTAATTCTAGTTCTATGACCTTAGAAATTGAGAGAAAAAATTGCAACCCGATGCTACCCCTGTTTTGCAGCAACTTGTGATATTTTGATTATATCTCATAATTTAGAAGTCCAAATGGTCTAATTATTGGTGCTATAAAAACTATAGACATAGAGAAACAAATTTCCATTTCTGACCTTTTTGATATGAATATTAAGAACAAGAAATTGTAAGAATAGAGAGAGTGTTTGTCATGATCGTGGCATTGTTTTTGTTTCCGATTTCTACTGCATCTTATCCGAACCTTTATGAATGTGTATGAAACTTTTCAAACACATACAAATAAATGAAATAGGACTTACCATATGTGAATTGGGTGATTGAACATTGGAATTCAAGATTGAGAATAATGTATTCCAAAGAAAACTTACATGTACATAAATGATTTGTATGCATATTTATTATTCATATATGCATAGAATGATTATAAAAGTGTGATTTTGACACCTTGCTAATGGCGATAAGTTATGAATTTCCAATCCCAAATTATTTCCACTCTAGATAATTATGAAATAAAAAAAATGGAGGGATTGGAATAATGTCCCTTAGACTAATAATAAACATTATTACATTAGCAAGGAGATTTTGGGGACTCATAATAGACAATCAGACTCTATGGTATAAATGGGTTTATAAAGTTAACATAAAATATTATGGCATTTAAGGTTTTGAAATCAAAGTCTTCTCTAAACGCAATACTAAAAACTAGAAGCTCACTAAAGAAGGAATTTATTGACCTGATTGGAGATGGTAATTTATCTAAATTCTAGGCTGACAATCGGTTTCCGTATGGTCCTCTACATTGCTTATAGGAGATGGAAAATTTTAAGCCATTTTTCAGGTCGAATTCAACTATTAAAGATGCTTTAGTTGATTAAAAAAACTCTTTAGTCTCTACTTTATTCCAAACTCAATCATCACTGAAATTTTTGGAACTCACTTGAATGATGAAGAGGAAAGAATCATTTGGGATCACGCCATCAATAGGACTTTCATAAACAAGTCTTCTAGGAAGTTTTTTTAGAGACAATCCAATAACATATCCTAGACTCAGCTGATATGGCACAAGTAGTGTCATCCTCAAGCATCCTTCATGTTACGATTAGCTGTGAAACACAAATTACAAACTCTAGATAAGCTGAGGTTTCTTAATATCCCAAAAAAATGCTCCTTGTGCATGTGTTATGAAAAAAGCAGGAGTCACCTATTTTTTAGTGTCAATTTGTCTCTAATAAATTGAAATATTTTCTAAAAAAATGTTACATTCAATAGGCTTGAATTGATTGGAATTCCATTAGCAGGTGGTGTAATACTATTATTCATCCCAACAGCTCTATCAAGTGGTGTTTCAACTTGTCTATGGCCTTTCTAGACAAAGCTATCTGGGAAGAAAATAATTCTCGCACTTTTTAGGATAAAGCTCAATCTTTGCAATAGTTCAATACTAGAATTCTTTAATAGATTAGAAAATTCATCAGTCAAGATACTATTAAATGCCAAGATCTAGATTACTTAATGTATGAGCTAAGTATGGTTCTAAGTTGTATGAGGATGTAATGGGGGTTATGTTTTGTATCATATTCCAATAATAGACTTATATAATGCTCTTTATAGCATGTGTACATTTTTCTTATGCCTTTGATGGCTTAATTTGATACCTTTTTCCCAATTAAAGATGGTTTCATATACTACATAACAGTTATATTCTTTTCTTCCATTATATCATATTGTTTATCTTATATATCTTCAGGTTCTTACTTTATCCATTTTATTCATATTCGAAAAAATTTTCTCTATAGCTCTAGCTCTTAGTCAAAGAAATTGGATAATTGACTTCTTATAAAATAAATGTAAAGAATAAATATAAATAAAATTAACAAAAAGAAAGAAATAAAGTTACTAAAAGATTAGTTATTAAGTCTCGTAAACAACACATGTGTTTGATGTAATGATGCGTAAAGGTTTTGTAATCTATTTTCTATTTTTGAAGTTGTCTCTTATGGTTTATTTCTATACCAATATTATTTTATTCACGAGTGCATGACGTAACTATAGCTAGCATAGGAAGTACGGGTCAAATCTTAAAAGAAAATGAACACTAGTAATTACCCTGATCCTATTATATAGTCTAAGAATTTAATTTTGGTTTTTAATAAAGAAAATAAAACTTAAATAATTAAACTAAATAGGAAACAATATTGAGCAGAGAATAAAGAAATTAATTAGAAATAATCAATATCAAGAATTAGTGTATAGGTTATGAATTTCCCAAAGACCCTTAAATAATTGATCTTTTATTATGCAATTGTTTTATTGACGATTGGACCATGGAAATTCCTATCTTATTCTAAGAACTCACTTAAGACTACTAATAACTAATCATTTAACTGGTATTATTTAGGTTAAAGGTACTAAGATTGCTTTATCGATTCATGAATTCCGTTATTAGGTTCGACCCTAATTTAGATGATTTATGTCAATCTATCTCTAGATTTGCAGTCGACTCCTTTCAATTACAGTAAATTAATCAATACACAAGATTTCTCAGTCTCTATGTTATGAAATCAAATTATGCATTAAGATTTTGGATCTATTAGAACACATATTAAACAAATAATTGAATAAAAATAGATTAATCAAAACAATTGCATTAAATAAAAGAATCAAAACATGTTTTATCACAAACTAGGGTTCATCTCACCTAGACACTAAAGACGTTTATTTACATATAATAGAAAACGAAATCAAATGTAAGCAAAAAGAAAAACAAAACAAATGAGTTCATGATTTTAGATCTCCCTTTATTTCATATAGAATGTTCTTGCAAAGTAGAGGCTTAATGATGTATTTTAATGGATCTATTGATGATTTTTTTCGTGTTTTTCAGCTTTCTGGATCAAGATCGCCCCTTTTAAATATTATGTACGACTGGAATCACCTATGTAAGTCTCCCCCCTTATTTGCCTCCACTGAACTCTTTTTATAGAAAATTTTAAGGTTTTTGGGAAATACACAATCGTGTACTTAACCATGTATAACTCAAAATCTCCAAAAATTTGTGAATTTGCATAGGCTAAGAGACTTACACAGCCATAGACAAGGCCTTGTATCCCTTATTTGCTACAAACCTTCATTTTATGTCACGTTTTTATCCGAATTCTTCTCCTTTTAGTCGATGAAGGAAATTATAACCTCTAAATGCAATTGGAGCGAATTAAGTACCAATTATATAATAAAAGTATAAAATACCAAGCAAAAATACATCAAATATGAGGGATAAATACAATCAATTATACATTTATCATATTTATTAAAAATTAAAGCATTGATCCTATAAGGAAGCTAGAAATATAACAAACTTACCTAATGTTAACTAGTCTAAGAACTGAATAAAAATAATTGCTCATAGGACTAAGTAACAAAGTATAAAAGAAAATAATTTATAAATGAAAATTTTTTCAATAGAGTTAAAACAAAACAATTAAACATTGATTTCATGACTTAATAAAATTAGACAAATCAAGGATATTTTATGCTTAAATAAGTACTTCCCTAAGTATCTTCAATAGTTTTATGATTACATAAAACTAGAATAGATTTATCAAGTATACTAGTATAACTTCTTAAAATGCTAAACTAAACTCTCTTAAATGATGTCACCCTACTTAAGTGCATTTAATTATATGAACTTCCATGAAAGGTGTCACCCTACTTGAATGGGGTATTTAAGAGAGACATACTTAATATTTATGGTTTTAGGGTGAAATCGTTTATTAGATTTCACTAATTTCAATACATTCAATGTAGTGTTAGCTTGGTAAAGATAATGGTTAACTAAAAGGTGAGTAAGGTTGGCATGTTTGCTTAAGCTTGGTCTAGACCCACTTGAAGTTAAAAGAACTAAACTGATTTGACTAAACTTCGAGTTAAGATTAAGCTTTTTCTTTAAATTTTAAGTTTCGGGCTAGACTTAGGTTCCCAAAGGCTCACATATCAACTAGTTTATTATGAAATGACATCTTTTGACCTAAGTACAACAATGTCATTTCAAAAGCCAGAAAGAGACACTCTTCTTCTCTTGTTCAGTTTGCATTAACCTATAGTTCCTTTTTGTTAATCCTAATCTTCTTTGGCCTTGCATCCTCACTCTCCAGTCCACCCTTTTTACCTTTACACTAATAGACCAATGCAGTGCTTCAACTTCTCTCCCTCTACTATTATAACAATGTTCCCTTTTTGATAAAATTTCCAATCACTTAGTGCTCATGACTCACCATGCTCCTTTGCTTCATTTGCTTAGTGCTCTTTTATAATCCCTCATAAAGGTTAAAGTTTGTTGGTGTAGTTAGCATGTTTGTGTATCTTCTTATGGGTTCAATAGTACTAATTAAAGCTTTAAGGGCAGTAGGTGTTAGAATATGAACAAGTTTTATTTCTTAGTTTAATTTATAAAAATAATATATGGTTTTGCTATTCATTTCTAAACTTCCACTTGAACGTTCATTCTTCGTTCTTTACTTTTCATTTGAATCAATATGAATCACTTTAAAAAGTAATTTTATGGAAGTAAATTCAAAGAGAATGGACAAATTTAGGGAATTTTGAACTCGAATGTGCCACACAAAACTTTGAGTAAAATCAAAACAACCCACATTGTAGCACATATGCATTCTCTGCTTGTGCCATAAAACTAATTCTTGATTGTAGTAATAATAAAAATTAGGTGCTTAATTGTTAAACCTTCATCACCTTTTATATAGTATAGGAATATAATAGATTACCCAAAATTTAATTTTTCTATACATTTATGCATTATTAAAGGAGATCATAGTTTATGTAAGATTATGGAATGAAATTTTTATTTTTTAGGGATATATGTGTTTTATAATATGGTTTCTAGATTGTAGAATGCATTATTGAATGATTTCTGGGTGATAATCATGTGTTTATGACTTATATTTATGTTTTGCTTAGTTTTTTGTATGATTTGTCTGATGATTATTGATTAGGGAAAGAATTTGATATTAATGCATGTTTTAGAGGATGTTTAATGTGTTTAGATGATGAGTTGAGATAAGGAACTTCAAGAAAAGTTAGAGAAGAAGCTGAAGGAAGAGATAGTTCACAATTGTGAAAAATTAAAGCCATAGTAGTAAGGGAGCCTCTATCATAATCATGCAAATTATGCATGATTGTGACAACGCATGAAAATAAGAGATAGTGCACTATTGTGCAAAGGCAAAATTTCGAAGTTGTAAGATTTTTTGGATTTTTTATGATTTGGGCCTTTTTTGGAATATAAGAGGATTAAGAAGTATTAATGGAAAACAAAAACATAAGAAGAGGTAAATGAAACATCTAATAAGGAGATTAGATAGGCAAAAATTCTAGAAGAACAAAGCTATACAATTTTTTAACTTAAGGATATAAAGAAGAATACATCCAAGATTCAATCCTTTACACTTTCCTTTTCTTTCCTTGTTTTTAAATGTTGATTATGAAAAATTTTGTATTTATTTTGTCTATGAATTGCTAAGTTTGTTTTAGTAGTTTCTTTTGAATTATTTTGTAAAACTTTTATGTTATTGATTTAATATAAACATATTTTATGGTGGTTATTGCGTTAATCTTACATCTGAATCAATATATTAAGTTGAATATTTGTATTATATTGCAAAGGGAGAGCTAGTACTAAGACTGAACTATAAACATCATCTTAATAGGCAATTAAAGAGAGATCTTAATTATTTTTTGGTTACCCATAGGATTGATTCAAGTCCAATTAAATAGGTAAGAAGAGTTTTGAGAGATTACTTAGCTGTTGGATCAGAAAAACAAAGCATGTCATATTTGGAGAAATGGTAGATTTCAAAACTTTTTAGAAATCTAAATTGCAGCGGAAGCAATATATCCAAATCATCATGCCAATCTATACATGATATGGTATAAGAATAATAATAAACATAAATAAGATAGAGATTATTATTGACCCCTTCGTTATAACTTTAACTCCACGATGTGCTATCCTCTCCTTCTTCTTGTATCCATCCCTAGCTTTAGCCTTGCTTTTATATGCTTTCCTTTGTCAATTTTCCTCTCCTTGTTATTGTATCCCCAACCAATTTGATCTACCACTTGTTCTTCTTGGACAACTTAGTTAACAAGATCCTTTAGTGGGAAAGGAGAAGAAATGTTTGGAGGAGATTTTTCTTAGAAGAAAGAAGTAAACAATGAGACTCTTCTCGTTCAAGGTTTTGGCCATACATAGGTGAGAGGAGAGAGTTGGTCAAAACAATGCAAGAACCCTTTCTTACACCCTCACAATTTTGGTTAACCTCAAAGGAAAGAAGAGTTTTGCATCAAATGCATCACTTCTTTCTTTAATTAATCATAAAGAAGCCAATAAATGAGACTCATCTCATTTCCCTTTAAGATGGCTATATGAAAAGACTATTAACCTAAATAAGACCTCTCAATTTTAGTTTTTGATGATGAAAGAAGGAAGATGGTCCATCCAATGTACCTCTTTCTTCTTTAATCCAATGAATG
>JANSVA010000218.1:21278169-21289714 GCA_025504915.1 Erythroxylum reticulatum
CTTTAAAACATACTTGATTCTAGATTCATTTAATAGTGCCATTATCGATAGTCAACTACTATTATGATATGAAACTCTTCGTTTCCTTGAAGTAAACTCTTTTACTTGCACGGAGATAAATCGCAACACTAGAGTCTAAACCAGAATCAAGTAACCAACTTGATTATTCAACTATGAATCCATTATTTTAGATTCTTATAATATACATGTTTCCTATCCATCTCTATGTATATTTACATTACTTACAAAAGGATCTCGGAACCTTATAACTAGATATATAATGCTCACAAAAACCAAACTCTTTTGTTTTATTAATAATAAATATTTTCATTATAAAAATAACTAGAAGAAAATCAAGTCATATGTAAATACACTAGCTTTCCAGGGAACTATATTTATATAACTCCAAAAGGAAACACTTAGTTTGAATGACCACTCATAGTATTCATCTGCTAAGCATATACACAATCATTAATATCATAAACTCCTATAACCAATGATGGAATACTTAAGTAAAGTACGCAATGCAAATATGCTTCAATATATTATCCATATACCAAAAATGCACATTTATAAGCCAAATATTGATATTCAAAGCTCATCAGTACAAATTATTCATGTTTTCATGTTGTATCTCTTATTTATGATTGTTAAATTTCTTTTCTAGTGTTAAACCTGCACATTCTTGTGGGTGTGGATAACGGAAGTTGTGGATATTCGAAGATATCAAACTGTGGATACTCGAAGGCATCGAACTATAGATACCTGAAGGTATTGAACTTCATATACTAGAAGGTATTAAGCTGTAAAGACACTATCATCTCAAAATGAAGAAATCAATGGTGTCAAATTGCAGCAGCTACGTTCTAACCTTATAAGCATATCTATCTATCCATCACCAAGATAATGAAGCAAGCACTGTAACATTTCCTTTAATCATTTACCAATTTCATAATTAATATATTGAAAAATCTTATAATATTCATTTAAAAATATATAATCTATTTTTAAGTTTATACATGTAATTCATAACTTATTACCATTAGGATAGTACTCAAATCATAAGTACTAGTATGATTTATTTTGTATATGTTTTTTTTTCTAGAGTTACATTCACATAATTCTAGTATATAAATTCCTATAACTCATTTAAATATAAAACATGTTAAATTGTAATTAATTATCTTCACAAAATTAGTTTTTGAACTTGTATAGTCATACTACACATATATAAGCAATTAATATGTATACGAATCATCTATGCACATGTAAATTTTCTTTAGCATGCATTATGTTCAATTTTAAGCTTCAATGTTTAATCACCCAATTTACATATGATATGTCATATTTCATTTATTTCTAGGTGTATGAAAATTTTCATAAAAATTCAAAAAGGTTTTGATATGATTCTTAAAAAATCATAAGCGAAAAACTCAAAATTGTGCAATTTGGTCTAATCCCACTGTGGGTCTAAAAATAGGCAAAAAAATCAATCCACAAACAAATTACACAACATTCTCTAATTATTCTATAATTTTAACATAGAAAACATTCAATTTAGGCTTTGAGGTTTTTAAACATTTATCTCTCTATATCTCTAGTTTCTATAGCATTAAAAATCAGACCATTTGAACTTCTAAACCATGAGATGTGCACCAAATATGACAAGCTGCTTCAATGAGGGGGGCAACATCAGGTCACCATTTTGGATATCAATTTTCAATGCCATAAAGCCATAATTAATTATGTATCTCTTGTATAGATTTTTATCTATATGTCTTAGGTTTCACTTCCAATTTGAATCATCTAATTTTGAGTTCTATAGGCCAAGTTATGGCCAAAACAATGGGGCTAGTTTAGGTTAACTAAGAACCAAAGACAGAATTCCACTAAACGTTACTCTCTCTTTTTGTATTCAACCAATTCCTTGGAAAGTAACATCAAGAAATCATTTCAGAAACCATTCCATGTCCAAATCAATCTTTTTACACATTTAAAAATGTACACATACAGAAATTAACTAAGTGTAGTCCCAAACCTTAACTCTTCTTCTATTACTCTTCCTTCTCTTACCCTTTAGCTTTGTTTGATTCACCAACTAGAAATGCCACAAATATATATCTCAATCCCAATTCCAACTCTTTATGAGCAAAGCAAGAAAAGATGAAGATGAGAAGAAAGCCACAAACTTTTACCTTGATTTCACCTAGGATTAGCTTGATTACTTATGCAAAATGATGTGTTTAAGGAGGTGGAATAGAGAGAAGATGAGAAGAGAAAATTTTGGGGATAAAATCCTATATACACATCCCTCTCCCCTCTCTTCTACTACCTTTTTCATGAAGTTCTAGTCTTAGACACATTTTTCGATCCCATTGGACCATATGTTGATTTTTGGCAAAATTGCACATTTAATCCTTCTTCTTCCTTTAATTCCCACATTGGTATATAATGTTATCAATTAATTTCATTCTATTCCATATTTAACATATAATTATTCATGTCCAAGTCGCAAATGTGTAAATTATCAATTTACCCCTATCTTTTAAATTAATTTCCATTATATCCTTTCCTATGCTTAGATATACTTAATTCCTTATGTTCACTTCTTAATAAACCCAGACTTACTATAATGCTTATAAGGTATATATTGGGGGCTAGCATATAAAATATTACATAAAGGTGTAGAAGTGATCAAAGCTAAAACAGAGGTTATTAAGAAACTTCCACCGATAAACAATGTCAAAGGTTTGCTTGCATTTTTAGGACACATAGGATTTTTCTCTCAATTTATTAAGGACTTCTTTCTTAATGCTAGATCTCGTAATAATTTATTATTTAAAGATGTATCTTTTGATTCTGATTGTAAATATTTAATTACTTTTAATATGTTAAAGGAGGCACCCTTTTCAACACCAATGTTGGCACTTTTGGAATGGTTTTTACCATTCAAGGTTATGTCCAATACTAGTGGTCAAATAGTAAGGTATTAAGTTAACAAAAAGACTAACGGTTGCATCCTATCTACTATGTAAGAAAAACTTTATTAGAAGCCTAATTGAATTACATAACTACTAAAAAGAGTTAATAGTAATATCTTTTAGGATCTAAAGTGATTAACTATATAGATCGTTCAGTGTTAGGCTACCTCTTAACTAAAAGAAATGCAAAGCTGAGACTTATCTAGTATGTTTTGCTTCTACAAGAATTTGACATAGAGATTAGAGATAAGAAGGGAGTAAAAATTTTGGTGGTTGGTCGCTTAGTATGTCTTAAAGGAGGGGAGATGCAACATGGTGAAGAAATCATTTAGCAATTTCTCGATGAATCCTTAATGATGGTACACTACCTATTTTATTTATGGTATGTTGCTATAGCAAATTATATTGCCAATGATCTCCTTCCCTATAATTTGTCTTATCAACAAAGGAAGAGATTCTTGTATAAGTGTGCTAATTATTTATGGCATTAACTAGTGTTATATAAAATATATATCGATGGACAAATTAGGAAATGTGTTCTAACTATAATTTATCTTATCAACAAACGAAGAGATTCTTGTATAAGTGTACTCATTATTAACGGCATTAACTAGTGTTATATAAAATATGTGCTGATAGACAAATTAGGAGATGTGTTCTAGAGGAGGAGATGTTAGAAATATCAACTCATTATCATAATTCTATTTATATAGGACATTATCGAGAAAACAAGACAATAACTTTAGTATTGGAAAGTGGATTTTATTGGCCAAACTTGTTCAAGGATGCTTGTAGGTATGTAATCTAGAATGAAAAATGCCACAAAGTAGGGAGTATTTTAAGGAAAGACGAGATGCGCTTTTCTAACATGTTAAAGTTTTAAGTCCTTGATGTATGGGGATTGGAATTCATTAGACCTTTCCCATCTTCCATGGGGAACACATACATAAATGTTAAGGTAGATTGTCTCAAAATGGGCTGAAGTAATGGAAACTCTAACTAATGATGGTAAATTGCTGCAAAATTATATCAAAAGGATATTTAGTAGATTTGGAGTTCCAAAAACGATCATAAGTAATAGAGGAGCCAAAATTTTCAAATAAATCATTTGAAGCTCTTCCTAAAAGGTATAAAGTCTATATAATTGAGCGACCACGTCCTATCATCCATAAATAAATGGCCAAGGGGAGATTGTTAATCAATAGCTAAAGAGAATCTATAGAAGATATTTAATGGTTTAAGGAAGGATTGACATTAAAGCGTGATGATGCTTTATCAATATATCGAACCACTTTCAAGACACCTATTGGTACCCTTTTTACTTGTTTATGGAAAAGCTTATGGAGTTGGAGCATAGGTCATATTGGATGATTTAAGGCATTAAATTTTGATTGGAAGATAGCTAATGAGAAAAGGCTCCTGTAACTTAATAAACTAGAAGAGTTAAGATTTTTTTCTTAAAAGAATGCCAACTTGTATAAAGAAAAAGTGAAAAGATGGCATGATTCTCATATTAAGAGGAGGATTTTAAGATAAGAGATTTGATTTTGCTATTTAACTCAAGATTGGATTTGTTTCTAGGAAAGCTTAAGTCACACCAAATGGTCCTTTTAAGGTTTCCTAAGTGTTCAAGAATTTAGTTATAGAATTAGAGAATGATAAAAAAAGGAAACATTTAAGGTTATTGGCCATAGATGCAAAAGGTATTTTAGAGGAATATGTTACCAAGCATGGTGCACATGATTTAGCTGTAGAATGGGTGAGTCCAGTATAATATGTACCTAAGAGATGAATGATGATGGCGAAGAAAGTGAAAAAAGTGAGTTAATCCTTCTTTTAATAGTCACACGTTATAGGGTATGTATTTAAAACATGAAGACTAAAAAGGATCATTTTCTTTACCATTCGTGGATCAAATGATTGAGAGAGTTATTGAACATGCATTCCGTTATTTCCTTGATAGATTTTTAAGATATAATAAGATTTTTTTCTATCTAGAAACTTAAAAGAACACCATGTTCATATGTCCTTATGGAACCTTTTTTATAGGCAAATTCTATTTGGTCTTTTCATTGCATTGACAACTTTTTAAGGGTGCATGATGGTTATCTTTATAGGTATGATTGAGGAAATTACGGAAATTATTATGGATAACTTTTAGGTATTTAGAGACTCCTTTGATCATTGTTTGACAAATTTAGATAAAGTTCTTTATAGATGTGGGGAATTACATTTGGTTCGAAATAAAGAGAAATGTCACTTCATAGTACAAGAAGGTTTAGTTTTGGACATAAAATATTATGCAAAGGTATAGAAGTGAATAGAGCAAAAATAAAGGTTATTAAGAAGCTTCTACAACCAAACAATGTCAAAGGCATGCATGCATTTTTTGTGAAACACAGGATTCTACTATTGATTTATAAAGGACTCCCCTCTTAACACTAGACCTCTTACTAATTTATTAGTTGAAGATGTATCTTTTGATTTTAATTATAACATTTTAATTATTTTTTATAGGTTGAAGGTGGTACTCATTTCAACACCAATATTGACATCGCTTAATTGGTCTTTACGATTAGAGGGTATGTGTAATGCTAGTGATCAAATGGTAGGGTATTAGGGCAATAAAAAGACTATAGGTTGCATACTATCTACTATGTAAGAAAAACTTTATCAAAAACGTAATTAAATTACATAACTACTGAAAGGAGTTGCTAGTAATGGTATTAGCCAGCAATAAGTTTCAAACATATTTTTAGGGTCTAAATTTATTATCTCTATAAACCATTTAGTATTAAGATACCTTTTTACAAAGAAATATACAAAGTTGAAACTCATCTAATGGGTGTTTCTTTTATAAGAATTTGACATAAATATTAGAGATGAGAAGGGACCAAAAAATTTGGTAGTTGATCACTTAATATATCATGAAGGAGAGGAGATGCACCTATTTGTACAGCACCTATTTATTCCATAGTATATTGATATAGCAAATTATGTTGCAGATGGCATCCTTCCTTTGTATTTGTCTTCTTAATAAAGGAAGAGATTATTATATGAGTATACGATAAGTGTAAATTGCATCATGTTTTAAGGCATAGTCTGATATGTGTTTAGTTGTTAATTTAATCATTTAGCATGTGTTTAGGTTAGAATTGTTTGAGTTTGTTAATTATTTATGTTTAAAGTGTTTTATGGGTTAGTACAAGTCTTAGAGCTTAATTGTTATGTTTTTGAGGTACCTTAATGTGTTTGTTAGTGTTTCAAGGTCAACATTGAAGAATGGAGAAGTTTCAGAGACATTTGGGCTGAAACAAAGGCCCACGATCATGACATAACAGGCCATAATCGTGATAGAAGCACCAAAGTTAGCCTATGATTGTGGCCTAAATTCCACGATCATGACAGAAGTCCAAGGCATGATCAACAATCGTGGCCTACTGTTGAATGCAAAACACACTACTAGTCTTACGCTCAAAACCGAAAGTATACAGGTCATACTTATAGTTGAAAACAGATATCGATTCCATGAGGATTATGTTTAGGCACCACTTAATTCAGGTTATTCTTTGTTTAAGAAATCATTTCAATTGAATTTAAAAAGATAAGTAAAATAAAGACAAACTAAAAGTAACAGGGAACAATGCAACCAAAATAAAAGTGTAAACTAAAACTTGGAGAAAAGCAACATTAAACATTAGGACTTGTCATTATCCCTATTTACTCCCCTCTGATTAATTGACTCAATTTATGCTTCGCCCAAGATTTCCTAAAATTTCAGCTACCCTCTCTTAAGGTCTAACTAAATGTCACTAGTTAAATAAATTAGAAATAACTTTGGGATCTCTCGATGTGCAAAGTCTTTCATAAACATTCAACTAGATATGAAGTTATCCTATCAGCAGTGTATTAATCTATTGAAATCTCTTCCTAATAAATCAATAATTTGTTATTTATAGGTCTATTAATCGATAACTCTCATTGAATAATTAACACAGATTACCAAGCTCACTCTCTCGATTTATTACAAGGTTTAAGCACAATAAGTAACATGAACATGTGTATCATTAAATCAATAACCAAAGGTTCACAAATACTTCAACAACAAACCATAAAAATTGCTTTACCCAATCATAATATCCATAACATCCCCATTAATCAAATAATCCATGATAAACATGTTATAAGAGAAAGAAATAGAAATAAGACTAGACGGGGCAGCTCCTTCTCTTCTTTGCCCAATCTGGAAAATCTAGAAAGTCTGGTAAGACTAGACGGGGTGCCCTTTGCCTAGACGAGAATGAAACCTTGAATCTCCCCCTATCTCTAGGCTCTCATTCTATCTTTTGGCTCTAGGAAGCAATTCCATGACCCCTCGCCACTCGTAAGATTCTATGTCTAACAAAGTCACAAAAACCTAAAATATTACATAAAATCCATTTGTCCCTTCAACTTCCAGTTCCCACGATTGTGGGAATTATACTTGTGCTTCCCACGATCGCAAGTTAACTTAATAGAAACTTTCCCCATATATTTCCCAAGATTGTGGAAAACATGTCCTTTTCCACAATCATGGGTTCTTGTTTTTCAATAGATCCACTTCTCTTCTCTTCTCTTCATTCCTAACTCAATCACAAAGGTGCCTACTGTAACATCCCGTTATCCCATATTAGGGGCTAGGACCCTCGAATAGTGTATATGAGAGTTTATTGAGAAATTAGAAAGTGCATTTCATGCTTATGCATAATATAGCATACACATACCTATGAATATTGATTTTTGCATATTAAAATGATTGTACATGCATTTATTGACATTTTTCAAATATAATTAATTTATAAATGTGATTATATTGAGAATTGTGGTCTTTGTGTATTGAAATTTGATTTGGAGATTATATGTATTGATTTAGAATTTTTTGTAAAATTTAGGAAAATTTTGAAATTTTAGATATTTTTGGACTAGGAGAAATGCCAAGGGGCAAGACAATTGATAAATGGTAGTATAATTAACTATATGGTAGTAGGAATTTTAATAAATGACTTAGGGATTTATTGATAAGTGTTAATAAAAATTGGGAGACAATTGGAGAAGGAATTGGAATTGATTAGACTAGTTAAATAAGAGACATAGTTTAAATCCATAGAAATTTGTCACTTGCCAAGCCAAGCTTTTAAACTTACGATTCTTTCAATTTCAAAGACCAAGTTATTTTTTTGTTCTTGCCTTCTTCATCTTCTTCGTGGCCTTCTCTTCTTCATCAAGATCTTAAATTCAACCAAACCTTCATCAGCATTACACCTTGCTTTCATTTATCAATTGCAACTTCCATCTTGTTGTCTATTTCATTTGCCACAAGAAAAACCTAACCTAATCCACTTTCAAGATGATGATCGTGTGACATGAGAAGTTAGGGCTTCTTAAAGAGTTTGAAGAATTTGAAGCTAAATCAAGTAAGTAGCTTGTTAATCTTCGTGGGTAGTGTTAAATGAAACATTTATGAGTAATTTGAGATTGAATGATCATGATCATGGAGTTACATATATGTTGTAACGTGGTTCTAAAAAAAGAGGTTTATAGTTCTTTTATGTATTAATGACATTCTTAGGTTGGCTAAATGAAGGCATTTATAATGATCTTTATGAGATAGATTGAAAGTGTAAATGGATTTGATTTTTATGCTAAATTGTGGATGAATAAATAAATATATTTATGGCCTATTTTTTTGTATGTGTTTATGATGAGTAATAGTTCATAACTTGTTATAGAGATTTTTTTGAGGTAGAATGAACATTATAATGGTGTTCAAATAAGTGCAGTAAATTGATGAATGAATGGACATGTTTGATGTCTTATTTTTTTGGTTATGATTAATAGTCTTTTATAAATTGTTTTGTAAATTTTTTGAGTTGTAAATTAGGTAAGAATGAAGAGGAAATGAACTAGAAAAGATGATTAGGTATAAGATGTGTTAGGTGTAAAATGTAGGAAGTTATAAAAATCTCGAAAAATTGGAAGAGAGTGGTTGGAATATTTTAGCAATAGTATTTCCACTAATTATACATCTGTATTTTAGCCATAACTTGTTCTGTAGATATCCAAATGAGATGATTTTTCATTTTTATTAAACTAGAGACATATGGCTACATTTTTCATGAGACATCAAATTCAAACTCTATCTTTACGAGTTTCAAAATTAGACTTGAAGTTGAGTACTGGGTGTAGTCAATTGGTGGATGAACACATGTGTTTGGGTTCTTTTTTGATAATAAGAAAACCATAAGTGATGAGTTGTTATGTAGATGTTATGAGTTGCGAATTAAGGGTTTAATAAAATTGAAAGTTAGGCTAACCAAGATGTTGTGTTATGTTCTTAAAATGAGATGAATTAAGGTAATAGTTAGGAATGAAATGAAGGTGAAAAATAAAGTAGAACATATGCAAAAAATTTATGATGAAAGTGTATAAGAATATGTTCTATTTTGGTGTTTATGATCAAGTGTGGATTTTGACTTGTGTATGGATGATATTGAACTAAAATGGAGGTATACACGAAGAAGTTATCAACTTGAAATGACGAATGTTGAATATAAATTGTTTGATACTTATGAATGAGATATGATATGGAAAAATGATAGGATTTCATGAATGATGATTTTTAGTGAAAATGATGAATCAAATGAGTTGAGGTTTGGGAGTTTAATGAAATCAATTTGGTAGTTAAATTAGTGTAAAATGATGTTGCATTAGAAGAGGTGAATTCGGGATAATTTGAAGTGAAAATGATGTTAGAATATAGGTAGAAACCATTGGAAATGCTCTTGAGTGAGTTGTGTTTCTCCCGTATCCACTGGACAGACTTTAGGTCCATTGGTCAGACCTTCTCAGGTTTGGAAAGCCTCCCAGCCCTATTCATGTCCATTAAACAAACTTTAGTCCACTAAATGGACCTTCTCAGGTCTGAAAAACTTCCCAGCCCCATTCATGTCCGTTAGGAGTGATGTATGTCCACTGGGCAGACATTCACGATTCTCTTATACAAATTTACAATTTTGAACCTTAGAAAGCAAAATATCTCTTTGAGGTCTTCATAATAGTTGTAGATCTTGAAGTCCTCTTTGACAACATCCTAGAATGACATTAATCTGACATCAATAGCAAAAGTTATGCCTTTTGTCCTAAGATATGTTTATTTATAGATGATTTATTTATTAATGTTTTCCTATAAGATATTTAGGGTTGATTGTGATCTTGAATGAGCCTAGTTGATGTTGGATTAAGTGAGTAAAGAAAGGAAAGTGTATTGATTGTTAAGGAATGACCCAAAGATCGTGTTAATTAGTTATGAGATGCGTAGTAAGGAAATGTACCTAGGATTGTCATTGAGCATGCATTGTACATATTCTATATATACATATGTGCATAAATGAATAATTATGATTATGCAAAGTTGTGATATGTATAAGTGTGTATGCGTTGCGTGATTTAGAAGAGCATATTGAATGACAACATTCAAACCTTGCTGGGACTTTGAGGCAATAGCTTTCTGGAGCAAACTGTGAGCATCCTAGACGGTCTCACTTAATTTAGTTGTTGTTTTAATTTTGTATTGGATTATTTTTTTAATGTGATTGAGTTGATTCCGGACTTTGAAAATCTGAGTTGTTTCATGCATGAATAAGATATTGGAAGTGCTCCTTATATGTGAATCTGACTAAAATTAATGTACCCAATAATTGTGTTGAATGCTAGACCAAGGTCTGATGATAAATGTGTTCTAAATGTGAAATTGAAATCTGATGACTGTTGAAAATATGAAAATGTGATTCATTTCATGACATGAATGCATGAAAGATAAAGGCAATTATGACTAGAGTTGCCAGTATAAAGAGCTTAAAGCTCATAATGTGATAAGAGCCTCTAGCTTAGTTATGAATATACTCAGTATCTATTAAGTGACATGGGACATTATCTGATGTAAGCTTGGTATCCACAAGGGATATGAACTAGCCAAAAAGGCACTCGGTCACAACAAAGTATCAAATGAAAGTGAGTCTCATGTCCATTACATTTATAACTGATATGTGTATTCTAAATGATTTAAATGATCGGTTTGACGGCTTTGAATGTGATATGTGACGCTACATGGTAAATGAAATGATGTGAATCATGTGGTTATATATGATGATGTATTGTATGAATTGAGTGAACCATTGAAGATGGTTACCTCACTAAGTTCGCAAAACTCACCAAAATGACGACATTGATATTTCAGGACTGAGAGAGGACACTAGTGACAGAGAGACTTTATAAGAAGAATAGTTCTTGTACTTTTAGATAGAAGAAATGGCTCAAAGGTCAGCCAGTTGAGACTGAAGAATCTAGTTTAGAAATTTTTTTATAATTCCTTATGTATGTAGTGTGTTATGTAATTAGTCTTGATAATATACATCTTTAGATAATTTGTAAAACTACAATGTACATTCAGTTCGTATGAAATGAAATGAGGAAATTTTAGATTTTTAATTATTGTGTCTTTCTTTATAATGCCTTATAAGAGAATA
>JANSVA010000218.1:21292627-21314022 GCA_025504915.1 Erythroxylum reticulatum
TCAAATCATTAAAGGAAAATCAGATGGACATTGAACTAGAGGTTGAAGCAGTTGGCTAGAAAAACTTCTTCAAGGTTTGTGAAAAGGTTTATTTGAATGAGATATATGAATTTTGGGAGAATGCAAAGGTGGTGGACGATACCTTAGTATCAATGGTAGATGGATTGTCGGTTATCGTGACGCAAGATACTATCAAAAGGGTCAGTGGGTGATCTTCATAAGGAAGTAGCACTACTATGGGTTACTATTGAACAAGACCTTAAGATGATTCGCACTGACATGCAATGTATGTTTTATGAAATTCTAAAGCGCCTACGGTGAAGTAATCTTTTTGATTAATAAGAAATAGGGGGAGAAGGAGAACAAGAAGAGAAAAGAAAGCATTGTATATATCTTGTATGCAATTCTTTGCTTATGTTTTTTCTTTATTATTCGTCGAAATACTATTCATCTATTCGTCTATTAATATGATTTTATCTTCTAAAATTATGATTATTTGCCATCATAAAAAAGGGAGACATTGTTAAGTCAAGAGGACTTCACTTCTATTAATTTTAATGAAAATCAAATAATAATAATCTTAGAAATGTATGAATTGTTTTGATATGTTTGTTAAGTATACATAAAAATGTAAGTAACACTTAGTCAACTTAAAAGGTGCGCAGTCAACACCAGAAGAAGCGTAACACCAGATGAAGCACAAAACTAGATGAAGAGATACAATAGACGAAGCAGAATAACAGACGAAACATAATAATAGAAAAAGCATTATTCCAGACAATACAAAAGGAAGATATTCTAGAACGTCAGACAATTAGTTAGTTGAAGTTAGTTATAAGACTCAACTAATAATCGTTTCTAGAAGATTGAAGAAGCAGTTCTCAAGAAGACAGGTGGAGACTTAGGCTATAAAAACTAGTTCTAGTCGAAGAATAAAAAAAAAGGAATGCTTTTACATTAGCAAATATTTTGTATTCAAAGTGCGAAAGAAGTGAGCGAATACATCTGTAACCTAAAGCTTAAAAATACTTTTCTTAGAGAGAGAAAGGAAGGCTAAAGCCTGGAGAGGCTAATACAGCTGATAAAGAATACTTTGTGAGAGAGCCCTGAAGAGGCTCTGCAAGTGTAGAAAGAATACTTATAAAGTTGAAGAGTATAGTGAAATCTCAGACTAACTCTAACGACTGGACTTAGCCCAAGGTTTGGGGTGAACCAGTATAAAATCACAGCATCTATTCTCTAATCCTTACTTTTAATTTTGTTGTTGTTAGACGAGTAGATGATATTACTTGCGATTGCATTGCTTATCAACTTTAACAAAGTGTTTTAGGAATCATTTGAATTTTTCGTAATGAAATTCAAGAAGTTTTAAAAGATTAATATTTTCGAAAAGATTACACAATTCAATCCCCCTTCTTGTGTAGTTTACATACCATATTGGATTTCTATATTAACAAGTGATTTACTTCACAAGTAGCATTGCTAAATAGAAAACAGCATACTGTCCATCGTCTAATGACGGAAAGCATGCTGTTTTTTATTTAGCAATGCTGCTTGTGAATTGACGATGGAGTAGCACTGTTAACCAAAAAAAGAAATGACATGGCATCATTGCCTCTGCAGTCGAGAAATAAGTTTATGGGTTATGTTGAAAACAAACATCGCCGCTAGTGAAGGAGAGTTAGTCGGTAAGGCATTGGCAAATGAAGCAACAAACCCAGACTCCACCAACACGAACTCCAACTCCAACTCCGTCTCCAAAGGCAACTCCGACATTGACGCCGACACCAAAAGTAAAAATGTTACGTAGTTAACATACTTATATAAAAGGATACTTGCTCTCATCTTCAAGATTTCATACCAAAATGAAAGCAAATATGGTTAAAGAAGGATGAATCAAAGACTTTGAAGTACTTCATTGACTTGTAACCAGAAAACAATTATATACACAAATTATATAAAGCTTATCAAGTTTTTGGTATCATTACTAAGGAATCAATTTGTTCTATGAAACCTCTTAACTATTTTCTAATATTTGTTTTCTTTATTTTTGTTAGATTTTTGATTAGTTTTCTTTTATCTCTATCTTTTTTTGTTTACAATTATTTTAGGGATAATTGTGGTGTTTAACAAGAAGGCGACTATCCATATTTTCCAAAGAAGGACTAAAATTTAAGAGAACCTTATGTTAGAGTCAAAGGGAAGAGTCTAAGAAAAAAATTGAGATATAACAAAAGCAAAATACGGAAGAAGAAACGAGAACAATGATTGAATATGCTAAACTATCTCTTATGGGAACATAATTGAGTATTGCAAAGCTAGAGAAAAATACTCATTATTTTGAGATTATGCCCAGCATAATCCAAATGTTTAATAAAATGTGCAATTTGATGGATTATGTGATAGAGGTTCTAATACATACATCATCAATTTCTTAAAGAATTGTGGCACATTCAAAATCAATGGTACGATTGAAGATGCTATTAAACTAAGGTTGTTTCCATTCATATTGAGGGATCAGGCTAAGCAAGGTGTGAAAATATTATTGACTATATCAATTACCACATGGAAGAATCTTGTATGGAATTTTCTTCTTAAACAATTTTTACCATCTAAAATAGTAAAGGAATGATATATCTTCCTTATAATAATTTGAAAATGACACTTTATATAAAATGTAGGAAAGAGATAAAGATGTGTTTAGGCTTCAAATATGGATGTAAATCTAGACATTCTATAATGGTTTGGTAAACTTTAAAAGGTAGAGGATAGATGTAGTAGTGAGTGGAACATTAGACAATAAGACTCAGAAGGTTATGGTAAACTTAATAAAAGAGATGACAATGAACAATTATTAATGGTAGTTAGGAAGGGTGAGAGTGAATGGATCCCACTCCAAAGGTTGCCCTAAAGTTAATAAAAGAGATACTAATAGACAATTATCAGTGATAATTAGGAAAGGAAAGTGTAAATAGATCTACTAAGATCTAAGTAATTGCATTGACAACTCGGATGGAGGTGATAACGAGAAAATTAGACTTTGTGATCATTCCATCAAGAACAACTCAAGTAATAGGAGGACATTAACAAATGGAGTGACAAGTTAGGAATCCAATGAAGGAATCAATAAAGCAAGTTAATTTTATGGGAAGCTTTCAGAGTTAGAAAATTCTTTATAATAAGGCTTTATACTTTAAGTTTAAAATATTATAATTTTCCCTTGGAGTAATCAACAAAATCAAATATAACCTCACTAGGTTTTTAACTATACAAAAAGAGAAACAGTCGAGTCTAGAAGATATGATGGAGATTTCATGCAAACAATTACTTCTTAATTCTAAAAGCTTAAAACTTCAAAGAGAAATCTCAAGGTTTCAATAGGCTAACTGAGTAAGACAATAATGGAGAGATCACAAGGCATCTTTCCTAGTGAAACAATACTCAACCCTAGAAAATATATGAAGGAGGTTGTCTTAAAGGGTCAAGAGTTGATAAAAAAGAGAGTAATGTAAGGACATCAGTAAGGGAGTATTGACCAAAAATTCCTTACCTTGCTCAATTATTTCAAGCACTAAAGAAGAAAGAGATTAGTACTATAAAGGATTATGAAGAAGAACCTAAATAAGGAGATCTAAAAGAGGACAATAAGGAGGAAATTATGGAGTTAAAATCAAATGAAGGAAATATATAAGTCTTTTAAGACCTCATGCTACCAAAGTTAGGTGCTCTAGGGAGTTTTATTGTTTCTTGAATCAGTGGTAGTATTTATATGAATAACCAATAATAAATTTATAGAGCAAGTATTAGTTATAAACTAATGTATTGTACTAATAATTCACTGGGAATGTAATGTATCTTGCTAATAATTTAACAAAACTCTTAAAGGTATTTAAAAAGTAATGGTATAAATCCATAGGCTCATATTCTTGATAAATTTCTATGTTTTAGAAATTGATGAGGAAGAGGAGAAGCCACTAATATTACATAGACCCTTCCTAAACATAAGAGGTATAATAATTAAAAATAAATAACTTTTATTGTTAAATGATTAAAATTTATTTATTCTTATTAAAGACTTAGGATAGGCTAATTGCTTTAATAGTTTATAGGAAATCGTCAAGGAAGAAGTAAAAAGATCCGAGAAAAATGTGGATAAAGATAGGAGTAAAGAAAAAATTCCATATAAAAGATGATGACCCTCTAAATAGTTAACTTTGTGATGAAGAATAAGGGAGCAACCACATTACTGTGACAACTACTTAAGTTTAAGGAAAGAGTCTAGCTAAAAAATTTATTAAATAAGCGTTTTCAAGAGATAGTTTAATTTCTTTTTAAGTTAATATGGAGTTATTTTTAGCATTACTGACCAAAATTTAGAATTTTATTTGGCATTTCATTTGGAATTATTTTTGTTAGATTGGTTAATAAGTTTATATCTTGGTTGAGTTGTTTTTGTTTGGTATTTTTGTGCTTTTACTTTTGCATTTTTATACTTAAGAATATAAACAAAGTTATATATAAACTTAAAGACAAACTTTAAAGAGTAATGGGGATGAAACATAAAAAAGGCTAATAGAAAGCTCAAAAATTAGGTATATTTTGAAATATATTAGTGAATATAACTTGTGACATGCTTGTGGCCTAAAGCATATTGATATATAAGTTCTATCAAAAGGATCTACGACTTAATGCACACTCACAGCCCATACGGTATCTACATGTCAAGAGAAATAAGTGGATCCATGGCTGCCCTTGGTTGTGCTTTTAGGGAACTAAAGGAAGAAGAATTTATGATTTAGAGACATGCTCGTGCTTCTAGCTGTGAATTTGGAAAATTTTGGGGAGGTTTTGTAGTATGGGTCCACACCCATATCCTAGATTGTGTCCTAAAATTTTTGAACCTAAAATGTTCTAAGGTTTACGCCACGACAGTGTTATAAACTGTGATAGTAATATTTTAAGAAATAGAGAGTCGTATTAGATCCCTACTTGCATTCATCTTTATAATTTTTTATCAATTTCTTCAAATATCCATTACCCAAGTGAAGTTCCCAAAAAATTCCCATCAAAATTTCAATATTACTCCTATAGTCTCATTAAGATTCAACAAATTTTTTCTTCCATTTCCATATTTTTGGAAACCTAAGGTCCAAAGCACAACCATTAAGAATTTATATATTCTTGAGCAAAATTTCACCTAATTTTTATTTTCAAACCTACTCATATATATAACTATGAGTATCCAACCATCCATAAGCAAAAGAAAAAAGGAAAAAGCAATTTGAGGTGGCTCCACTAGCAAAGCACATATAAAAGCTAGGAGTTCATACTACAGTGAACACCATATGCTTATATTTTTTAACAATGATCATCTTGCATGGTCTAATTACTTAAAAATCATACCCTTTTGAATATAATATAAGCATATATTGGATTGACATAGAGAACATAGGTTTAGCAGATGGAGTAACGAATTCTGTAAGTGAAGAATGAAAGAAATCAAATCTTGATGTGACTCATAATTCCTATTGAGAAATCACTTTAGAAATATTCAACATGATTAGGCATGCTAAACATGTTGCAAAAGCTGCAATAGAATTTGGGTTAAGGGGACCTAAATGATCTATGCCTTTTAATGACTTTTTAGTTTGATATGGGTTTTACACACTTGAATAACTGAAAAATGGAGGATTTTAAAATTTTCATAACTAATTTTCCCATGTGATTATGTTATATAATTAGACTAATCTCTTTAGTTTTTAATTGATTTTCAATGTTTAATTGGTAAAATTAATATTTATTTTATTTTAGAAGGTAATAAGTGAAGACTGGACTAAATTTGGCTTGAAACATTTAATTAGAGCTATTAAAGCCATGAATTTAGGAAAGATAAAGTCAAAGATGACATATTGATCTAGTGGATAAGGTGAGATTACACCTAAAGCCAAATTTACCCTAAGAAGTTTAGTTCAATAAGGAGACTTATTCTCAACCCTATTATATAGCGATTTTGATTTGTTTAAAAGATAATCTCTAAAATATTGAAAGAAGCAAGTTTTTGTGTAAGAGAGGAAGAGAAAAATGTTAGACACACTCTCTACAATTCCATTTTGTGTCTTTCTTTTGTTTTCTTTTCTTCTTTCTTTTATCTTTTGACGTGGAACTATAGCCATATATGGCTAAATCTGAATTTTCTGACTCAGGGGGAATCAAAACTCTAGTTTAACTTTGGAATGTTTTATTCTAAACTTAGATTTTATTTAATTAAAGTATTTTATGTTTCTTATTCTTCTATTTCATGATTAATTAATATTGATAAATCAAACAAATTAATTTAGGGCGCTTTTGGTTCCACTTCTATTTTTCTATTGTACTTTTTAGTTTTAGTCTTTATTTTTTATTTCCACTTTTGTTTTTCTATCTTAGTTTTAGTTTTTATTTTTTAAATTAAAAAAATAAAAAACTAGTCTTGTTGAGATTTCTACTATAAAAACCAAAAATAAAAATATGGTTGGTTGGTATTTGTAATAAAGAACTAAAAACAAATACATGTTTGGTTTTATCATCTTTTTTCTACTTTTTAATTATACTCTTATGTTAATAATTTTTAATATATTATATTATGTTTTAAAATTAATTATTTCTTATTATGGTTAAAAATAAAATATGTGCATATTTATATAATTAAAGAAATTTGCACATTAATTATACATAATAAAATTCTCTAACTCAGAAAATTACAATAAGTCATTATATTCAATAAAAAATGTCCATCATATTAAAATTCTTTAAAACATAATACTATTATCACTTTAAAAAAGAAACATAAATTAATTAGAGCTAATATAATCATTATACATTTGTCTACTAATTTCGTCTCGTTTCAAAGACATACTTTGAAGTTGTGTTAGAGTGATATTATACTCCACTTGAGAACTGACATCTTCATTTTCACTTTCCCTAATTTGTTCTTCATTTGCAGATCCTAATTTTGCTTCAGTTTATTTAATTATGCCCTATTATTTCTTTCATATTATTTTTGTTAGACACTTATATTTTGTTTTGAAAATTTTGAAATTCTCTGCTCTTAGAGAATGTTTTTGTGCTAATAAAACTACTTAGATAGTTTGCAAAATTGAGAGTAGAAAGAAAGAAGGAAATATTTCACAAAACTATAGTAAAATTTATGAACATAAGGTCACTTAGAGCTGCATCTTTATTACCAAACTTGTGTTTATATTACATAGTAAAAAGTCCCTCCACTACTACTAATAATAATAGTACTAATCCTACATAGATATATACAATTTTCATTCAAAGAGATACAAGTAATATTTGGATCATCAAACATAGAATGTGTGACAATATTAGTAATGAAATTAAAAAAGGTAAATGCCATTCCAATTGAGCATCAAAATTAGAAAGCAAATTGATATAGACATCATTGCATCTAGATGTAACACAACATATAAGTGAAGTAAAACAAACAACATACATTAAACGCAATACCTTCAAGCATTAGTGTATACATTGCAGGCGTTCTACAAGTTCCATGGAGAAAGCAAATATAATTAAATTTTGATTTAAAGCTTTCCTATTCTTGCCCTGCAATATTTTAAAGTCCATGAAGAATGAGTTGAGTTCTTGATGACTTTCAACACTCTGAATGTGTCACGTAAGGATATCCTAAAAATCCAAAGTCTCAAATGAAAGATGACAACAACATCATCTCACATGGGCGCCCTCTCCACCGCTACCTAACCATACTTCCCTTACCAAAAATTAGACAAGAAGTGAAAAAGCTGATTGCTAAATAACCCTATGAATAATCAAATTGCAAGCTTATGGATGAATATGCATTCAAGAAATTATGACCAACTTAAATTGGGAATGTTGTGAAATGAAATGGTCAACCTCCTAGATCCTAAGAAAATATTAAAAAAAAAATACGTCACATTGCTAGAGGATACTAGGATAGAATTTAACCTCACACTGAATATAAAATCAAAAGTTGAAAGTTTGGATTAGGATAAAGGTAAAGGAGGTTGAAAGAAAAATGTGAGGAGACAAATCTCCCTTTTCCTAGCCCAGAACTAAGCATGAATTTTATGATCAAGCTTTCACAAACATTTTAGTATATTAACTCATTGCTATGAAGAAAAAAAGATATATAAGTAAAAAATAAAATACAGAACAAAAAATACATTAGGGCATACATTGTACCACAGTGGCCATCCACATCAATCTTGTACTGACTCTTAAGAGCTTTTGCACCTGACAAGAAACAAAGTCCATATTTAAGTTATTTAATCACGAGTAACGATGTCCAGAATGATGAATATGCATACCCACTTTTGGAAATCTATTTAGAATTTGTACATGAATTACAATACATTAATGACATTATAATTTATTTCTCTAATTTTATCACAAATAACCAGTTATCTAGCAGAGGTTTGATCACTTATACTCAATTAGAGTATTATAGAGGAGTATAGAAACTCAAAATCTTTCTTTAAAAAATTTAGAAAATAATAAACCAGACACGCAGAAAAACAAGCACTTAAAAATGCAAAAAAACTGGGAAAAGTAGAAACACAAAAACGTAGAAATGAAAAAAACCAAAAACATAGAAATGAAAAAAAATAAAAAACTAAAAACTAGAAAAGCATAAATGTAAAAAAAATGCAAAAAAAAGGAAAATAATAAACCAGAAATAAAAAATGATAAACCAAGAAAACTAGAAACGCAGAAAAACTAGACATCGATGGAAAAATGAGAAACTATGAAAATAACAAATAAGGAAAACTAGAAAAATAACACAATACTAATGAAAAAAACTTTCAATATAATCAGAAAAATATCAAATCAATTTTGAAAACTCATATAGAGAAAACCTAAGCTTAAATTTTCTTTTTTCATAGATAGAAAAAGGGAAAGTTAACAATTTTTTAAATTTTGGAGAAGAAAAACAAAACTAGAAAAAATATCTTACGTTATGTAGCCTGAATTCATAAAAGCAAAGAAGCAAGAGAGAGAGAGAAGAGCTAAGTTAGGGACGTAAGAGAGAAGAGATGAGTAAGTTTCTATAGAATAGGCTTACTGAAGGAAGTTTATAAGAGGAGGAAGTAGAAACGAGTATGATATTATTTTTTTGCTAAAGCAAACCAGTTGTGAAATATTAGAAAAACATTTTATTTTTGTTTTTATTAAACTGTTGTAGTTTCTTTTATTTTTAGAAACATCAAATTGTAAGAATTAGTAACCAGGCCTATTTTAATAAGCTGTTTCCTTTTTTATAAAAAACACAACAACAAACAGAAAAAAAGAAATAAACACGCCTTTAGTATTGATTATTTTATTGCTATCTATGAGTTTAATTGTAATTTTCATGAACAATTGGTACAAGTAGCAAATAGGTTATTTGTGTTTTTACATATTTAACTTATGAGAAATAAATAATAATAATTGAATAGTTATAGTTATTTCAATTATTTAATTTAGGGTATAGTCTTTTTTATTAAGCTTAATGTTATCATTCAATTGATATGGAATGTTGTCATACCCAATCAATTAATGATAAATTTTAATTTGGATGCTAGGTTTGAATCAATTAATTTAGGAAAATCGAGACTTATTATGGCTATCCTAATAGGTTCCAAATTAACTACTTGAACTATAAAATTTTATTCTTTTTAGACTAATGATTAAAGTTACAATTGGATAAACTCCTGCACTTGAATCAAAGTTAACAATAATTGAATTTCTCACTTTAATATTTGGTAGATTTATTTTAACTTCTTATTAAATTTATTTTATTAGTTAATTAATAATAAACCCCTAATTTTGTTTTTCAATTGAAATTAAGAATTTAGTTTTTAGTTTTCAGAGTATTCAATCTAGTTCCATAACTACTATGATGGCTTAGGAATTGGAGATTAATTTTGAAGGCTTTGACAACTTCCCGTCAACCTCTATAAGCTAGCACCTTAGACATTTTGGAGAACCATATCAATCAAAATGTCTATTTATAATCCATCAGCAATCAAGAGCACCAAATTTACCTTCTATGGTTTTAGATACTTACATAGGGTGATTACCTATTCACTTTTAGGGAGAAAGGAGAGTATGTAAGTAGTCTTGCATATGGATTTGTTTTATATATGTAAAGCATTATGAGGACGATCCCATTTCACGTAGATTATTATTTTTCTATGTATTTGGAGCAACAATCCTATTATGATACAATATGTGGAGATTCTTATCTAATTAGACTAGCAAAAAATCATATGTTTTTTATTTTCTTTTAGACCTAACTATTCAATGTTATATGGGCGCTTTCAAACTTAAAAGATGTGGCACATATGATTAGCTGTGAAGGTCTGTAGCGTTTATGTTTTATTAGGTGGAAAGTGTGTTGAGGCCCCTGTGTCTTAAAAAGAGGCACAAGAGAGAGCAGAGCCTGAGCCAACAAAAGTTCCACATTAAACTGATGCACCTCAAAAGAAAGAGGCAATATAGGAGCTTAGAGATGCCAAACCTTCCTTATATCACTTGATGTAGGAAAGGATTTATAAGACTATTTATGGCACAGAGACTAAAATGCATAATTAAAACCACATTTTAAATAAGTTACACAAATATAAGAAATATGAAGCAATGATCATATAACTACTTTTAGCATGTGAGATATTTTGAGTTGCCACCATAATATTTGACGAAATCAGAGGACAATGATTAGGATTACTTTTTCTTACCTTTAAGCTTTTACATTTTGAGGATTATATTTTTCCTGTTGTGATCTTTAACTACATTTTTAGTTTTAGTTATGTTATTTTATGTACTTTTAGTATTAATTTAAGATTAATTTAATTTTAAATTCCTTTTACATTTTATTATTTTTTTGTTTTGTTTACTTATATATGTTTATAAGGTATAAATAATTTCTACATATCGATAAAATACCTTGGACAATGGATGACAAATAAATGCCAAAGTAGTTTTTATTCCTTTTTTATTTTTCTCCCTTTATATTTAATTGTCCACAATTTTTATTTTGATTCTTTATATTTCATATATTAAAGACAATATATAACTTAAGTGTGAAGAGAGAATCAATTATTTAAGGCCTTGGTTTACTTATCAACTTTATTGCAATTAGTTTAAAATGGAATAATTCCAAAATTTTTCTATTGAAGAAGATTAATCAAGATAACATATTTTAAGTTTGGTTGTTTTTTAGGCCAATAGTGTAAGGATCTAACATATACCCTAGAAGTATTACAGCATGTCTAGGGTGCATTAAGAAGTGACATAATGAATTAAGTGCATCTTATTGAGAGACATTATGGTACTTAATGTATAAGACATGGATTAATGGGTAATTTGTTCATTTTAGCATGGACATACATACTTAAATGTGAAATATGCATGTCAATTGTTGATACACTTGCTTAGATTATAATCGTGATGTGAGGGGAATTGATAAAATAAGTATCCCATAAGCAAATGAGATATTTTTGGTTAGATTGGGAGTATTTGTTTTTGCTCTTGCATGATAAGACCGAAGTATTTGGGATGTGTACATCACTAAATTGATAGGTTCTACTGAACATATTTTTGTAATTTCGCCATACCTTGGCTTATAGACCTCCAAATTGGATAATTTCAATTGAGATTAAATTAAAGACATAGGTCTAAAACTTTTATGAAGGAATCAAAATCTGGTTCTACCTCTAAGAGTTTTGAATTTTGTTTTGAAGTTGAGTTCTGGCTATTATCTTTGTTTTCAAACAGCTTGTAGTTTTTGGGGTATAACTCCCGATATAATTAACCAAATTGCATAAATTTTGTACCATTAGAAACTTAAGATATAGGAGAATGAAATAAATTGATAAGATTATAGGCTAATGGGGAATTAAAGGAAGAAGAAGGACCAATATGCAATTTTCCTAAAGTCAACTTATGAACCAATAAGATTAAAGCATATGTGTCCAATAGAATTGTAACACATGGTCCAATATAATTTTAACACATGGTTTAATAGAATTGTATCACGTGGCCCAATGGGATTGTAACACATAGTCTAATAGGATTGTGACATATGGTCCAATGGGATTGAAACATGTGTCTAAGACTAGAAAATTCATGAAAAGGCATATGGAGAGGAGAGATGGATGACACTTTTTGATGGCTTAACTTTAGATTTTTCTGCTCTTCGTTTCACCTTCTTCATGCCATCATTTTTAACTTGGTGATTCAAGCAAAGCCAAAGTGGAAGGGAAGGAAAAGCATTAGAAGAACTACTTTTCCAATTTTAAGGTTTGGGACTTCACTTAGTTAATTTCTATATTTGTGTACATTTGAATGTGTGAAAAGATTAATTTGAATGTGGAATGGTTGTTGGGATGATACTTTGGTGCTATCTTGGTGTTATCTTATATATAATTGGTTGAATATGACAAGAGATTATCGTGTAGTGGAATTTTGTCTAGGATTTGTTTGAACCAGTCACATTGTTTACGTCATAACTCAGCTTACAGAGCTCAAAATTGTGTCATTTAAGTTGGATATGAAACCTAAGACATAGATATAAACATCTATAAAAGGGACTCTGATTTAATTCTAGCTTTATGACCTTAAAAATTGAGAATAAAAATGGTGAACTAATACTACCCCTATTTTGGAGCAGCTTGTGTTATTTGGTCTATATCTCATGATTGGTATGTTCAAATGGTCTAATTGTTCATTCTATGAAAACTAGAGACATAGAGGAAAAAATTTATAGAAGACTTGAAAACCTAATTCAAATCTTTTCTATAAGCATATTAAGGAACAACTGGAGTCCATCATGTGATTTACTTCTGGACTGTTTGTTTGCCTATTTTTAGACCACCATGGGCTTAGCCCAAATTACACTATTTTAAATTTGTTGTCATTTCTAATTTTTGCTGAATCTTATCCAAAACTCTTTAAATATGTATGAAATTATTCAAACACATAAAAATAAATGAAATAGGACTTACCATATGTGAATTGGGTGATTGAACATTGGAATTTGAGAATGAGCATAATGCACTCCAAAGAAAACTTACATGTACATAAATGATTTGTATGCATATTTATTAGTTATATGTGTTTATTATGATTATAAAATGTGATTTTGACACCCTTATAATGGTGGTAAGTTATGACTTGCATGTATGAACACATATACACATTTTATGACATAAAATGATATCATTTGGCTTATCAATATATGAATTGTGAAATTGGCGAATGGTTAAAGGAAATGTTACAGTGCCTGCTCTATTATCTTGGTTTTTGATAGATAGGCATGCCTATAGGGTTATATTGCAGCTGTTACAATTTGACACCACTAGTGTTTATAATTCGATACCTTTGGGTATCCACAGTTTGATATCTTCGAATATCCATAGCACTCGTTATCCACACCCACTGAAAATTTGTAGGCTTAACACAGAAAGGAAACTTAACAATCATAAATAAGAAATACAGCATGACAACATGAATAATCGGTATTGATGAGCATTTGTATTGGTTGTAATGATGAATTGTAATGATGTGCAATTTGTATCAATAAGCATTGAATATCAATATTTGGCTTATAAATGTGCATTTTCGATATATGGATAATATGTTGAAGCATATTTGCATTGTACTTTACTTAAATATTCCATCATTGTTTATATGAGCATTGAATATCAATGTTTCATTTATGAATGTGAATTTATGGTACGTGAGTTATGATATTTCTGAATATGTGTGCTTGGCTTCTTATTGTGAGTGGTCATCCAAACTAAGTGTTTTCCTCACAAGGATTTCAAGCTTTGTATGAGTGTTAATCTATGTAGGGCCAAGTTATAGGAGTGAGGTACAGGGAGCATCTACAGGGACTAAAGCCAACAGATAGAAGAAAAAGTACTTTTGGAATGTGTTTTTAATTATAGATGATGAAACATGTAATGAAAAAAGGAAATTGTATGTTTTCTTACAATTTCCTTTTGGATTACCATGTAAACGTAAAGATTTATTACTACTGTTAAATGATAATGTTAAGCATTGGATAGTTTTGTAATGTTTATATGTATAACATTAAATAGAACTGTATACCTTGAATGTATGTACAGGAATTTGGTTGCTATATGTGTGGATGGTTGTAAGTTTCGTATAGGGGGTGATAAATTTTGTGGAAATCACACTTGTATAATCATACTATACACATATGAGCAATAAATATGCATACAAATCAGTTATATACATGTAAGTTTTATTTGGAATGCATTATGCTCAATCTTAAAATCCAATTTTCAATCACCCAATTCACATATGGTAAGTCTTATTTTATTTATTTGTATGTGTTTGAATAGTTTAATACACATTCAAAGAGGGTTTGGATAAGATTCCGTAAAAATAAAAAATGACAACAAACTCAAAATAGTACAATTTGGGTTAAGCCTATAGTGGTCTAAAAACTGGCAAACAATCAGTCCTTATGCAAAACTTATGATGGACTCCAATTGTTCCTTAATATGCTTATAGAAAACATTCGAATTAGGTTTTTAGGTCTTCTATACATTTGTTTCATATGTATCTAGTTTCCATAGAACCAACAATTAGACCATTTGAACATCCCAATCATGAGATATAAACCAAATAACACAAGCTGCTCCAAAATAGGGGCAGTATCAGGTCATCATTTTTATCTCAATTTTCAAGATCATAAAGCTAGAATTAAGTCAGAGTTCCTTGTAAAGATGTTTATCTTTATGTCTTAGGATCTATATGTAACTAAAATCACACAATTTGGAGGTTTGTCGGCTGAGTTATGACTCAAACAATGTGACTGGTTCAAATAAACCTAGACAAAATTCTACTACATAATAATTTCTTATCATATTCAACCAATTATATACAAGATAACACCCAAAAAATATCACCAAATTAATATCCCAGCAACCATTTTGCATCCAAATTAATCTTTTTACACATTAAAATGTGCATAAATACAGAAATTAACTAAGTGAGGTCCCAAACCTTAAAATTGGTAAAGTAGTTCTTATGATGCTTTTCCTTCCCTTCCTCTTTAGCTTTGTTTGAATCACTAAGTGAAAAATGATGGGATAAAGAAGGTGAAATGCGGAGGAGAAAATTTTGAAGCTAAGCCATCAAAAAGTGTTGTCCATCTCCCCTCTCTATATACCTTTTCATGAATTTTCTAGTCTCAGAAACATTTTTCAATCCCATTTGACCATATGTCACAATCCTATTGGACTGTGTATTACAATCCCATTGGCTGACGTGTTACAATTCTATTATACCATGTGTTACAATTCTATTGGACACACATGCTTTAATCTTATTGGTTTATGAGTTGACTTTAGGAAAATTGAATATTGGTCCTACTTCTTCCTTTAATTCTTGTGTTAGCTTATAATCTTATCAATTTATTTCATTACCTTATGTCTTAAGTTTCTAATGGCACAAATTTCAAGCAATTTGGTTAATTATATTGAAAGTTATACCCCAAAAACTACAGGCTATTTGAAAATAAGGAAAGTAGCCAAAACTTAACTTCAAAATAGAATTCAAAACTCTTCAAGGCAGAATCAAATTCGGTTCCTCTATGAAAGTTTTAGACCTATGTCTCTAATTTAATCTCCAATTGAAATTGTCTAATTTGGAGGTCTACAGGCCAAGATATGGCCAAATTATAGAAATATGTTCAGTGGAACCTGTCCATTCAATGAGGTACACGTCCCAAATTAACTAACTTCGGTCTTATCATGCAAGAGCAACAAAAAATACACCCAATTTAACCAAAAACATCCCATTTGCTTATGGGATACTTCTTTTGTCAATTCCCCTCAGATCATGCTCATAATCCAAGCAAAAATATCAAATATTTTCATACATATTTCTTATCTATCTATGTCTATGTCAAAACGAACAAATTACCCATTAACCCATGTCTTTAACATTAAGTACCATAATTTCATACTAAGATGCACTTAATTCATTATGTTCACTCCTTAATACATCTTAGACATGCTATAATACTTCTTGGGTATATGTTGGGGCCTTATAAATAGTTTTAAGTATTGATAACTAATTTAGTTCTAATTTGCTTAATAATCATGAAAAATGGATACTTAATTAACAATTATAGTTTTTCTGTATACTTTAGACATATTTTTGAATTAGAAGTGAGTTCTTTCTAAAAATTTTAGTATTCCACTAAAAATAAAAATAATTAAAAACTAAAAATATGTGAATTAGTGAGTATAAATAAAATTAGATCGTTGGCTTTAACCTAAATGAAAATGTTGAAGTTAAAGAATGGTGCTAATAAGTATTTTAAATAGTGACCTAATTGAGTAATTGTGAGCATTTATGACAAGACATTTTCTTTCGCATCAAAAGATCCAGTGACTTTCTAAATAAGCCTCTAAATGCTCATTTATAAATTCAAATTTAATGCTTTATCTTTTATTAATTTAGGTTATCAAAATATTTAAAAGTTCAATCATCTTGCTTGTTTATGTCTACTTTAAGCATTAGGTTAAGTTTTATAGATAAATTTGATGTTTGGAGGATTGTTGGGCTTAATTAAATTGATTTATAACTTAATACAATTATCTAATTACCTAACTAATTAATAGATAATGCCATTAAATGAATGATAGATAGTTTTGATTATTATGATTAATTTATTAAACTCTTTCCTAAAATTACTACCTTTTAAAGTTAGGAGTGATTGAATTGATTTGCATGAGAATAACCAAAACCTTTAGAGTAGGGATATTTGATATGTAAGAAAAAATGCACACATTTTATTAACTAAGGGGTATTTGATATGTAAGAAAAAAATGCACACATTTTATTAACTATTTTGATTGATGTTAATACTCAATTACCTTAATTTACTTGGTTCTTTATTTATTTTCATGTAATTGTATCAATTAGACCTTAGGGGTGATATTATTCAAGAATTGAAGCCAATTTAAGAAAAATCACAAAAAAATTCACAATTTTTAACTATGTATAATTTGTGCCTTAAAAGTATCAAGTGCAATAAGGGACATAGCCTGAAACATGGCTATGTAGAAGATCGTGTCTAAGTTAGGGGAGAAATAGGAAGCTTTATGGTTTAAGGACATGGCTTTACAAGAGGCCACGTATTAATCTGAAAGAAATAAGATGATTCATGACTTAGAGACACGATTTTGCCAGAGACTGTGTCATTAACCAAAAAAATTAATAAAGCCATGGTCTAGGCAATAGTCATGCCTCAGAATATACCCTAGGTGGATCAACGCCTATTTGTGAGTGAAAATTTTAATATTTAGGTGGCTGCATCTAAATTTTTAAGAAATCACATATGAGTAACATCTTTTTGTCTCTTAAAAACTATGGTTAGTTGTTAGGAGACTTGTTCGATCCTTAGGAAGCTGATTTTAAGTTATTTTTCACTTCGAGAGTCAAGATCCAAGTGTCATCTCAATAGATTAAGTTATCAACAAAAATCAAAAGTTCATTTATATTTATTTGTATCATAATTTATCTATTTTTTGTATTTTGATTTTGTTATTTTGAGCCTACTTTATGGTTAAATAGTTTTTTATATTTAGATAGGAAAAATCTTAGTAATCATTTTATATAATTTGATTTAATTTAATATGTGAAATGACATAAATTTCTATAAGCTATCTTTGACTAGTTTAATACTAATTTATTCAAGTCAACATCTAAATTTATTCTAAATTCACTTGTGAATGACTTCAGAGAGCTTGCTTGTGAGTGGATCGTGGCTTACGTAGAGGGGGGTTGAATAAGGTACTTGAGAGAGACCTATATAATCTTTTTGTTTTGAGGATGAAACTTTTCATGAGATTTCACAAAGTTTAATACATTTAAAAGGGTGTATTGAAAATTATATATTCCTAGTTTTGTAGGTTAAGTTTGATGTATTCCTAGTTTAATGGGATTTTATTTTGAGGGCCTAATTTATAGATATTAATTTTGTATATTATATTTTCCTATTTTAGAATTTTTGTATATATGGACTACTGCAAGTTAACAAAAAAAGATATGGGACTTATTTTTCTCTTCCATCTTCTTCTTTATTATTTTAACATAGTACTAAGCCAAGCACGAAATCACTATCACTTAAGAGAAATCAATTCTCATATCCAAAGTAGATTATAACATTTCACTCCTTTACGGTATAAATTTGCTACTTTTTATTTATTTTTTCACATATTTTTAAAAAATGATATAAGATAAAATTATGGAGTCAAATTTGGATTTATACTTGATTAAACTTCTCTATAAATTAGTCCAGTAAAGGTAGATGGAACCAATTACCTTACTTGGTTAAGGTCTTATTTATTATTCATTTGAGCTCAGGGTTTGCAGGGATGTGTTATAGGAGATAAGCCAAAACAACCTACTAATGATCTAGCACTCACTCAGTAAGAAAACTCTCTTATCATGTCATGGTTACTCAACTTGATGCAATTGCAAATTGCTCGAGGTTATCTGCTATTCAACTTTGCACAAAAGACTTAAAGTTAGGCATAAAATTTTGTTTTTAGGTCTGAGCCTAGCTCAAAGCTCAATCGAGCCCGAGGCTCCAAGCACAAACTTAAGCCTGCTTGGGTAGCCTAAAGCTCATTTAGGCTTGATTGAATTTATTTTTTTTACTTTTATATTTAAAATGATGTCATTTTATCCTAATTGACATTATTTTATGTGAAAATTTCAGGCTTTGGATTGGATAACCCAAGCCTAACTCCTCCTGAAGCTTAAAATTTAAAAAAAAAAGCCTAAACTAGCCCAAATCCTTGTCAACTTAGACTATGTCTGTTGAATAAAAGCTGGATCATTGCCATCTTTAGGTGGAGTGCAACCAATGATCCTTACATGGAGTGCAACTTCTCAGACCTATTCTTATGAGGGTAATGATGTTTATATTTATTAGACAAAAAATAAGGTACATGAGTATAAAAAAAGAGAGATGATTATAACATAATACTTTGTTAAATTATGTGGTTTATGGAAAGGATTGGACTATTATAAAGATACCAACTTGGACATCTGTAAGATGAAATTAAATTTTAGAAGCTAATATAAAAGGACTATGTATATAATTTTCTTTCTGGTCTAAATATGGAATATACTTAGAAACGAGTACTAGTTCTAGGTAAGGGATCCTTTTGCTTTCTTAAGACAAGTTTACTTTTATGTTTAATAAGAAGAAATTCACAAGAATTTTATGATACATATAAAACCCAGGGAAAAAGCATTGCTAATTGTTAATAACACTCATGAGCTAGAGAAAGGAAGTGACTAGTGTCCAATAATTAAAAATCACTTAAAATGTGATTATTATTGTAAATAGAGGCATATTAAAGAGAGTTGTTGGAAACTTTATGCTTAACCAACGAAAGGATGTAGAGGTAAATGAATCGGTTCCACTAAGCCACAAGTAAATTTGTTCAAGGCTATAGATGCACCTTTGTCTAGAGAAACAATAAGGATTGGTTATTTTTCCAACAAATGGGTGTAAACTCTATGAAATTTTTTATATTAGCTCGACTCACACTCAAATGTGCTTCTTCTAATTTTTCCAAATCAGGTACTTAATTGCTTTCCAATTATAAAACTCATAATAATCCATGGTTATAGATTTTGGAGCATCAAATCTTATGACAAGCTATTTTAATAATTTTTTGACTTATACGACATGTTTAGGCAAAGATATCAATAATTTTTTATCTCCTATATCTAGAATATGTTATGTTAATTTTACTCCTTCCATTAAACTATCACCAATCCTTCATGTTCCTAATTTTCCAAATTATATATTATCTGTTAGTTCCCTTAATAATGAACTGAATAGTAAAGTTAAATTCTATCCTACTTAGTGCATTTCAGGAACTAAGCATATGGATTATATTGGATATCATATACTATAAGATGATCTATATCTGCTAGATAGCAATAGTCACTTATTTCCATGTTGCAGATTAAATATATGCTAATCAACAATTGTTTTAGTTTTATAAGAGACTAGGACATTCATATTTTAATGTTTTAGAAATATTATCTCTAAATTTCTTCAAATAGTGCAATTCATATTTACTATTTTGTAATGCTTGTGAATTTACCAAAACAAACAAGGCATTCTTATCCTTTAATTAATAATAAGTAATGTTCTTTTATGACTATTAATTACGATGTATGGGGTCATGCTTAAACAATTTTTTTGTCTTGTTGTAGATGGTTTATCACTTTATAAACAATTATAGTAGGATGACATGGGTTTATTTTTTGAAAACGAAGAATGAGGTATTTTCTTATTTTAAATCTTTCTAAAATGATTTGCACATATTAATGCTAAGGTTAAGATTTTGAGGACTGATAATAACACAAAGAATATAGAAGGTATTTTTGTGACTATCTTGATTCATATGGAACATTGGACTATAGTAGTTGTGTTAATACAAGTGCCCAAAATGTAGCTTCTATATGAAAGAATAAGCGTTTATTAGAAGTGGATAGAGATCTTATGTTTACTATGAATATCTTAAAAGTCTACTAGGGTGATGCAGTACTTTTAGCGACATATCTTATTAACAAAACACCCTTGAAAACACTAGGCTTTAAAGTCCTTTGGAAATCTTATAAGGTATTAATTCTTACACTGTACCTTCTAAAGTTTTTGGTTGTGTATGTTTGGTTCATAAGAAAAATGTAGACAAATTAGATCTTTGTGCTTTTAAATATGTGTTTGCTCTATCACCTAAAGTGGAAATAAATGTTATCATCCACCATCTTGAAAATTTTCTATGAGTATGGTTATCACATTTAAGGAATTAAAGCTATAATTTTCTCTAACCTAATCACCTCTTTAGGAGGATAAAAAGGAAGAAGAGGAATCGAATCATTGTGTAAATTTTTAATTTAATCATTAATTGTGAGAATGAAAAACCTGAAGGTGTAAGGCTTTGCAAATTAGATTTAAAAACATATGCTCAAAGAAAAGATGTAGATAAAGCTACTGAGCATGTTATACTTAGTTAAATGCTATCTCTAAATTCAGTTCTTATGGAATCTTTTAGTAATTTTTTAGTAAGTCTCCTTCATCTCTTATCCTTCTAACTATAATTATATTACTAATGATCTTTTTCCCCATAGATATTAAAAAAGGTGTTTAAGTTTGTACTAAACATCTTATACCTGATTGTTAGTAGTATGCCTTAGGCCAATGGACATATGTGACTTTTGTACTAACATTATGGCTTATTAATAAGATATTATGAGGTATTCTTTTATATATGCATGTATATGGTTTATGTAATGTGATTTAC
>JANSVA010000218.1:21314122-21328491 GCA_025504915.1 Erythroxylum reticulatum
CATGTATGGATTGGCATGATGATTTGGATTTGTTGCTTCTGCTAGAAAAATGATTTCTTAAAAGTTTTGAAATCTACTGTTTCTCCAAATATAGCATGCTTTCTTTTCCTGATCCAACACTTATTTCTTCACATTATATAGGTCCTTCGCATTTTAAATTCACTAGTACCATAAATTTAACACTTTTAAAAGTTTAAAGTTTCAAACAATAAAATATTGTAAATAACCTTCATAGTTCAAATTAATAAAAAGGCTTCAAAAAAGATAAGGTAAATGCTAATAATGTGGATATAATCAGTGAAAAAGGTTAGGGATCAAAATTGGTTATTCCTAAGAGATAAAATATGGTAGGATAATTATTAAGAAAATAGGTCTAAAATGTTGAATCTAATTGCCTTTATCTCTTCAAAGCTTCTAATTTAACAAATGTGCTCTTAATATAAATAATAAAAACAAGTTCTAGAATCATCTAACTATGTGTGATAACACACATGAAATAATAAAAGAGCTTAAATATTTGATGTATTTGTTCTTAGGCACAAAAGCTCACAAAAAGGTCTTATATATGTAAATATATGCAATTTTCATTCAAATTAACTATTTAAAAGACTATTAAAAATATAACTTATAAAAGCAAGTTTATTCTAACTTTCTCCCCTTTGCAGACTAATTCAATTCAATAGTCAATAATGTTCTAAAGTATTTATGGATAGATTTTAACTAATTCAGAATATTAGTTATTAAAATTTAATAATAAGGTTTATAATAAGCTTAAGAAATCCCTTCCCCACACTTAAAATTGTACATTGTCCCCAATGTACATAATATAAACATAGATAAATAAAAGGTAAGAAAGTGTAGGAAAATGGTATTTCCCTAAGTAATAAGAATTACAAATTTCTGATTTTAATGAAGTTCCACATATAAGATACAATGATCCTTGCAAAATATAAATAAAAAGTGATAAAAAGTTAAAAGAAAATAATGAAAATAACTAAGAAAATGGAAAAAAAATGAAAAAAGGGAAATAACATTGCACTAAAGTTTAGACAAGATAAATAACCAAGGAAAAAAAAGAAAATCACATAAATAATTAGAAAAAAAAGAGAAAAATGAAAGTTAGGCATCCCTCAATATTGTTGTGACTTTGGCATGTCTGTCAATAGAGGGTCTTTAAGTTATACAAATTTAAAATGTGGAGGAGCTAAGGATGATTTAGTCGCTCTAGATGGTGAAGGATGAAAATTCATCCCTTAATGCCTAGCCCTTTGTATCAATAAGCCACCCATCCATCTAGTTTAAGTCTTGAGCTGACCTATTTTCTCCATGATATGTGCTTGCTAGACTTAGATAATATATTGAGTACCAATAAGCTAGCCTATGTGTCTCTCCAATCAAGCTATCTTCAACTGGTCCTACTATGGTTTCCATACCCTGATTACTTGCATTATTCTCCTCCTATGCTACCCCTCCTGTTTGGGATGGCAGTGAATGTGGTTGCGATGACTGCTCAACTATTTATTACTCCTCCCTAGCTCCTCCTAATATGTCTAGCTCGTTGGGAACTCTAATTAGGCATAGATGTTACTCATAGGTCCCTACCATCAATGTAACATATGATTATGCTTTATGACATTGAGATTCAACACTGCCACGATACCCACTAGTCACATCACTGATAGTTTATTGAAGACCCCAATCCTCTGTGCAGGCCTCATCATGTAAAGTCTGGTATAGATTGCCCTAACCTTTTTCTATTTGCTTTGACATTGAATAAATTGGGCTAATTTATGCCATAGATGTATTAAAGTCCTCTTGTAAGGGTTATCGCGGACTTACAAGGTCTGCTACATAGCCATTTAGTTGACTATGTAAGTCATAGACCTGTAACTTATCACAAACTTACACAGTATGTTTATTATGCTCAAAAAGTTCTAGAAAGACCTAGACTATCCTACTTATAAGTATTCGAGGTAGTTGTAGTGACCATCCAGGGTCGTCTCCCTCGGAGGTGAAATTAGTTAAATTAAATTAATCTTGAATGAAAAATAAAATGTTAAAGTACTACTCTAAAGGCAATCGCTTTTAGCACTTTTGTACAAACTTTATTTTGATTAATAAAGTGAAAGGTAATTTTCATTAATTTGATATTTATATTTATGAATTGATGTCGACCTTAAATGGAGTAAATGAAGTCTACGATATAAAACATAGCATGAAGGAAATCATGATGAGATCATGACAATAAGATTCCTATCATGTGCAATTATTTTAGTATCTAAATTATCCCTATTCATAGGATTAATGAGACTAGACAATGTTATACCCCTTTGATTTGATCAAGCAGCGGATCTCATAAACTGTAAGCATGAGATGTTTAGAGTTAACATGTGGATGCTTAGTGAGAGTAGCAAGTACATTGAATGACCCGCTATGAGATTATCATATGGATGATCTATCAATTGTTAGTGATTAATCCCATCATAGCAATGGTGCAAATATCCTTAGACTTGAGGTACTCAAGGATATCTTGGATACTGATCCTGTGCTTTGACACCATTCCTTGTTACCTCAAGACAAGATAGCTCATAAGGTGGTGATTGGGTACAGTTATTAGTATTCAAAGATAATTGGGTAGTCAATAAAGGATTCAGTACTCCTGATAGAAAGAGATGATACCCACAACCTCTTTTCTGGGTCATTACTCATGAATCTCTAGCTATAGTAGTGAAGAGAGTATTTAATGATATAAAGAGTAATGAGATCTCCAAGATGAGAACTAATATCACTTGGACTAGATGTGAGGTAGTCAGTCTAATAGGAGTTGACACATAGCCCATACTCTGAAACAAGTGGGTAAAGAATGGTGAAAGGATAAATTGCATGGTAATTGCCTATGAAAAGGTTCGTAATTTGAATAATTGACTATCAAAGAGTTCATATGTCAATCAACTTACTTTGCTATAAATTGACGTTATGAAACCATTCATGAATTGCTCAGATTAAAAGATAATTCAAGTGGTCAAAAATTGGGAACCTAAAGGGTCACATGCTTAAAAGAATGAGGAAATGTTTCGAGATAATATAGTGAAATGATCATTGTAAGAAATGCTAAAAAGGAATGAACGAAGAAAATGTTGCAAGGATGTCTAAGCTGATCACGATCGTGAACCATTAATTCCAACAACATATATAAGTGATTTCTCATCACTTAAATATTGAGATCAATTACTAGGAAGTCCAAAAACATTGTGGGCATTTAGAGGGAGTTAGAGTGGGAATTTCTTTTCATGTTAAGCAAGGATTGTTTGATGGTTATTACATCTGATATAATTCTCTTCTATCCTTCCTATTGAGCATCCTACTTATGTTTCCTTCTTGTTTGGTGCTCAAACCTTCCTTAAACACTATATTTCTTCATCTCTGTTTGTTCTATATTGGTTGTTAAAGGTGTTTGGGGTTTGATAAAACCTAAACAAAGAGAAAATTCAAGAAAGGAGGAGCATTTGCAAGGTACATATGCTGTAATTTCATGTTCTTACATTCCGTTTATACATACACATGGATTCTAGGCTTATGGGGATATCCTGGGAGTTGGAATTTTGATTCCGACACTTCCATTGCCTTTCCATCCACATGATGCATGATCCTAGGCCTCTCCAACAGTGGTATCAGAGCTACTTATGCATGTATTAAATGTTATATTGAACATGTGCAAATTATTTGCTGGGTTTTGACTGACATGCATATTGATTTGGAAAATTTCCTATAAATTGTAGAAAAATTATTTTGTGTTTTTCTTTCATAAAAATGTTCATAAGATGTTATTTTATGTTTCTATCAAATTAAATTGTAATTGAATGTCATTTGATATTTTATTATGAATTAATTCCCAGTTTGTTCATATGTTGATTTCTGGGAATTTCTGGAAAACATAATGCATGTGAAAATTTTGAAATTTTCATAATAATTCCATAAAAATAATTTTTAATTTTCATTCACATAAATTTTTATAAGGTTTTATATTATTTTTCTGTCAAAGAAAATTGCAATTCAATGTCATTTTTCATTTTATTACAATTTTAATTTTAGCCTAATGCATGTATAAAGTTCTAGGAAATTATGGAAAACTAACAAACATTTATACTTGTAAATTCCATAATAATTTTATAAACAATTGTTTTTAAGAATTTCCTTCATGACCATGCACATATGATGTTGCCACTTATATAAGATGCATGACACCTATTTTTGAAGCAAGTTAGTATTTTATTCTCGATTTTACATGCATGATGATGAATATAACAAGTGTTAGTGGACATATGTAATTTGACTAATTCCATTTAGTTCATAAATAATTCCTTATATTTAGTTTCTGGAATTTTTTATTAGGCACATTTAGAATGTGTAGAACACTTTGGAATTTTTCTAGAATTAATTGAACTTGATTCAATTAATAGATCAAGTCAAAGTCAACACTGGTTAGCTTTTGGAAAGCTGATGGGCCTGACTTGCTTGACATCCTATGTGTATGTGTTTCAGTTATAAGACCTTGAAACATTTTTGTGAGGTTATAAATGTATTATTTTTATTATAGTGGCATGTTAAGTACATGTGCTTGAAATTAAAGCTCTAGAAAATTTTAAAACATTGAATTAGTCTCTTTAGTGTCTAGTAGGTTAACTCATTTATTTTGATAATTTTGGTTGCCAAGATATTTTGGCTTGTGTCGAAATTGTCTTGATAAATTTGAGATAACTTAGGGATGTTTTAGATGATTAATTGATGTTTGGGAATTTCAGAAACCTTAGGGATTAATTTAGAGTTAACCCAAGTAGAGCATTGCATTTCTAGTGTGACTAGAAAGGCATATGTACTATATTTAAAGTGTTTAATTTGGACATAAAAACAATTGAATTTTAAGGTTCCTAATCAAATCACATTTATAATTTGAATTAATTGAGACTAACACTAGCACCTTATTTGGTTCAAGAGTTGAATCAAATCACGAACTTTTGATGCATAGTCAAGTCAATACCTAAATTAAACCTCCTTTGTGTGTTACCTTCATTAGATGTTTTTTAAAGGTTGGTTAAAAGGCATGATAGGGTGGTTATGGAAATAAGCTCAATTGAGGCATCCATAATCATGTGATATAGTTATAGTAACTATCTGAATATGTATGTGAGATATATATAAAACCATCCAAGTATTGATGAGACCTAAGAACAAATCCCTTAACCAAAATATTAGGACTTGCGCTTTCCATTAATATGGCAAGAACCAGAGTTCTTTTAGAGTTGGATTGTTGGGCAGCCAAGCCTACTCTACACGAATATGTTCAAACTATAGAAATTAGATTTTCTAACTAATAGGTTGGTCCTAACTAGAAGCATTGATTTACTAGGCAAACCTAAGGTCAATATGGATAAAGGTGAAGTTGGGTAGTATACATGAGATGTATACGCAACAAGAGTTGATGTCCCAATGCGTGTGCTAGATGAATAGTTGATGGCACGAGTTGATAGTTACATATTGAATGCAATTGGTATGAACGATACCTACCGATTAACTTAAGGTGACTTGTTGGGCAAACCCCAGGTCATTCTTAGTGATATTGGATATTGACCCACTAGGAGAAATATAAGTTTTCTCATATTGGTAATGAGGGCTATGGATTCAGATAAAATAGTGGGACCGATAATGCATATGATTAAAGTCCTTACCGATATGCATTTATGTACATTTTAACGCTCTCTCTCATTGTTCTAGGTTATTGAATCGCCACGATGTCTTCATCCAATATGAACTTACGCTCTCTACCAGACTCTAAGAAACTTATGGGATTAAATTTTTTATATTGCCTATGGAATTTAAGAATTGTTCCTAAATTCTAGAAACTAGGATATGTCGTAAATGAGCCACTTCTCAATCCCCCTACTACCGATGCCTCTGATGAGGATCAAAAAGCTTAAAAGAATCTACTAGATGATAGTGAGCTTGCTAGCTATATTATGTTGGCCTCTATGTCACTAAAACTGCAAAAGTAGCATGAGGCTATGGATGTTTATACCATAGTTTACCTAAGTTTACTCTTTCGCTCTAAGATGGCTAAAGGATCATTTCCAGTGCAGTACATGTTAAAGATGAATGGATACATTGAGAGGTTAGCTAGCTTAGGTTTTATAATGGATCATGAATTAAGTATAGACTTAATTATGACTATTTTTACTGATACTTATTCACAATTTGTGCTTAACTATCGAATGAACCAAATATCCACCTCAATACCTAATTTGATTAATCTACTCAAAATAACTAAGCAAACTGTTAGGAAGGACAGTAAGGCTATGATATTGGTGGGAAAAACTTTTAGTTCTCATGAGAGGAACCAAAAGAAGAAGAAGAACTCCAAGAAACAAGTAGGAGGTGTAGTGATGTGAGTTTATTTACTTATTGAGTGTTAATGTTTTTAGTTATGTTTTTAGTATTTTTAGTTCTTGGTTTAGTATTTTAGTTTAGTTTTTATACAATTTTGATGTTTTGTTAAATATGAAGGAACAAGGGAGCAAGATGATAAAAAAGTGGTGAAAAGAAGCAAGGAAAAATGTATCTGGTGCGATCGAGAGGAAGAATGGTGCGAGCGCGGCCAAAGTGTGATTGCAAGTCACTGAAGTGCAATCAAGACATCAATGGGACTTCTAGTGATAGCTTCGGGTGTGATCGTGAGTCATTAAGGTGCGATCGCACTCGGGACTTTTAACCAAGAGATAGACTATTCACATATGAGTGCGATCGCAAATGTCATGGTGCGATCGCAATACGCAACTTCAGGGGCAATTCTGACATTTTCTCACGTGTTTAAATGAATGGTGAATGGTTAAAATAAGTCTTCAACGTGTGAGAATATGGGAGGAGCTATTACAATTCAGTGGAGGTGGACAATCATGAGAGAACTCATCAAGTAAATATAAAAAGGAGACCAACATATACAGGGAGGGAAGGTACATAAGGAAAGAAAAGGAAGAACAACAAAGAGCAACTGGGAGCTCTGCGTTTTCATTATTTTTTGTTTATTAGGTTACTTATTATGAGTGCTTTTTAGTTTCTTATTTCAAATATTGTTTCACCCTTCAGAGAGAATCTTGTTTTTTTCTGAACTTCTACTATGTATGGTTTACTGTTCTTACGAATAGTTTTTGGTTGATCTTAATGAGAGTTGAGTTCTTCTTTAAAACCATACAAATACATCTTATATGATAAGAGATTAGTTTCTAAGTTTTATTCCTCAAAGATTATGCAGTTCATCTTTGTTTTATTTATTTCTGAATTGAGAAATTTGTATGTAGATAAAACAGAGTAAGTAATTCAAACTTAAGAGAGAAGAATTACTTCTTAAGAAACTTGGGGTAGTAGAATATTAGTATTCAGATTTACCTTAGTAGGAGTTGATAACAATTTTTGAGATCTTTAATCTTGTGATTTCGTGAAATCAATTTCTTTTCTTAGAGAATTAGTTTTATCTAGGAAGCTTAATTGTAATTGATTTATTTTTATATCACTTTTGATTTCTAAGTCTCTTTATTATTCACTTAAAATATCTGGAAATAATCGATAATGGTGATTAGAATAAATCCTTATGGGAACAATAACCCGTACTCTTACGGTCGAGGTCCGAGTGCTTTTTATTTTCTAACTCATTAAGTTTTTAGCGGCGTTGCTAAGGATTTATTTAACATCATTTTAGTTTAATTACAGATTCATTTAAGTAGTTCATTTCGTTGTAGGTGTATATCCGGGAGAAAAACAAGGAATTCGACAAAGCTTTTGGTTGAATTTCACGACGAAGTTTCTCGTTTAGAAACAGCTTTACGTCAAGCTGTTGAAAACACTCGTGTGACTGAAGATGAAATACTAGAAAATTTCATAGCAGAGGAACAAAGAACATCGATGCATATGGTTAGGCCTGGATTTCGGCCAAATCAACAAAGTGTAACACGACCTGCTATGACAGCAAATAATTTCAAGATCAAACTAGCTTTTTTACAAATGTTACAAGCGAAGTGTAGTTTTATGGGTTGGCAAACAAAGATTCAAATACCCAAATCACAAATTTCCTGGAAATTTGCAACACTTTCAAGTACAATAGAGTAACAGATGATGCAATTTGATTACGATTGTTCCCATTTACTCTGAAAGATAAAGCTAAAGAGTGGCTCAATTCTCTTCCATCAAGGTCCATTATCAAGCATTTCTGTCTAAGTATTTTCCGTTATCCAAAACAACGAAGATTATTAAGGAAATCACCAACTTCCAGCAACAAGATGGTGAAACTTTGTATAAGGCTTAGGAAAGATTTAAAGAGTGACAACGAAGTTGTCCTCGCCACAATTTACCGTAGGAATTACTGCTACAAACTTTTTAAAATGGAGTTGACACCACCACTTGTGGTATAATTGATGCAGCGGCAGGAGGATCTTTAATGAAAAAGACAATTGATGCAGCATATGATCTATTGGAAGAAATGGCAGCCACTAATGCATTGTGGGCATCAAAAAGATCTCGATCGATGATAAAAGAACAAAAGGGGGTTTTGTCAACATATCCAATTACTGCTTTATAGGCCAAAGTCGTGAATCTTGCAAAACAGATTAGCAGTTTCACTTCAAGTTCATCAGTGGTAGCAGTTCAAAGTGTATGTGAGTTATACAATCAGCAGGGGCACTTCATCAATAACTATCCAGCAGTTGCTACATCTTAGCCAGTCAAGATTATGGGAAATAACTACTCAGGAAATAACCCATTCTCAAACACTAACAACCTTGGATAACAGAATCATCCAAATTTTTCATAGAGTAACAACAACAACATAGTGCGAGAGCAAAGACAGCTTCAGCCTAGGAATCCATTTGAAGCTAAGATGGAGAAATTTATAGAGATGATTGGAAATAAGCTGAATGAACAAGTCAATCACAGCATAACCTAGAACCAAAGGTTAATCAAATAGCGAAAAATCATTCATTGTCAATCCACAATTTGCAGGTCCAAATGGGAAAACTAGCAACTTCTCTTACTCAGAGGAATCTTGGAGGTTTCCCAAGTACTACAGAACCAAATCCAAAGCAGTCTTTAAAAGCTATACATCTAAGGAGTGGTAAGGAGCTAGAGAATCAAGTAAAAAACAAAGCGGATTAGTAAAAGGGAGAAGGGTACGTGTTAGGCCCTATTTTCGAAGCCTAACTATCAGTTCAGATATAAAAAGATATTTGACCAGGTTCTCGTGATGAATCCCGAGGAGACCATTCGGGGTGGTTGTGTGAGAGTGGTGTGAAAAAAAAGTGGAAAGTATTGCATTTATAAGAAATCTCAGCATAGCGGCAAAGGAGAGTTCGCCGCGGCGAAATATAAGTTCGTTATGGCGAACCCATAAAGTTATCTCCATGGACCCTTTAAGAAAAGTTCGTCGCGGCGAAGTCACCTTCAAAAAGGTTCGCTGTGGCAAACCTCTGGCTTCATCACAGCGAAATCCCTTAGCATCCAAAACCCAAACTCCAACATTCAAACATTCTAAACAAACACATACATTCAAATCTAACCATCCAAACTTAACCACAAGCTAAATATCATCATACACAAAAGGAACTTCAATTCTTCATTTCATTACAAAATTCCAAAAGGTTTGAACAAACTTTACTTACATAATGCCATACATATCAAAGCTTAATACAAATACAAAATGATACTTAATGTTGATATGCCTATAAAGCTATCCGATAAGTCACTACCTTAGTACAAAGTCTCTAACTATCTTGGAGTTTTCGATGCCTTGCAAGGATCAACTGTCATCTTGTTCCGCACTTTAGGAGGAAAAATTAACGGGTTGAGCTACACAGGTCAGTAGCTAATATATTTATAGCCATCGGTAATTTGCCATAATATATTTATAGCCATCGGTAATTTGCCAGAAATTCAAGAGTATTTATATATATATATATATATAGCTATTCAAGTATTCTTAAATTCAAGCATTAACCAATATAGTTCAAGAACTCATAATTAAGCAAGTTAATGCATTACACAACATTCAAATGCATCATACTTGACAATTCAGAGATGCAAATGCATAAACAAATGGCTCGAGGGTTCCATGGAAACGAAATGGAGAAACCGAAGTTTATACCATGGATGAAATGAGTCCACTTTTCAAATCTCATATGCCACAAGCGGGCAGTCAGGAGAAGGCTTTTTTCAACATACACGTGACAAACGAAATGGTTCCACTCTCGCCCAAACAAAAGCATATAATCATGCTCAAATCATTTTATCATATGCTCATGCTTTCATGCTTTTCCTTCTTTTCATTTACACAAAATGTTATAACCTCTTTCAAGGTATAACTTAATCAAAATTCATCATGCATTTTCAAAATTCACAACAATTCAATTTCATGTAAGATAACCATACACACACATAAGCAAGAATTTGCTCAATCACACAATACTATAAATACATTACCCACCTAATTTCGCTTGACAATCTAAGTTCAGTGTTGTCTCTCCTCTTACTCCTGGATAAGGTTTGCTTGATTTCCTATAACAAACCAATTTCCCATTCAATCCAAATTCAATAAGATCTTAAAGCTTCAATAATTAAAAAAAATGTTAAAGTTGAACTATAATCCTTTCAAAATCCATACTTTCGGGTCAATTTTCCATGATCATTATGATCAGATAAATGAAGAAATTTGATAATACTTTCTTCTACAAATGTTCCCCATTGTCTTAAGTTTCTAATGATACCAAAATCATTCACTTTGGTCCAATAATCTAAAAGTTATACTCCAAACATTTTCGGATTGTTCTTATACTGAAACAATATTATGTGCTCAACTTCTGTCAAAAATTGAATCTCTTAGAGACCGAATTAGATAACTACATAAAAAGTTATCCTTAAAATACTAAAGCATATTCTGTGTTGGAAAGTTCACCGCGACGAGCTTTTCCAGAGAGGAAAATTTTGCGTGAAATCTTACAACTTTGCCGCAGCAAACTTTATCCTTTAAGTTGGTCATGGCAAACCAAGGAGAGTTGGTCGCGACAAACTTTGACAGAAGCATACGCAGAACATATTTCATTTTTTGTATTTTAACTTCCCACCTTTCACATATGACCCATCTTAAACCTAAACCATCTCTTCTACTTCATTTCAACTCAAAATCATTGACAAATACCTCATGATCTATCTTTGATCATTAACCCTAAAGATTAAAACATTTTCATATACCATTCATTAACAACTTCCTTCACACATTCAACTTCATTTTCACTTCTAACTATCGTTAAATATGCTTCATTCAACAAATCAAGAAAGGTTAATTCTTATACTTGTTTAGCTTCAAACTCTTTAAGATCTCCAAAACGCTAGTCTCTATTTAATCCCTTTTTGTATCTAAGCAAGAAGAAAGATGATAACTTACCTCTAACAAGTTTATTTCTCTTCTTTTTCTTCTTCTTTCTTCTTCCTTCAAGCCTCCCACGATTTTCCTCTCTTCTTCTCCCTCTTCAGTTTTCTTCTCTACTCCCCTCACACTTATCACACTTCTCTTCTTCTTCTAAGCCAAGACACATTTTATTCTTCTTTTTCCCATTTTGCCCTTCACTCACTTTGTTCTTTCAATTCTACCCCTCCTTTTGCCTTTTATGTCCCTAGCTCCTTTAATCCACTTAAAACCATATAAATTCTAACTTAATTTTAATCTTTCCATCAATTTCTAATCTCTATTCGTTCTTACTAAATTTAATGACCCAATTCTAAAATAAATAAATAAACAAACAAGCATAACATAAATAAATAATTTAAAAAATAAATTGATAATAATTGAAAAAAGTTTCGAGGTCCAACAGTGCGATCATGAGTTTGTTAAGGATCAATAGAGCGAGTCAAAAGGCCTCGGTCGCGATCGCAAGGAATCAAGCCAGATAAGGAGGAATCAAGCTTCGAGTGCACTTAAGACAAGGAAGGGTGCGATCGTACCCACCATGAAATAGGTAAACACAAGCAAGCTGAAGCAGGTAAATATGTACCACTTATTCCTTTTCCTCAACGACTTAAGAAACAATAGTATGATAGTCAGTTTGACTCATTTCTGGAAAAGTTAAAAACTTGCAAATTAATCTTTTTTTTTTATAGAGGCACTGGAACATATGCCCAAGTATGCTAAATTTTTTAAAGATATCCTAACTCATAAGTGGTCACTTATTGATAATGAGACAGTGCAACCTCTAGAAAAATGTAGTTCAATTATTTCTAACACTATTCCTTCCAAACTACAAGATCTTGGAAGTTTCACGATTCCTTGTATAGTTGGTGATAGACAATTTAATAAATGTTTGTGTGATTTGGGTGCAAGTATAAACTTGATGCCCCGTTTAGTCTTTCAAAAATTAGGTCTTGGAGAAGTGAAGCTGACATCTATGGTGTTGCAACTAGCAGATTAATCAATAAAGAGGTCGTTTGTGATTTTGGAAGATGTGCTCGTAAAAGTGGACAAGTTTATCATTCCAGTGGATTTCATGGTGTTGGATTTCAAAGCTAACTCATAATGTCCATTGATTTTGGGTTGTCCATTCCTCCACACAGGAAAAGCTTTAGTAGATGTCTATGAAGGGAAGCTTATATTGCATATTGGTGAGGAGCAAGTTGACTTTTGTATAAGATCGACCATGAAGCACCTAATGGATAATGAGGTTTGTATAAAGGTAGATGTTTTGGATGAATGTGTGTTGAGTATGGTAGAAAGCAAGGAGAAAGAAGTATCTTTTGATATGGATGTAAAGGTTATTAGCGAAAGTAAAAGTGAACAAGGAAGAATAAAGAAGTTACTACGATAAACATATCCAGCTCCACCGTCCATTTTGAAACCACCAGTTCTAAAGTTGAAACCATTGAAAAGTCATTTGAGGTATGCATTTCTAAGGGAAGGAGAAACCCTATCTATTATTGTTTCCAATAATCTGACAAATGAGCAGGAAAAATGGTTGGTCGAGTTAGTGAGGAAGCATGTTAGAGCTGTAGGGTGGAAGATTTCTAATATAAGAGGAATTAGCCCCGACGTAGTGATGCACCGAATCTACTTGGAGGAAGGAAGCAAGTCTACAAGGGAAAGACAGAGGCGATTAATTACAAATATGAAGGAAATCGTAAAGAAAGAAGTCATCAAATTATTTGATGCAAGCATTATTTATCCTATTTCGGATAGTGAGTGGGTAAGTTCGAATCAGAGTGTGTCGAAACAGGTGAGGTTTGACCATCGTTAAAAATGAGGAAGGTGAGGTTATTCCTACAAGGACAAAAACAGGGTGGAGAGTATGTATTGATTTCAGGAAGCTGAACTCTGCTGCTTGAATAGATCATGTTCTATTACCATTTATTGATCAAAGGGTGGAGAAAGTATCAAGTCATGCTTTTTATTGTTTCTTGGATGGATATTTGACTTATAATCAAATTTTTATCGATCCAAAAGATCAAGAAAAGACTACATTCATATGCCCCTCTGGAACATTTGCATATAGAAGAATTCCTTTTGGTTTGTGTAACGCTCCAGCAACATTTCAGCGGAGGATTTTACGGAAATATTTATGGATGATTTTTCAATTTTCGGTAATTAGTTTAATAAATGTTTTTTGAATTTAAGGAAGGTGCTTGCACGATATGAAGCACAAAATTTCGTTCTCAACTAGGAGAAATGTCATTTTATGGTAAATGGGGGTATAGTGCTCAGATATAAAGTTTCCAGTAGGAGAATTGAAGTTGACAGGGCTAAGATCGAAGTGATAGAAGAGTTACAACCTCCTACGAATGTGAAAGCAGTTCGATCATTTTTGGGATATGTAAGATTTTATTGAAGATTTATTCAAGATTTTTCCATAATTGCTCGACCATTAACTAATTTTCTTGTGAAAGATGCACCTTTTCATTTTAATGTTGAGTGTGCGCAAGCTTTTGAGACACTCAAGGTGGCTCTCACGACAGCACTAGTGTTAACAGCACCCGATTGTGTTGGAGTTATGTAAATATAGTTCCCTGGAAAGCAAGTGTATTTACATGTAACTTTATCTTCTTTAGTTACAATTTTGTAATGAAAATATTTATTATTAATAAAAAAAGAGTTTGGTTTTATTTGTGTGAGCGTTATATATCTGGTCAAAAGGTACCAAGATTATTTTGTAAGTAATATACATATACATAGAGATGTATGGGAAACATGTATATTATTAGAATCTAAATTAATTCATTCACAGTTGAATAACCAAGTTGGTCACTTGATTATGGTTTTAGACTGTAGTGTTGCGATTTATCTCCATATAAGT
>JANSVA010000218.1:21328591-21346479 GCA_025504915.1 Erythroxylum reticulatum
CCCAGGCACTCGGTCACTACAACGTAGCAATTGGAAAAGAGTCTCATGATCTTTTCATATGCATTTGGTTATGTATGTTTGATTGATTGAAATGCATAAGTGACCCGAAACCTTCAAACAACTGTTTTCACAAGACAGGTTTTTGGATTAGTTTTGTATGGACATTCTGACCTAGAAAATGATGTTTTTAGATAATATGTTCTCCTAAAAAATGTTCCTATAAGTATTAAGTTTCTAATGACAGCAATTTTATGCAATTTGGTTCATTATTTTGAAAGTTATACCCAAATTACTACAAACTGTCCTCAACTAGTGACAGAATCTAGAAACTTAACTTCACTCCAAAATTTGACACTCTTAATGATAGAAATCAAATTGGACTCCTTTATGAAGGTTATAGATATATGTATATGGTTTAATCTTCATTTAAATTCATCCCATTTGGACACCTACAGGTCAAGATATGGCCAATTGTTACAATAGGACTTAAATGGACTTGTTTAAGGTGTGTTTGAACTTAAATTGGGTATTCGATGTAATTAAGTAACAATTAGTTTAAGTATGAATTATTAATTTATATGATAATGTAAAGGATGTATGGTTTAATAATGATGAATACAATGTTGAATTGCTTGGTGTGATCATGAATGAATCAGTTTCAAAGGCTTATGTATTATAAATTGGCTATGGATGTTTGTTAACTGGAAATTTCTGCGATAATATTGTTATAATTTTGGACCATCAGTGTCTGAGGAGTTTGATATTTGGGATTGTGCTATAAGTGCTTCCTATTTGTGACGACTCAATACCTTTTATTGATATATTATTGCACATACTTGTAATTGTATGACATATGTACCTGTTTTATTTTAAAACTGTTAAGTCTTAATCATGGGTAAATAGGCATGCCTAGAAAGATCTGCAGCTGCTTTTGTGGCACTTCCGTGTCTTTTGGTATTGACACTTTGGTGTCTCCTGTTACTGATACTTTGGTGTCTCCTATTATTGAGACATAAGTCTCTCCTATTTTATGATACCGATCATGGTATCTCTTGTATTAGTCGCGTTACCCACTTTTGTAAAACGGATTAGTAGTCTAACTTGTTTTGTATTCTGATACATGTTTAGTTTTGATATAAACAAAGTTTGTTATGGTTCAAAACATGTTTTGATCTGAAGGTTTTATACCCTATTTTGATATTCAGTTCTGGCATTTGTACATTCTGATCTGAGACTTAAATGATTTGCTTCAACATGAGAAATACTCTATATTGATAAATTATATTTAGTTCTGAAATACATTGTGTTTGAATTTTAATATTGGTGAGTTTGTCTGTGGAGCAAATATATTTTATGTTCTGAGATTCATGATATTTGGATTACTTTTGAATATGTGAATGTTTAGAGACAGTTTTCATTATGTATCCTATTTAGTTATTCCCCACTAAGCTAAATGCTTAGCATGGTGGATTTACCCCATGTAGGTTCAGATAGAAGGGTATAAAAACTGGGACAAAGACAACCACAATGGCCAATGAACAGTGTGTTTTGTTGTGAATAACGTTCAGTTTATTGATTTTACTAACTTGTACTCAGTATGATGAGACAGTTTGTATTTTGCATATATTGTTTGTAATATTTATAAGCAGGAAGAAATTTGGATTTCAAGGCATGTAATATGTTTTGTGTTAATTCACTATATTCTGTATAATATGTTTAAAACATAATGAAATGTAATGTAATGTATGGTGCTTGAGTTTCTAAGAATTCTTGGAATTGTTGGTATTATATGATTTGGGTGTTGTTATATGTGGCATCTGCATATCCTCCCAGGGGGTATATAGGTGTTACATCCTCCCATATAGTTAAAGACTCTGAAGGATTGGTCATCAACCATATCTTAGCTCAATCCTTCAATGTGTATGGAAAGTATCTCATTCTGAGTTGATCTTTGAGTGGTATAGAATTCCCAAATAAAGTTTAAAGCGTCTTCATTGGGAACCCCATAGAACGACGGCAGCAAATTATAATGGATGCTCTTCAATTCATAGTTCCTAGCTGCCTCTCCCAAACATATGCATGAAGTGGCAGTACTAATCACTGGTCTAGCATACTTCTTCATCACTAACTACCTTTCACCCATCTTTTAGTTATTAATTTGATCTTCACTCTTGGGTTCCTCGCGATTGTCTTCAAAGTCCCCTTGAAATCGTCGTATATAATGTATGTTATCAACAAAAGGGATGGGTTCTCTATCTAAAGGTATCCTTCCGAGCATAAAATAAATAAGTGAGCTTCCTAGAGTCCTCCTACCTAGCTTAAACTAACTAAAAGTAGTGTTACATTAATAACAAAAATTAAGCAAACACAGACAACACAATCAATTAATGATAAAAACTAAATCAACAAATCAACAAAATAACATGATAAAACATGTATGTATGAATAAACAAACACAATCAAGATCACAGAAGTAAATAAAAACAATCAAAATTAATTCAAGTTTAAAACACTAAACACCTCCTTGGCAACAACACTAAAAACTTGTTATATTAAAAAAGTTCTAGAAAGACCTAGGCTATCCTACTCGTAAGTAGACGAGGTAGTTGCAATGATTACCTAAGGTCATCACCCACAAAGGTGAAATTGGTTAACTTAAATTAATCATGAACAAAAAATAAAAGCAGATACAATCCTAAACATTCTATCTCAATTGTTGAGTGAAGGCATTAAAAGAAAATCACAAATTAGTCTGAAAAGTAAATGATTAAACCAGAAGCAAAAACAAACAGATTAATCGAAATGGAAGATTCTTGAGAATTAATTTCATTAATTTATTCTCCTATGCATGATTAAGGGAAATGATTGGTTATATTTCTTACTAAAAGTAACAATTGGGTTCTAAATGAACTCAAATAATAAGCTAATCTAACTTTCGTATTCAACAAGTTATTATCTGAATTAATTATGGAAACCCGACTAGTAATTACCACTTAAGTTAATATATTTCTAATTCTTAACCTAAAAGACTACTTTCTCGTTCCATATTAAAATTCTCCTCTCAGTCCTTCGTTTAATACTAAAATGATGCAAATTTTGATCATGCTATTACATCCATTTAGCTTAGAAACCACAACAATTAATAAGACAAAAAAACCGTAGCTCATTTATGCATAGTTGAATAATATAACATAGTTGATTAATATAGCTACGTTAATCCTCAAGAAAAAGATTCAACCCATCATAACATAAACACGGTTCATCATTTTCAAATAATTAAATCCCATATTCAAGAATAACAAAGAAGTATCAAGAAAATAAAAAAAATGAATACCAAAATGGACTATCAATCTTTAGCAAGGAAGACAAGTTTAAAAGATAAAGATAAAAGAGTTCAATAATAGTAACAGAGATGAAACAAGAAATGACAAACAAAGTAAACCCTCAGATGAGAAAGTCAGCGATGGATCTCCTGCCTAGCTTAGAACTCTAGTATTGGCTCTCGCCTTCTACCTTTGCTCTACTCCTTACTTGACTACTCCCTGTTATGTTCTTCTTCTTTTTCCCTGCCTCTGCTCTCTTGTTTTTATATTTGTCTCTCTGCCTCACCTCTCCCTCTATTTTTTTTGTTCCAATAAAATGTGTCTCCCATAATGTTTATGGTATGTTGAGTATGAAGAGTGTATAATGGAATGAATGATGTCTATCACCACCCTCCTATCCTTTTTATTTGTAGCCTTATCTAGGTTTAGTTTTTCATGTCCCTTCAACCTACAACTGCCACGTATAAAACAATGGATTAAAGGAGCACATGGGGGTGACTATATTTGTCACCTCTGTGAGGGCTGGTTAAAGACACATTTGTCACCACCTTATGCACGGTGGTGACAATCACCACTTACATGGTGGTAACACTTTACTCACCATCGTGCAAGTGGTGACAGTTACCACTATTATATTTATCTTCTTTTTTTCATACAAAGTGACGTGAACTTTAATTTATCATGCAAAATTCACAAATTAATCCAATCAACATGCATACAATATTCACACCATTTTCATTAAATTTATCTCTCATTTGGATCAACTCATAAAAATTTGTAACTGAAATTAAGATATGAAAGCAATTAAAAGCAATAGAAACTAGAAACAACATTACACGGGCGTGTATCTAACCTTGTAATTATATATGAGCATACAACTCTTTGTAAACATTTGTAACATGAAAAATAGTTGGGTAAATTTAAAAATTGTACACTTAAAGTTATGAAATTTTAAAGGGCGTACCCTAACATAATAAATATGATTAGAATGCTTAATGTCTTAACCTAAAACACATCAACAATATGAAAAATCTGATCTTGACATTAAGATAAAAGTAAAATGAAATAGAATTCAAAAACAAAATCTATCATAAATCATAGGTTGCCTCCTAAGTAGTGCTTGTTTAACGTTGTTAGGTCCACTTACCTTTCATGCTCAAGTTGGTTTATACAGATGGAGTTTTTTTAGTCTTATCGTAGGTTCCATGACCTCTAAACAAGATACATGTTGTTGCTTGTTACTGTACTTTTCCTTCAGTTTACTACCTTGAGCTTGCAAAGGTTTTAGTGGACCTTTAAAAGTATAGTGCTAAAAAATATCTGATAATGATTATAATTCAATTAATTCATAATAAAACATCACTTTTAATAGAAAAAGTCAATCTCCTCAATCTTGCCCAATTTCCTAAAATTTTCACTTACTAAGCTACATGCAATCAAAATTAATTCTTATAAATAAACTAAAAGCTCAAGGAAATCAAACTCCCATGTATAGGATATAGATTGTCTTACTATACACAATTTAAAGGAATAATGAAAAAGTAGAAAAAAGGGAAAAGAAGTAAAGTAGAATAATTGGTCCTCCCTTAATAATAAAAGATCATGAGAATCATTAGGTGTCATCAATAATAATTAATTAGTAATTAGTCACTAATGTCTCCTTAACTATTGGGACGCTTTTTAGATGTATCTCTTCTATCAGATCTCTAACAAACATGTAGGGTTATTGAATAACATCGGGTAAACAAAAATCTATGTTGAATACCATGCTACCTTTATAGCCTATGAAACCCAAACAATTCTCATCCCAAGTAAAATAATCATGATCCAATAGTGGAAGATCATCAAATCACACTTATATTAATGACGCTAAAATTGGTTTTCATATGAAAACATGAAAAAATTAATATCTTACAAAAGAATATCAAAAATTATTTTAAAGATCCTAAAAAATACCAAATTAAAGGAAAAAAAGACCTAAATCATTGGGTTACCTCCCAAAAAGTGCTTTTCTTATAAGTCTTTTATCTAAACTTCTTGCTTATGCACTTAACTTATCATTAAGATCATGAAGATTATAGATATATTAACTCTTCATTAGTATTTCAATATCTTCAAAGTTCTTCTCCCTAATGTTATCCTAATTAGCTTCCAAATATGTCATATGCTCTAGTGGGATGTGGATATCCATCTCCTCTTCTTCTGCTTTTATGATATAAGTCTCCATTAGGCTATGTGTGATTATTTCTTATATAGCATAAGAAATTTTTGTATTAATCACATATATATAAAAACAAGTATCATAGTTATCAAGTGAATGTCTTTTAGGTTCAAATATCCTAAAAGGTACTTCCTTATCCACTATACTTAGGATTAATTTCCTATCATGCATATTTATAATAAATTTAGATTTCTCTAAGAAGGGTCATCCTAAAATCATGGGAACCTCTACATCATCCACTATAGCCATATCACAAACTTAAAAAGATAAAATTGTCAACTTTAACCAAAAAAATCTTCTATCATGCCACTAAGATCCTTAATGATCTATTTGCCTATTGAATGCTCATCTTAAATAGCTTAGGTTTACCCAATCCTAATTTCTTAAATATTTCATATGTCATCAAGTTAATACTGGCTATTGAGTCTGCTAATTCCCCACCAATTGATAAACTACAAATATTATAAAGAATAGTAAAATTTGTCAAATCTATTTTTTTAGGTAGATTATTTTGCAAGATGGTGGAGCACTCTTCACTTAAAGTAGCCATCGATAACTCCCTAAGTCCCTTCTTGACATATTTTAGCATCTGCAAAAAAAAAGGATTAAAAAGGAATATTAGTATGTAATTTTTTAAAAATCTAACATAACTTACTATATTGATCTTTCTATCTATCTTTCTCAAGTTTGTATGGTACGGAATTGGTGGTTTATTCTCTTTAACAACTTTCTTTTTTAGCTCCTCCTCTGCTCATCCTTCTTTTCTTGGATAACAATATTTTTCCTTTTTTTTCTTCATCTTTCATCTCCTGTCCACTCCTCAAAGTCACTGCTTTCACTTTGTCCCTGAAGTTTGGCTTAATGCTAGTAGATAAAGTACCTTATTAGCTTTTAGAGACAAGCTTAGTAAATTTCCCAATCTAATTTCCCATATTGTGGTTAGAAGCTTCTTGATTTCAAAGAGATGCTTTAGTATTTTATAAGTGAGCCAAGAATGTAGTAGTCAATTTTATCACAAGCTTTATAAGACTTGGCTTCATTTGTTATTAATATTTATATGGGGCCCCTTTTTATTATAATTGATTATTCATGAAAAGTTAGGATGGTTTCTCTACCCTAAATTATAAGTAATTACTACAGAGATTATTTTAAATTCAACTCCACATAAAATAAATTGGACAGATTGATTGTCCTATAAATTTAAATGCCTGATATTTATGATTAGGATGTCCACCTCCAAAAATAACATAACTCATCACTCATTCTAGTTGAGTTACCAAGATTATGTTGTCAATCTTCTTGCTTAAAACTTTCAACTTTGCCTATAATTTTATCAGCATATCCATATTATGAATACCATATGATTTTGGATCTACCATGAAGTTGCCCATTTGGTAATTGTTCATAGCTATGTTCTCAATAAGTTATTATAATTCCTTAGGATTTTTAAGCTAGTCGTTCCTATCCAAAGATGTATTAATCTAATGCTTAGATAGGTAACTCAATCCATTATGAAATTTATGTATTTGTAATCATAAATTGAGTCCATGGTATGGGCACTTCTTTAGTAACTCGTTTCATCTCTCCTACGTATTATAAAATGTCTCTCTCTCTAATTGTTTAAAGGAAAAGAAGTCATTCTTGATTTTTTATATTTCTGCAAGAGGAAAAGTTCCTAGTTGAAAAATTTTAACAAGACCATTCCAAGTTGTAATAGATCTAGGAGGCAAGGATTTCAACCATGATTAAATCAATCCCTTAATGTTAAACAGAACAATCTAAATTGAATGGCATCATTCAAAGCACCACTAACCTTAAATAATGAAATTCAATAAAAAAAATGTAAGATCAGGAAAGGAATGTATAAACTGAATAAAGGAAAAGTAAAAGGAAATTGATTAGATTAATAAAAATAATATGCTCTTAATATTCTAGTCTCCAACAATAGAGAATGATGTATCTTCTTGATCTAAAAGATACTAAAGATCAACTATGTAAGTGCACCTATCATTCTTATAATATAGTCTAATGAATAGATCATCATTTTTACAAAGACTAAAACCAATAAGACTAACTATCTTTTTAATATCAAATGTAATAAAATGAATTATTGAATTAAAAGAAATTATTAATTCAAATAAAATTACTAATTTAAAATAACAAACCAAAGCAATAAAAAAGAATTAAGCAATAAATAGATACTTACTGAAGACTTAAATCTAAAATCTGTCCCATATCCTTTTTATGTTTAAATTTATCTTGATTCAAGTATTAACCATAGTTTCTTTGACCTAGAAATTCCATAGTTACAACTATAGTCTTTGAAATTCCATAGTTACAACTGTAGTCTTTCTTAAGAAACACATCTCCTACCGTTAAGTTAATTTATTGAAATCTCTTTCTAATAAAAAAACTTAAGAATTCATTAACTTGTTCTATAAATGTGTTTGTTAGATTTGAACCTGGATGATATGCATGATCCTATCTTTAGGATTCCATGCAACTCTTATTATTCATGACATAATTTATTCATACATATGATTTCTCAATTTGAGGGAATTAAGTAAAAGGAGCGTGATTAACGACTAATTAGCCAATTTGACAAGCATTAAAGCTTGGCATTCTGCTAACAGATCTTTGAACAGGTTTATATAGCAGTGTTTCTGGGTGGTTCTATCATCACTAGTTACAGTCGTAAGGGATGAAAGAAATAGCATAATCTTTCATGATAAGGAGCTTCCTAATGATCAATTAGGCAATCAGCTAATACAATACATCAGGCTCCAAATCAATATACAACGACGGAAATTTCGAAACCTATAATATCTCCTTTTCATTTGAAATGTCTAGTTTCCTCTTTTGTCTTTAGTCCTTGTAATGACTGATAGTCACTAAGCTTTAATGACCTTACCTTTGCATTGGAACATTATTTGTTTTCCTTTTAAAGCTAAATATAATTCTTACTCTTCAAAAAAAAACTCCATTTATAACTTTTGAAAGTTTTGTTCTAGACCTAAATTTTATTTTAATTTAAGTATTTCTTATTTCTTGCTCTCCTATTTCATGATTAATTAATATTGATTGATTTGAAAAAATAATTTAATGTTGATTATTTAATTATTATCCATGAATTTAGTGATTCATGGTTGTCATGAATAATGGGTATAAATAGCAAGTATATTATTTATTTGTTTGCATATCTAAGTTATGAGAAACAAGAAAATAAAGTTGAATAGTTGTAACGTTTCAATTATTTAATTTAGGGTTGAGTTTTATATAAATTGTTATCATACTCATTCAATTAATGATAAGTTTTGATTTAAATGTTAGGTTTGGATCAATTAATTTAGAAAATTTGAGGCTTATTATGGTCATCTTAATGAGTTTCAAACTAAATGCTTGAGTTGTAAACTTTAATCTTTTTAGACCAATTATCATAATTACAATTTGAAAAAAAAATGTCTCTTTAAAATAGTGTTAGGTAAATTTGAAATTTTTATTTTTATACTCAATTGATTTATTTTGATCTCTTATTAATTTTTTGTCATTGGTTAATTAGTCATATTTTCATTCTATTTTATCCATTAAAATTAAGAAATTAATATTTATTTATCTTGAAATACGATCTAGTTATGAAATTATTACAATAGTTTAATAAAATCACGAAAGTTTAGACAACCGTTGACATGCACAAAATAAACAATGTCAACAAAGGCTACGATGAGGAGGGAGGCGGACGAAGGAGCATTTATAGGAATGGAAATGGTGGAAGAACTACAGAAGTGCTTACGTTCGCCTCGCCCTCGGTCGAGGAGGACCCTAAGCCTCAATCCTCATTTGATCCTGTTTCTAACTCTTGCGATGAATAGCGACGTTATTCCAGTTTGACTTATTTTTAATTTTTTTTCTCTATTTCGATTTTTATGTTCGCTGATGCCTAAACTTAGTTTCCCACAGACATGAGACATCTTTCTATTTGGTCAAGATTATAAATCATAAGAAGGAATTAAGTAACGTATGGTAAATTAATCCAACATCAATTCCTTTATTTGGGGCAGTTAACAAATTCTATCGTCACTTTTAATATTTAACTTTAATAATCTCAATTTGAAGGCATTGCTTTTGCTTTATGATAAACATGATATGATATATGTTGGATTTGATACAATTATAATATATGTTTTACATAAAGTTCAACCAGAAGACTTTTACGAAGTATCTCTTCGCCATTTTCTTGGCTTGGTTAGTATTAAAGCAATCTTCTTCAAACCAAATGCCGGAAATTTGATAAGATAAGAAAGGATCAAGGACTTTTCTGCCACACCACATTAAACTATATTTCAATTGATGACAAGTGCTAAATTTGTTGTCTTGTTACTTTTTATTCGTTGGACTCAGGCATGCCAACGTTGCCAGAATCAAAGAAAACAAATGTGATTAACATTCAATGAATCAATCGTGAAGATATCGCTTTGTGTGGTCGGGAGAAAGTCGTCAATTATACGTAACCTTTTTTAGCATTTTATAAAGAGATTATTTTTATAACTTAAACTTGCAATTTTTCGATGAAAAGATCGTAACTTTATCAATTATTCAAAGACTTGCCCTTACAAATAGAGTAAATAATACAAGCACAAAACTGTTTCCGTCTTGAAATGAAACATCTATAGAATCGATGTCTACACTCTACACGAAGGTTTAAACGTTTCTCCATGGATTAATGTTATTGGTTCACACAAATGACCTTAGTAAGAGCTTGAAGTATTAAAATTTTCTTCATGCGCATAGACAAACCTATATATTGGTTTTAAGGGACAGTTCAGTATTAAATTTCCACAGCCAATCCTTTCTTTGGGCTATGGATGTAGGTAAGATAATAATGTCCACACGAAAGGTGGGAAGTGGCAAGTGCCAACCCGGATGAAGGTGACAATTCATTTACACAATATTATCAGAACATATGGGGAAAAAAATAAAGTCCCAAACAGAACCATAAAGAAAAAATGTAAATCAACATATAAGGTGCACTATACAAACATAAATATTCCAAATATGTATTCTATGATATCATGTTTAGTGGAAATTTTACTCCCGAGACTAAATATATCATGCACTAAAAATTTGTCGTGGTCATGAAAAGAGCACGATAAATTTGGAGAAAATAAATTATTACGTACTTTCATAATTTTATTTGGAGAAGAAGTAGACATTTTCATTTATATTTGTCCACACATATTAGCCGACAGACACTTTACTCGGAAGGATTAATTTCTAAAGGTACGAAGACTAGTACTAACGATACACAATGAAGAAAAGACAAGCCAGTTCCAAGTCAAAACACTCACTATTTCGTCTTCTAGATATCCGACCCACCATAAGCCGAAAGCACGAAAAATCCAAGTCAAACGGTTCACACAAGCGTGACCCACTTGGGTTTTTTATCCTCCGGCATGAAAAATCCAAGTCAAACGATTCACACAAGCGTGACCCTTTTGGGTTTTATCCAAAACAATCCTGTTGGTGGAAAAGTTTCTTCTTCGCTTTCACCTTTCCGTTGTTTATATCAGCAAGTTGCAATTGTTGATTGTTCTCATATGGATCGATTTGTGGAAATTTTTCCTTCACATAATCGTATACTAGTCTTGTATGTAGTTTGGTCCCCTTATCCGAATTGGCACTTGCCACCTTTCATATGGACATTAATATTTTACCTACATCATAACTCAAAGCGAGGATTGTTCGTGGAAATCTAATTTGGCACCATGCTTCATTTTTTTTACGAATTCTTCTTATCTCAGTATTTTAGTGGTTTGTCTATATTAGATTTAAATACTAAATTTGTCTATTTTTATTGTAAGATGTTTATTAATCCATACAAAAGACTCATCAATCCATACATTTATGACTATTAAAAAGTAATTAGCCTTAGTGTATTCTTAAATTTATTATCATAAATTGTCTTTTTAATTTTTGTACTAAAAGTAAAAATTTTAAAATGTATATAGTTCAGTCAATTATATGACCTAAGAAAGAATTAGATTTCTTTTATTACTATTAAAAAAAAAAGATGACTGGAACTTATTAGTCTCCTAAATGCTCTACTTTATAAAGATTTAATTTGTCAAGTTATTTATAGCTTATGATTATATAAAAGAAATTTAATGACAATAAGAAGTTATTTTTCCAGAAGTCTAAGGTTACTAAAACTAAAACTCTAATTTCACGTGTCTTTGAATATCATATTATTACGAGTTTGGCGTCTATTTCATAATTGACAATGATATCAATTTATTTATGACTTAAAATTTTCTATGATTAGTATCTGTCCAACACGAATTAACTTCTAAAATTTCACTATTCATAAAATTTAAGTCATATTCCATATTTTATTCAAAAATAGCTTCAGATGAGTTTAATTTTTCCTCTCACTATTTGCATCTACAGTTTTAAAGACCATAAAAATGCAAGATTCGTAATTAGTATAAAATTCGTTAAACTCTAAAAATAAGATATTTTCTAAAGATCCCACAAGTATTGAAGGTTGTTGAATTGAGTGTATAAGAGTTAAGTTTAGCATAAATTTCTTAACTCCTAAAGAAAGGTATTTTCTGAAGTGTCCTGAAAGCATTGAAGGTTGCTCGGCAGAATTAACATGTGAAAGACCTTGCTAAATTTTGTCTCCATGAAGCATATTGGCAAAAAGTTCGCGCCAGTTTTGCAGTAAAGAGTCTTACAGGAGTTTGGAAATATGCAGGTTCGAAGATATGGTGGGCAGTCAATTCCAACTTTTGGGAAGTCCACTTACGAAATACTTATGGTTGTCAGTTGCAAGCTAAGATCCATCCCTTTTTTTGTTTTTTTCTTTTCAAGAATGGTCCCAAGTATGGGTTGTGCTGTCGAGTCAGCGACTACTCATGGAAGGTCCAAAGTAGACAAAGCGTGCGAGTTACGGCTTCCTGGTCCTCCTGGAGCCACCTTAGTTAGACTCAAAGCAAAGGCGAAAGCTAAGTCCTAGATTACTTTTCGTTTTTACGTGAAAATGAGAAACTCAGAACTAAATTATTAGCAAAGGTTAAGAACAATTATTAATTAAAGATACTCATATATAAGTTTGTAGTAAAAGGTACCCATGTTTTTTTTTAAATAAAAGAAATTATATAAACATAGCAAAAGCTATTTCATAAACATTACAATGAATTGTATCATCTGCAACAAAAATAGGCTAACAACAGATAGCGTTATAACAACCAGTTCTCGTTCAGTTCTTACCGTGCTTACTACACCTTATGATAAGATTCAAAGTCTCCAATGTGTACTTAGGTGGTTGTAACATAACATAAGTTTGCTTCAAATTGTTTTACTGTAACTACATTTAAAGAATGAGTGGTTCCTGCTCTGATTCGTCTGCTTGCAAAGGAAACATATGGGATCATATATCCCCAAACCATCTGTCTTTAATTCTGAGCCTGTTTTGAATCACTAACCAAGTGAAAACAGCAGCTTTGTAGTTTAAAGCTTGCTTCCAAATAACGTCAACCTAGGAAACCACTTCAAGATTATTAACCAGTATCTTATGAAAGGAGTTGTTGATAAAGGTACCGCTAGAATGGGGAGTCTAGATGATGTTGTCCTTCCTCAACCCTACAGGGATGTTTGGCAAGTAATTTGCCATTAACTGGAATCCTCTGAAGTTTCCAACTCATTCGGCATTTTGGATTAGCAAAGTCATTCTAGCATTGGAAGGGATTCTATTTCTGATTCGAGAAAGATCTGATCTTTGAATGAGAGGACTATAATTGGTCCAGTTATCAAACCAGAGCCATATGTCCTCTCCATCACCCAACCTATGTCCCTCAAGCTAAGCACGTCATTAAATATCCATGAGAAGTTCCTGTAATTGTCCAGCTGCCAGAAATTATGACTTCTAAGATGGTATTCATTTACCTATTTAATCCACAGTGCTTTTTTGTAATCTCCAAATCCTCTTACAAAGCAGTACTTTTTGCATTTGAGCAATAAGAATGATCTTAAGCCCCCTTGCCTCTTTAGGACAGTGATATCACATCATTTCACCTTGTCCTGCTTACCATTCTCAGTTTTTCTAGACCATAAGAAAACTGTTAATATTCTATCCATCTCCTTTAAGACCCTCTTATGTAGAACTAAGTGTGCAGACCAATGGCTATACATACTATCCAAAACTGAAATTATGAGATTCAATATGGCTGCAATGGACAAAAACTGATTTTGCCGGGCATTAATTCTGTCCTTGAGCTTTTCAATCAAGGGAATAAAGTCAAAGAATTTAGGCTTACTAGTAGTGATTGGGACTCCAAACATTTAAAAGGTGGAGAGTGCAAATCAAAACCGACCATGCAATTGATCTGCTCTTGATTTCTGACATATGAAAAAATATATAATCCACTTTTCTCCACATTAGCTTTCAATCCAAACTAATCAGAGAAAATATGCAACATGTTCAACATCATTCGGATTGAGTGAGTTATTTTCCTTATAAAAGAGTATTAAGTCATTAGCATAAATCAAATGGGATAGTGTAAGTTCTCTGCACTTGTGATGATACTAAAATCGGCCATTATAATCCACAAGTTTTGATATAAGTCTAGAAAAACCTTCCATAGCTACAGTGAATAGGTAAGGAAAGAGGGAGTCCTATTGCCTAATGCCTCTAGCAGTGCTAAATGGTAATGATGGTACACTATTCACCAAAATACTTAGTAAAGTGGATTGAATGCATTGCAAAATCCAACTTCTGAATTTAATAGGCAACCTTATAGCTTCCAAGCATGCTTGCAAAAAGGGCCAAATGATGGTGTCATAAACTTTGAAAAAATCAATCTTCATTAAGCAACTTTAATATTCTTACCTGAATTATATTCACCCATTAGCTCTTGAAGAATGAGAATGTTATTGCCTATACCTTGTCTCAAGTAAGAATGCCCCTTAAGCCAAACTGATGACATCTGATAAAATTAGTTTTAGTCTTAAGGCCAGAACTTTTGCAATGGTTTTATACACTATAATGTAGCAAGAAATATGTCTGAAGTTTGAGAAAGAGGAAGGGTTTTTCTTCTTAGGGCTAAAGCAGATGAAGGTATATATGATTCACTTCCTTAAGCATCCTATTAGAGGGAAAAAAATTCAAAGATTGCATCTGTAAAAAAATTACTAGTGATTTCCCAAGTTCTTTGGAAAAAACAGGCAGTGAAGCCATATGGACCAAGAGATTTTGAAGAATTGAGACTAAAGAGCATTTCTTGTTAAGTCAAAGAAGACTTTTCTTCTTTAATTTTGATAAAAATCAAATAATAATAATCATAGAAGTATGTGAACTGTTTTGATGAGTTTGTTAAGTGCGTAGAAAAATGTAAGTGACACAAATCGTCAACTTAAGATAATAAATAGTCAAACCAAGACGATATTTAAGACTCAAGACGGTCCACTCAAGACGGTCAACGTAAGAAGATACAGAAGGTCAACGTAAGAAGATACAAAGTCAATTCAAGATGATACTTACTTATATGACAAAGCATCTTAGATAGACCAGATGAAAGCGCGACACTAAATGAAAGCACGACACCAGATGAGGCAATGTACCAGACGATGCAAATGAAAATTATTCTAGAACGTCAGTCAGTTAGTTAGTTGGAGTTAGTTATAAGACTCAACTAATAACGATTTCTAGAAGATTCAAGAAGCAGTTTTCTCAAGAAGACAGTTGAAAACTTAGGTTATAAATACTAGTTATAGTCGTAAACTAAACAACGTGTTTTATAAAAAAAAACAATACAAGAGACAAAATCTGATTGTACAATAATTAGAGAAACTCTATACTCAAGTGAGAAAGAAAGAGAGCAAATGCATTTGTAACGTAAAGCTCAGATAATATCTTTTCAAGCAAAAGAAAGGCTAGAGCCTGAAGAGGCTAAGGAAGAAAATAAAGAATACTTTGTGAGACAGACCTGAAGAGGCTCTACAAGTGTAGAAAGAATACTTGTAATGTTGAAGAGTATAGTGAAATCTCATAAAAACTCTGAGGACTAGATGTAGCCCAAGGTTAGGGGTAAACTAGTATAAAATCATGGCATCTATTTTATAACCCTTATCTTTTTCATTTTCTTGTTGTTAGAAGAGTAGATAATAATTTTTACGATTGTATTATTCATCGATTTAGGTGAATTGTTTTCTGATCATCTGAATTTGTGAAGAAATTCAATAAATTTCTAAAGATTAATATCTCTAAAGATTTTACACAATTCAACCCCCTTCTTGTATATTCTACATATTATACATGATTTCTATATTAACAAGTGATTTACTTCAGTTGGTATCAGAGCAAGGTTTCCAAGAAACACTATTACAACGTGAGGACAAAGATCTATGGCTAAATAACATGTTTTTATAGCAAAAGATGCCTCGGTCACAAGATCTCCTACATTTAATGGTGAAGATTATTATTATTGGAAGGACAGGATGCGACTCTTTATAGAATCCACATATATTGATCTTTGGGATATCATTGAGAATGGTCCATATACACAAATAGACGACGAAGGCAATAGCATCTCTCATGACAAATGGTCAACTGATCAGAAAGCTCGATTTTAGTTAAACTCAAAGGCCAAGTTCTTTTTAAGTTGTGCTCTAAGCAAAAGTGAATATGATAAGGTTCATAGATGCGAATCTATTAAAGAAATGTGGGACACATTATCCATTGCACATGAAGGCACAAATCAAATGAAAAAGTCCAAGATTAGTATTCTTGTTCATCAGTATGAGCTATTTAAGATGAAAGATGATGAGACTATTGATAAGATGTTTGGACAATTCCAAACAATTGTTAATAGATTTAAAGCTCTTGGGAGAATCTATGATGGTCAAGATCATGTCAGAAAGATTCTTAGGATTCTTCCAAAAAGATGGAGACCCAAAGTAACGGCAATACAAGAGGCCAAGGATTTAAGTAAGTTGAAGCTAGATGAATTGCTTGGTTCGCTAAAAATCCGTGAAGCAGAGCTTGATGCAGAAGATAAACCCAAAAAAAATAAATCTATTGCATTAAATGCTGGTCAGAAGATACAAAAAAATAGAGGCACATTTTTAAAAGCATTAAAGATTGAAGAAATCAAGAATGATGGTTCTAATGAATCTGATCAAGATTCAAATGAAGATGATGATGAACTATTATTCATTTCAAGAAAGATTAGGAGGATGTGGAAAAAGAAATCAAGGGGAAATAAAGACTTCTCTTTTAAGAAGAATAGCAAAGACGATTCAAAGAATAAGAAAAGTTCTATCGTCTGCTATAAGTGCAATAAACCAAGACATTACAAGTCTGAATGCCCTTTGCTCAAAAGAAAACATAAGAAAAGTAAAGAAAACAAAAAGAGCATGATGGCAACATGGGAAGATCTAGATTCGTTTGAATCTGAATCGGACTTAGAAATATCAGAGCAAGCAAATATATGCTTGGTAGCTGAAAAGGAATGCAATGATGAGGTAATTTCTAACTTTGATGATCTTCAGGATGCGTATTTAGAATTGTTAGAAGATTTACATGCTATCTTAAAATTATTTAGGATATTAAAAAAGAAATTTGCTGAAAATTTGAGGAACACAGAAATTTTAGAAAAAGAAAATGTTTGCCTTAAGAAACAAGTAGACGATATGAAAAAGAAAGTAACTATAGATAAATCTGAGGAAATTAATCAACTAAAACAAAGGATTAACAGCCTCTTAGTAGATTTATCAACATTTATAAAAAACACAAAAAGGATGAATGATATGATTGGAAGCTATAGACATCCAAATGATAAGAGTGGTTTAGGTTTTAATTCATAATAGCAATGTTCTTCATAATAAGAGTTTTGTTCCTAACAGAAACAAAAAGAAACAATATTCTTATTATTCGATAAAAAACTATAAGGCTAACCCCAAAGGACCCAGGAAAATATAGATACCTAAGAAAGATATAATATATACTGCAGATCTCCTTTCTTGGAAAAAGCAACTAGCATCAATGGTACTTAGATAGTGGATGCTTGCGACATATGATAGGAACAAGGTCTATGTTCCTAGACCTCCAACATAAGCAAGAAGGATCAGTAACTTTTGGAGACAACCAGCAGGGCAAAATAGTTGGAATCGAAAAAATTAGTAAAGATTCTTTTTCATTTATTGATAATGTTCTGCTAGTTGAAGGCTTAAAGCATAATCTAATTAGCGTAAGTCAATTATGTGATTTGGGTTTTGAAGTATCCTTTAATCAAAATTCTTGTGTAGTAAAAAATAAGGACGGTTCCATATTCTTTTCTGCCAAGAGA
>JANSVA010000218.1:21353816-21365318 GCA_025504915.1 Erythroxylum reticulatum
TTATTTTTATATATTTTTAATTATTAAATCAAAATTTATTTAAAATTTATATATTTTAAAGTCGTAGAGTTGAGAGAAAATGAATGATTAAATTGATCAGTATAATTTTTAGATTAAATTCTTGAGGAAAGTAATCTAAATATCAAGGAGTGTTGAGATTTAGAATTCGAAGAAAGTGCTACTACTTCCCCTAAATTAGGAAAGTTTTTACTTTTCTAACTACTCAAAAAATGAATCAAACGTAATAATTTAAACTTTAGGAAAAAGATTATTTTCTCAATCAACAATCTGTGCCAACCAAACAGGGCCTTATGGTAGTGATATTCCAAATGTTGAGGGATTTTATGAACTATCTATTATTAGCTAAGAACTTTTAGATCTAACAAAAAAAAATTCTCATTTTTGCAAGTATATTTTAATAATTATTTTAAATACTGTGATTTTTATATCTTTTAGGAGTTGGAGCGTCAGCTTTAGAGCTATCAACTCATTAGGGTAGGATGAATGTTGATGATAGCTGGCTAAATACAAAGGTAGAAAATACAATAATTTAAATTCCTTAGCAAATGGATTTTTTTTAAATGGATCAGTTTAGAGCATTCCTATATCAAATTGCAAATATCAATAAATAATGGAAACAACTTGGAGGGAAAGAAAATGTTTGTTTAGCTTCCAAACTTTCTATTCTTTGAGTAACCAGTCTATTACAAAAAATCAAGTAAAAAAAACTAATTGCAAAGTAAACAGATTTACGTAATTCACCCGGATTGATTAACACTATGTTCGCGGATAATGACAAATCACAAATTCACTATCAAAAAGAGAGGAATTACAAGAGGAATGTAGCCAGGGTTTTTCACCCACTCACAACTTTAAAATAGATGGATTTTATATATTACTCAAATACAAAACTAATATATTAAAAACACCCCTGAAAAATAAATGAATAAGCCAAAGATTCAAGACATATAGATCCTCTTAAAAAAAAGTCTCAAACCCTGTAGTTGGTAGCCCCATCTTGGGACTATTTGAAATTGTTAACATTAAGCAAATTTAAGCAATGCCTGAACATATAGTTAGGAACTGATTTGGTGAATATGTCTGCTAAATTGTGTTCGGTGCCAATCTTCTTCACCTTGATTCTCTTTTCTTAACGGATGAAGTGATATCTAACATTAATGTGCTTGGTCCGATTATGATGCATGTTATCATTAGCCAAACATATAGCACTCAAACTGTCACAAAACACTATAGCTCGGTCCTGATATGTCCTAAGATCATTGACTAATCCCTTCAACCATATGCCTTCTTTAACTACTTCTTTCAAGGCCACATATTTTGCTTCTACGGTAGATAAGGCAACCAAAGGTTGTAAAGTAGCCTTTCAACTAATGACAAAACCATGCAATATGAACACATAGCCATTCAAATATATTCTATTATTCAAATATGTATCATAATTAGAATCTGAATAACTAGAAACCAAACAATTTGTAGCACCTCCATATATGAGACCAACATCAGTTGTTCCTTTCATATATCAGAATATGCACTTCACTACTTGCTAATGCTATAACTTTGCTTCTGATTGTGGTGCAAAATCTATAGACAGACGAATATTTGCAACTAAAGGAGTATTTAAAAGTTTTGTTGTACTCATCCCAAATTTAGTACTCATCCCAAATTTAGATAAAAAATTTTAAATGTAGGTCCTTTATGATATGAAGAGCTTATGTTGCTTTCGATCCCTATAAATCTCCATTCCTAAAATATTTTTAGCTATTCCAAGATCTTTTATATCAAATTTTGCACCAAGAATTTTTTTTAGCTTCTAAATATCTGACATGTTCTAAGCCATAATGAGCATATCATCTACATACAATACCAAACAAATATATGAACTGTTACTAAGCTTATTGTGATAGCATAACAATCATATGTGTCATAAAATTATCAAACCTCTCTTGGAGATTGTTTCAGATATAGAGATTTCTGAGGCCTAAAAACATGATCTTCCTTTACTTGAATGGGAAACCCCTTTGGTTGACTCATAAAATTTTCTTCTTTAACCTCTCCATGTAAGAAAGTTGTGTTCACATCAATTTGCTCTAATTCCAAGTCCTGATATGCCACTAGCGCAAGTAGCACTCGAATAGAATTATGTCTATCAACTAGAGAGAAAATCTCATTCTTTCTTCTCTCCCTAACTTTAACACCCTAAATGCTACCTCCCCTCAACTTCATTTTTTTTTTCATACCTAGATTTCATTTAGTAACTTGGCTCTCTCTCTCTCTCTCTCCCCCACATTCTTCTCTAGATAATTTAGGGAGTAGTAAAGCTTTAGTAGAAACTTTGCATCCTCTATTGCAAATAGCTAAACTACTTTTGGTGCTACTACTCCTTATACTCTCTTTTTTTTTATGTAAATTAAATCTCTCTAATCCTATAACTAAGTGGTAAGAGACCAAGAATCCATTGATAACCTCAGGTTTATCTTTCATCTAAAGGACTCTAATATTTTTGTTATTTTTCCTCCTTTCAAAAATTTTAAAGGTAAAGTTTTTTAAAAAGTTAAAAAGGAATTTCATTAATCAATTCTAAAAAAAATATTAAGCTAAGCACAAAACAAAAATGCAACACTTTGGATAGTAAGTGCACATTCCCATCACTACAAAAAATGTGACTGAATCAATAAAAACTGTAATGTTTCAAACTTGTTTCATGGAGAATTCACTTGAAAACACCACTAACATTGTCTCTTAAGTCTTTTGTTCAAACTTCTTGCCACTTCCTAGACTTCCAGTATGGTAGCTAGAGATCATGGGATTTGGTTATGATGCTACTCATGAGGCTATTCACTTATTGCTTCTCAATTTTTAAAGGTAGAGTTGATAAATAAAAATCAACACTTTTTGGATGCTTACTTGATAAAAGATCATCATTCCTCTATATTAAATTTAGGTTAAGACTATATGGAATAAATGGGGCTTAAAGCAAACACTTAGTATAGAGGAACAATAATTCCTTTTTAAGTTGAAGGATAAATATGAAATGACGAATGTATTAGATTAGGGGCCTTGACATTGGAATGGAAAGGCATTATTTCTTTTTTAAGTGAAAATCTAGTATAACCTTTGACAAAATGCCTCAAACATGTTCATATTTAGATATATTTCTATAACATTTCCCTTAATTATTAGTTTATAATAGGACTTAGCTATTTAACTAGTTTTATAGGTAAACTTGTGTGTCTAAATGAACATTGTAACACCCATATATCCTCTAGGAGTATATGCAAATGCCATACAAAACAAAAATAAAACATGTCAAACAATCTAAAGCACTTCCAGAAACTCAAGCAAACATACATTACATATCATTAGATGTTCTTGAAAACAAAGCATACCAACACATATTGTACTATTCCAAATACATGCCATAAGTTCCAAATCTATCATGTATTAAGGTTATTACAAACCATTAAACAAAACACAAAATACAACTTGAAATATAACTTAAACTTAAACACAAATATACATCTTCCAAAACAAAACACATCCTTCTTTGGCTACTACGGTTATCACAACTTTAGATCCTCTTATTAAAACCTACACGAAGGCAAAACTACCATACTATGCATATAGCTTAGTGGAGAATAACTAAACAAGATATAATCTGGCGACTTTTTCAAACAGTTGTCTAGCATTTACATGCACTAAATTATTTCAAATCACATACAACCTTTAATTGTCCAAATTAAAGAACAATCCAACATTATTTGCATCAGAACAAAATATATCATATCAGAATAGGATATACTTACTTTAGAACAAAACTTATAAGTATCTGAACAGAATACAATAATATCAAAACAAAACTTTAAAGTATCAAAATAGAACTTGATTATGTCAGACCAAAACTTGATTATATCAAAACATAATTTAGTTGTATCGAAACTGAACTTAGCTTATATCAGAATTGAACATATATCAGAATACAAAACAAGTTAGCCTGCTAATCCTTTTTATAGAAGTAGGTAATGGGACCAGAACAAAAGATACCTATGATTGGTATCACAATATAGAAGAGATTTATGTCTCAAAATAAGGGGAGATTGTTTTGTCAAATATTAGGGGACATCATAGTGTCAAATATTAGGGGACACCATAGTGTCAAGTTATAGGGGACACATCAATGTTAAGTTATTGGGGACACCTTAGTGTCAAGTTATAGAAGTAGTTGTAAACCCTTCTAGGCATGCCTATTTACTCACGACTAGGACTTGGCAATTTTAAAACAAACATTTTGAATTTCAAAATCATATGTGAAAGATATATTGCATATCATATGACTTATTCCATTTTGCTTACATTGAATATTTTCATTCACATTTAATCAAACTTAACATGCCTTATAAACATAAACATTTGCAATAATGTACCAATGAAATCATTAAGTAATTACACATTACATGCGTCACATAAGTTCCCAATTCACAAACATTCATAGCTAACACATTACTCTTATTTTTTAAATCACATTAGCCTTCTTAAATATACTTCATTCATTTATTAATTCATAAGTTCAAAATTAGTTACTTTTCTATTGAATAACACCTTCCTTAGTTTATCACCTCAATTAATAATCTTAACCATATTTAACTCTTAATTAACTTATTTCATATAAAACTAGGTTCATTTTATACCTTAATTAAGTCCAATTACACCATTATAAAGTACCTTAACCTTATATAGTCCAATAATTGCCCAAAACCAACCTTTTCTTCTTCTTAAGTACTTCCCAAGACCGTGGGAATGAGCTATATAAATCCCACAATTTCACTAACCCACAACCTTCATTTTGCTTCCAAATTTTACTCCTTCATACTCCATTTAATACACCTTCACCAAAGTCCATCAATTTCACTTCAGTTCTACCTTATTCATCCTTCAATCCCTTATCAAATTAATGTCCAAACTAATTCAAAAATCATTCATTAAGCATCTCACAATCTATGATCTTTTAGGTAAGAACTTCCAAAGCAAAAGCTACCAAACAATTATTATAATTCAAACCTCAATTCACCATCAACTAAATACATATTCTATCCAATTCAAGCATCATATAATTCATATTGCAACATTCTATCAAGTTTAGAATTACCTTACTTGTTACTTCAAAGAACAAGTTAAATTAGCCTTCCAAGCAACAAGCATAATTCCAAAATCCAAGTGAAACTAAGATGCTCTTAATACCAAAAGACAACAATATAGAAGATAGCATGTGGTAGCTTTTTTGATGCAATATCTTGCAAGAATTCTAAGTGAAGTTGAAGCAAAATTTAGAGTTAAGAGAGGGTAGATGGTTTGAGTAGAGATGCAAAAATGAAAGCTACAAAAACTTCTTGCTAGCTTAACACCTAAGTTGCTAGATGTCACTCTTACAATATGGCATTTGTCACTGTTACATGTGTCCCATTTGTCCACTATATAAGACAACAAATGTCTCAATTCAATTAAGCCACTTGTCACTCACTTATTGCTTCCTCTTGTCAATTTATTAACCATGTCATTTATCACTTAATTTTTCATATCAAATGTCATTAATTCATAGGCTTAATCATTCAAATTTTCATATACCAACTTGTCTTACCGGTTGACAATTTTCCTAATCCGAATTCTCTAATGGTAACAGTTAATTTCAAGTTACTAATATGGTCCATCAAACCAAAATTTAAGGCATATACAATTCACAATCATATCACAATTTCAACAACTATCACATTTACTTTCATGAACATGTAACATTTCTACTAAGGTGTAATTTGGGGCCTTATAAAGATATTGGTAGTTTAAGGAGGATAGTGTATGTTAAGGTGCATAGAAGTGAAAAAGGATAGGGAACTCCTTGATACTTTAAATATTTAGAACTTAATGAGGAAGGTGCCTTAATGATCTCAATAATCATCTTGTCTTAGCCCTAGAAACCAAACCAAATGAACTGAGTTAATGTATGGATGCCTAAGGAGAAAAACTATCATTTGAAGTACACATTTAAAAAGAGGAGAATCCAATAGCTATTTAAGCTCAATGCAGTCTGGTCTCTCCTAAGCTAAGAAACAATAAAGGAAATAAAGAGAAGAATATTACTAAATTAGACACTAATGAAATTAGTTTAAGGAATTCTACTAGAATTCAAGAAAGAAATCTTATTCCTGTTGAAGCCTCCTCAAACAAACCATCTTAAGGGAATAAATAAATAGAACTAGAAGAAAAGGGAAGAGGAATCTAGTTTAGACACTAAAATACTTCTTCTAGGATCCTTAACCTTTGAGGACTCTAGTGTTCAATAAAAGGACTATATAGTGAAGGACTCTATTACTCATCTTTCTGAGCCCTCTAGGGAAATCTTAAATTCTTAGGGATCACCTTCAGCAAAGCAAGGAGATGACTTTAAATCAGTCTCCAAGAGAATATCTGGCCAAAGACCTAATAGGAAAGACTCTCATCCTATTATCCCATGATGATTATCTCATATAATATTAAGGGCTTAAATTGCCCCAAAAAGCAGTGAGACCTTAATGATTATTTCACTCATAAAAAACTATCTTTAGTTATCCAACTATAACTAAGTCCAATAAGGACATATTAAATGATGTTTTGTTGGGAAAAATATGGTATCACTTTTTCCAATCATTTAGACTTTTATAATGGGAGAATTCTAATGGCATATAATTCTAAAGCCATTAAAATACTTCAAGTTTAAACTTCTGATCAATTTATAAATCTTATAATCAATTTTGTCTCAATGTTGGATGACATTAGCATTAATTTTATTTATGTTGTTAATCATGGTTTCTAAAGACATCAACTATGGATGACATGAAATCTTTATCCTTCAATTTTGAAACCCTTTCGTTTGAGTTTGAAGATTTTAGTTGTGCCCTATATACCTAAGAGGCTAGAAGGTCATCCCATTTTGCAAAATATAGAGATGAGGGACCTATAAATTATTTAACAAATTTAGGTCTTCCATACTTAAATTACTATAGCAAATTATTTACATGGATAAATAAATAAGATGGTCAATGACTCATTAGAAAGAAGTTGGACAGAAAGCTGGTTAATTCTTATTGGATGTCTCTTTTCCTTAATAACTTTAAATTATTTAATTCTCCTCTTATATCTAACCACAACCTTATATAGAGTCAAATGCTTTCTCTTAGTATAAAAGTGGAAGCTCCCTTTAGGTTCTTCAACTTCTTAACTAAACTTGAAGATTATAAGGATATATTGCTAAAAGGAATATCTCATCAATTCATGGTTTTGAAGCTTATATACAAATGAGAAAACTATAAATAATCCAGGAAGCACTCAAGTTGCTCTATAAAAATAATTCAAAGAAGGACTTACATCTAACTATTTCTAAAGCTAAAGAAGAATTACTTTCTATACATAAGAAACTTTATGCCAATTCATACAACCCCTTAAATAAAATGAAAGAGAAGATTATTCTTAATAATTATCCACCTAAAGTGGAAGCTTATAACTCCTTTCCTAAACAAAATTTTAGAGTTTAACAGCTATAAGAGGAGATGATAATTATGCTTACTTCTTCAATGCAATACAGGCAAGAAGAAACCAAAATAAGATAAGTTGCTTCTCTACACTTAATGGTCACTTATATTATGAACAAGAGAAGCTTAAGGAGATAACTTTTAAACATTTCAAAGACTTCTTAGGGAGTGGAGTTAACTCCACTTAATCTATGCATACCTTAAATGTTACTATATCTTAAAATTTTCTCAAGAGTAATCAAATTTGATCAGCTCATCTATCACTAATGTGGAAATTAGGATTTCTCTTCAGCTTGTACCTTAACAAGGCACCAGGGCCAGATGGATTTGGTGCCTCTTTCTTTAAAAAATCCTAGGGATTAATGAATAACCAAGTCATCAAGGTAACTCACAAGTTCTTCTCCTCAAGGAAGATGCTCGAAGAGATTAATAAGACTTTTTTTGCCTTGTCCTTAAAATTTGTAACCCTTATGACTGTAGACTTATATACTGTTATAATACTATTTAGTCATTTAAAAAATCCTTACTTCTAGGCTAAATTTTATGTCAAAGAGCATAATAAATTCCTCCCATGGAGCCTTTAGACCTAGGAGAAGTATTGGAGATAACATCTTAATTGCATAAGATCTTTTCAAAGCTTATCATAATATGAAATCAGTCAAAAGTTGCTCAATGAAGATAGATTTCTTTAAAGATTTTAATTTCATAATTTGGAAAATAATTTTAAACATTTTTTAGGCTTTTTAGCTTCCTTAAGATTGTCATTTAGTGGATTGACCAATATATCTCGAGCACCACTTTTAATGTTCTTATGAGTGGTGAACCTTCTTTTGTGTCCAAGGGAGAAAAAGGAATCAGACATGGTGACCCTCTATCACCTTACATCTTCACCTTTTCATTGAAGTACTAACCTAACTACTGTCCTACAATATTAGTTAAGGTATTTCTTTCAAGTTTTATTACGAAAACTATTTAATCTATCTTTTGACGATGATTTCAATTTACAATATGGAGCTAATAAACTCTCTATTATACTTTTATGAAACCATTTACCTATTTCTCAGCTCTATTTGGACTCAAAGTTAGGATTCCAAAGACACTATGTCTCTACAAATTTGAAGCTTATAGATCAAGATTTGTCCAATTTGTTAGATTTAAATCTTCAATTTTCACCTTTCAAATAGTTAAAGATCACTATATCCACTTCTGTACTTACTTATAAAGATTGTATGCCTCCTTTTGATTCTATTCTCAACAAAACTAGAAGTTAGAAGAATAAAACTCTTTCATATGTTGGAGACTCCAACTTATATGCTCAGTGCTCAACATCCTTTATATTTAATGGATTTCTCCTTTTTTTTTGTCTCAGAACTTGACAAAAGCTATTGAGAGGATTGTAAAAACTTCCTTTAGTTTGGTGTAATTATCAACCTCAGAACTACTGAAGAAAGTTGGAAGGAAATTTGCTTAATTAAGGATTAATGGCGGCTTGAGATCGGATCCATAAGAGCCACTAATAAGGTATTGCTTGTTGAAATGATTTAGAGACTCTACAATAACTAGGAATCCTTACGGGCAAAATGAATCTATAAACAATACCTCAATGGCAGTAGCTTTTATAATATGAAGAAAAAACTTGAAAACTCTTGGATAATCAACCAATTACTGAAATTTAGAAAGGAAATCAAAATTAACTATTTATTCTTACATATGATCATGGCCATCTTTTTCTTAAATACCATGAAAGTTACAATGCATGAATTAGATTCATTTATAAAACGAAATTAACAATCTATTCTTATATATCATAAACCAATAATAAGGTGAATTACAAATGAAAAATGTTGTCGAAAAAAAATATATTCACTCTTTTCTTAGAAATTGTTATATAGAACCCATCATCAATGATGTGTATTGCAATGATATGAGTGTTATTTGCATTACAAATTACAGTCACAAGTTCCACCTAAGTTTTTAAGGTGAGGAACCATTAGTAAAATCTTGGGGAGCTTTCTTGTAAACATTAAAGTTAGCAAGAGCTTGAGAGTGGAAAAAGAGGAGTAATACCAAAAATGATGCTAAGAACTTCATGAATCTCTAGGTGAAATGTGCAAAGAAGGCAAGGTGATTTTTAGCATATAGTTTCAACAATTCTTCTTCATTCCCTGGAAAATTCTGAACAACATTTACAATAATATAATATTTTTTTCTTTACCACTTAGGTTTCCATTACAAATCCTCATATTCTCATAATGTGTATTTTCTAATAAATTTGACATTGCAAAAGCATACCCTTTTTTCTTCTTCTTTAATACTAAAGACGAATGAAAATTTTGCGCTTGGCAAATTTTCCTCTTGCTTGGTAAACGTGTTAGATAAACTGAACATGTGACGAAATAAAATGAAAAATGAGAATTTTGAAAGCAGGAAAGGGAAAAGATAGGATGAATCATCCAAGGAATAGAGAAATAACGTGGGGTTGAATTAATGGAAGGTATTGGCAACGAGAACCCTTTTGTGTGGGGATTCTAGAAGTTTATAAGCATCAAAATATTATCAAGATCAAACCCTTCTCTAAAAAACTAATTAACCTTTGCCTAAAGTCTGGAGTTTTAGCTAATAATTTTACAGGACAACTTATTCATTATTATGAAATGGAAGATTACGATAAAAGTTGCTACAAAAAAGCAAAAGGACAACTGTGTTTTGATATTGAATAGGAAAAAAATAAAAGAAGGGGAGAGGGGTGGTGTAAGGAGAAGAATAAAAAACTAGAGGAGATTGGCAGGTTTCAAGGGGCTGACCAACCAATATTTTGAAACCAACTTATAATATTAACTTACGTCATGTGTATTTTTTAGACGGAGCTAAAGTTGGGTAACATGGAACAATTTTTTTATAGCATTATGCTTCTGTTTAAGTTTTACCAAACATTAGGGTGTAAGTTAAACGAACATAAAAATCTTTAGAGAAAAATTCTTTTTTAAAAGACCTAACGAATTATTGGATTCAAAAGCAATTGTTAATGGTTAAATTAAATAACCTATATATATATATATATATGTATAACTAGAGTTTTCTTGAGGGAGTCTGTACACAACCCTTTTCTTTACGAGCAAGGTTTTCATTCTATATTAAAAGTCAATCTCAATATCTGAAGGAATATAAATACTAACTACAAAGGAACACCCAACATACTCTAAAAAAAAATCAAAATAATTATTAAAGAAATTTAAAAAACCTAAAAGATTAGCACCAAAAAGTTGAAAGCACAAGGAGTATTTTGGGAAGGCGCTTCTAATGTTAAAAAAGTAGAATATAGAAAGTCAAGTGCCGCAATTATTCAACTCTTAAACAGGACAAAATTAAGAAAACGGAGAAAACCTTTTATTCATTTTTCGGCTTAGGTCAGATTTTCTAGATTGTTACTAGGAATCATATCCATTTAGTTTGAAGAAGGATAGTTGGTGTGGGCAAGTAAGCGTTCAATGTTGTTTTCTAGAATTTACCTGCCAATCGCTTAGTCATTTCTCACATTTACAGCACGTGACGGTTTTACTTGTTGAAATTTCCCTCCAGTGAGTGGGTTGCTACTTCGTATTCTGGTCAAACACGAGGATTCCATTTCACCAACCAAAAGAATATATTCCTTTTTATTATCTTTTCAATACAGCTTTAAGTTTGGGCAGTTCATTACAGTTAGCCATCTCGCAAGAACAAAAAAATGATGCCTTCTGCAGCAGGATTTTCTTGTAACTGACGTACCACTTTTAACTTATAAACGTTCTTGTTCTAGGAAATCTAAAGCAACTAGAAGAAAACTGTGGATAAGTAATCTTCGGTCTAATATTACTCCGTCTGATTCAAAAGGTGTCGTCATTTTATTTAAAGACTTATTTTCTTTTGTTTCCAAAGCAGTGAATAA
>JANSVA010000218.1:21365418-21391488 GCA_025504915.1 Erythroxylum reticulatum
ATAATAATAATAATAATAATAATAATAATAATAAATAATGTGGCAAAACAATTTTTAAATTTTAATTTTTGAATAAAAATTTTATTTAAAAATTAAAATTAAAAAATGTGCCATGCATTTTATATAATAAAATTAAAATTTAAAATTTTTTAATTAATTTATAAATTATAAAAAATATTAAATTAAATTAAATTAGATTAATTATTTTCTTCAAATTATATTAGTACGCATACATATTAATGCTATATTAAACATCTTATATATTTATAATAAAGTTTTTTTCTACACAGAATGCTTGTGAAATGTAAATAATTTATAGGAATAATTTATTTTAATTTTAACAACTTATTTTAATTGATTTATTTATTAAAATTGTTTAATTAATTTATAAATTATAGAAAATATTAAACTGAAATTAAAAATTGATCAATATTTTTTATTATTATATGTTTTATGTTTTTAATTAAATTTATAAACATAGTTTTTTAAAGATAAATATCTAAATTTTTATAAAAATATTTAAAAAACTAAAATATGTGCTTATACTTTTTTTAAAAAAATTACGCTCTTTTAAATTATTTTATACATAAATATCTAATATCAAACAAATAATTTTATAAAAAAATGTGAATAAACAACTGATGTTTATATTACTGGTTATCTCTTCTAAATTGAAACTCGAAAAAATATTTAGTTCCACAAAATAATTATAATTAGTTATCTCTACTGAAAGGAAACACGAGTTAGTAAAAAAAGTCTGTAATTAAATTGAATGATAATAATTATAAAAAGTTAAAGTTATCGGTGTTATAGATAACATTTTAAGAAACAAAAACCGATAGAATTCATATTCTAATTCTATTAGAAAGATACTTGATTAAGGCTGTAATTTCTTGTATGAATGGATTATTCTTTAATTAAAATAATTCTTTTTCAAATAATTTAAGGAGGAACCAGGGTGTTGGAATAAATTAGGCCCGCTTTGAGAGTGTATCATCCGCCTAATAAACTTTGTAGTCTGTTCATACATTAATTTGTCATCAAATTAAACCATTTTATGATAATTTTTATTACCCTAAAAAAATACCTATGTTTAGATAACTTTAATAGCTAATGCCACAAAAGGCATCGTATTTTTCACATTAAATAGGACCTCTCGCCGATCGTGCATATAAATTTAACCAATAAATAATATTGGCACACTTGGGTTATAATTCTTTCCCCCCCAAAATCATGAATTTTCCGCTTACATTATTAAATTAATCACCCCAAGTCAACTCTCAGGTCTCTGCAAGATGCAAAAGACACCATCATCGTCCACGTCCTATCTTTGTTGTGTGTCTATATAATTTATGGACAAGAATACCACCACTTTCCTTCCAAGGCCACTGGAGAGGACTCTCTGTACTACTGCTTCTATACGAATATACCAGTAGTAAAGGTAAAAATGGTGGTTGCCAGCCCTGGTAGTGCCGGAGTTATTGGTCCCTTCGCCGACATGAAGAGCCTGACCATCCAAATAATTACCGGCCGATGGTTCATGGTATTCGCGTCACTTTTAATTATGTCGGCAGCCGGAGCAACATACATGTTTGGTCTATACTCCACTGAAATTAAGATTTCTTTAGGCTACGATCAAACAACCCTTAATTTGCTCAGCTTCTTCAAAGATCTTGGTGCTAACGTTGGTGTACTCTCGGGCCTCATCAACGAGGGTACTCCTCCGTGGGTTGTGCTCTCAATGGGAGCTGTTTTGAACTTCTTTGGCTACTTCATGATCTGGATGGCTGTGACCAAAAGAATCACAGGTGTACATGTATGGCAAATGTGTTTATACATCTGCATAGGGGCCAATTCTCAATCTTTTGCTAATACTGGATCTCTGGTCACCTGTGTCAAGAATTTCCCGGAGAGTCGTGGCGTTGTACTCGGGATTTTGAAGGGCTATGTTGGTCTAAGCGGTGCCATTATAACACAACTGTTTCATGCTTTCTATTTCAATGACAAAAAGGCTTTGATTTTGCTCATAGCTTGGCTTCCCGCTGCTATATCTTTTGCCTTCTTGCGTACCATTCGAATTATGAAGGTAATTCGCCAACCAAATGAGCTCCAAGTCTTCTACAATTTACTCTATATTTCTCTAGGCCTTGCAGGCTTTTTGATGATAATAATCATAGTAGAGAAAAGGGTTGATTTTAGTCAAATTGCGTATGGTGGGAGTGCTGCTATGGTGCTTTTCATGCTCTTTCTGCCACTGGCTATTGTTTCTATCGAAGAGTACAAGATCTGGCAGAGAAAGAAACAAGCCTTGAACGACCCTTCACCACTGAACATCATAACTGAGAAGCCAAGCCAAGAAACTAAGTCGTCTATAGCTCCACCTCAGGCCGATAACAACATTTCGGTCACAGAATCATCAATTACAGAGGACAAAGCTTCCGCGTCCTGCTGGAGAACCGCTTTCAGGCCACCAGATAGAGGAGAAGACTACACAATACTACAAGCTCTTTTCAGCATTGACATGCTAATCCTTTTCTTAGCAACCATTTGTGGTGTTGGAGGCACATTGACTGCTATAGACAACTTGGGTCAGATTGGAACCTCTCAGGGGTACCCCGAGAGAAGCAGGAGCACTTTTGTTTCGCTGGTGAGCATATGGAATTATCTAGGTCGAGTGGTGTCAGGTTTCCTCTCTGAACACTTCCTGCAGAAATATAAATTTCCACGCCCTATGATGCTTACAATGATCCTATTATTTTCATGTGTCGGTCATCTACTAATCGCGTTCAATGTCCACGGTGGACTTTATGTGGCCTCCGTAATCATCGGGTTCTGTTTTGGGGCTCAATGGCCATTACTGTTTGCCATAATCTCAGAACTCTTTGGACTCAAATACTATTCTACTCTGTACAATTTCGGGGCCGTAGCAAGCCCTATTGGATCGTATATTCTAAATGTGAGAGTGGCGGGTCATCTTTATGATAGAGAGGCTATGAAACAATTAGCGGCCAAGGGACTCAGGAGAGATGATGTTCAGGATCTGAATTGCATTGGAACTAACTGCTTCAGGTTGTCCTTCATCATAATCACTGCTGCTACATTGTTTGGAACTTTGGTTTCGCTACTTCTGGTCATTAGGACTAGAAAATTTTACAAGGGTGACATCTACAAAAAGTTCCGGGAAGCGGCTAAAGCAGCGGAGGCGGAAATGGCGGTGGTCGGTAAAGTTAACGACAGGTAGGCACAAAAATATCTTAGCTACGAGGTCATTACCAAACAACGAGCTGGAATATGACTAGCAATTAATCATAGATAGGTGCACAAAAATTTGCAGTCAGTGCAAGTTAATTGCAACGCCCAGTTGATAATTTCTATCTTGTCTGATCTCTTTCCAATACATACAGTGCAGTGTCTATGGTCAATGACAGAAATCAAGATATTGACCATTGTTTCTTCAAGTTATAGGGATTTTCATATGTATACACTCGAATAAAATATAAGGAGTATTTGACTACATTAATACACCGTTAAAACACACGGCGTTAACTTTGGAATCGCGTAAAAACAAGGATTCTTTTTGCTTTTGATTTGATTTTCGGAACTCTCATCCTTCATGCTTACGAGACTCAAATTTTGGCGTTTAGTCAAAGTTAAGATTTACTTAACATGACAACTCACATTAGCATTTACGAAGTCATTATAAACATAAAACTGAATATAGGTCTCCTTGATTCTCATCCAAAATGTTTTCCCCAAGTCATTTTATTTGGATGTGGTTGTCTTGAAGCATTACAATGATTTTCTTCTTTGTTGTGCTCTTTTTAAGGACATCTCACGAGCCCTCTGGCTTAGAATAACACTAACAAGACAGGAATTTGAAAAGAGCTGAACAATATTTTTAAAAGGAAATTAATTAGTTACATGAGTATGATTTAGAAGGAAATAGAAAATTTTCAAATAATTGTTGATTCAAATATTTAAGCTACATTCCTATGATTAGGAAGTAACATTTAATTATCTAGAGTAGTACTATCCAATTGGACTCATAGTCGTAGTAAGGTCAAAACTAATACGAGTTAACTAATATTCTATATAATATAAGAAGTGGGAAAAAAAACAGTAATTCAATGAAAAAAAGTTACCAAATGCTCGAGACTTCCCGTTTTGTGAGGTACACAATTTTCTTTTGTATTTTTATAAAAAAGTTTTTTCATGACTTAAATATGTGACTTTATAATCACAAAGAAACAGCTTTACCAATTATTAAGGCTCATCCTCAAAAAGTAATTCAATTACATTATTGTAATTGTGGAGTCAAATTAAGGTTAAAAAACAGTATAGATAATATATTAGATTAAATATATCATATTGAATTTCATCATGTTCAATCTCACTTAATACTTATGATCAAAGTACGAAAATGTCAGACCTTTTTCCACCCCACTTCTTCGTTCAATCTTTTAAGCATTGAAGTAAGACAAGTAAAGGAATGCATCACACTTTTATATCGAATTTGGGCATCCCTTTACTTAGCAGTTCGTTACATGACCTCTAAACACATAATGTCTTTGAACATATTCTTCTAGGAAATGTATAAGGAATACAATAGAGAAGCAATAATTGATGTGTTAATGTTTAAAATGAAACAAGCAAAACTAAGATCTAGAACCTGCCACAGCTGTGAAATAAGTGTTCGCTTTTTGACCTTTTCTTTTATTTTACACATTGTGGGGCATTTGCATTAGGGATGTTTAAGAAAACTCGTGAACCTGTGAATTGGACCAAAACTGTATGAACCGAACCTGTAAATAAGGTTAATCGAACTTGAGTTTAGGTTCGATTCGAACTAAACCTGAAAAATTAGGTTCATGGTTCAGGTTCAAGTTTCTAACTTACAGTTTTAGGTTAACCGAACCAAATCTGATTTATAGGTTTAGATTTAAACCTGAACCTAAAACATCCAAAAAAACATATCATATATTTAGATATAATTTAAGAGGATAATAATAATAATAAATTCACTAGTATTTACTATATTAATTCTTGAGTAAAAAAAGAAGAAAAGGAAAAAAAATTTTAATTCTATGTTATTAAACGTTAATCTTGAACATTGCTGTTATAAGTAACAACTAATGCATAATACTCAATACTTCTACTTTAAATAGTAACTAATATGTGTCAAAATTACTGGTCGAAGTATTAAACTATTAGTAGAAAAATTCATTGACTAAAATAATATAATCATTTTAGAGATTAATTAAAGAAATTAATAAGTTTAAAACAAATTTATTAAGAAATCCTACAATTTTAGTTTTTTAAGGCACATATATTAGCTTAGATATTTATGAGATATTATAAACATTAAATAAGCAAGTAATGCTGATTCTTAAAAATATATAATATAATTGCTAATAAATAATAAGCATATAATGATATTGTCTTGTACAAATACAAACATAGTTTTATTTATTAGAAATGAATGAAAAATGAGTTGATTTAGTAATAGACTATGGAATTGTATTTATTTATACGGCTACGCTTTATATAATATAATATTTGAAGTTTTAATTATGATATTAATTGCATTTTCTACACTAAGTTGCAATAAGAAAAATGATACCTTTTTGTGTTTATTAGCTTATTATTATTTTTTATTTTAACATGATAAAACAAGATTTAATGATGTTAGAAGAATAGTTCTATTTTTTTAGTCAATGAGGTCTAGTAGAGAGGTTCGTTCCCGCATTGATTCATAGTAATAAGAAGCCATATTGCGATATTTGATAAAAGATCAATTGTGATTCAAATGATCTTAGCCATAAATTTACAAGGTTTGTATTAAGATCGTTGGATTGAATTACCTTTTTTTAGAAGAACTGAATTTACAAGTGATCTTAGCAAATTTATCAATTATTCATATAAGAACAAACTATACCGCTATATCAATGATTCATATAAGAACAAACTACAATGCTATTCTCACTTTAAATAAAAAAATGATTACTATTCATTATATTAACAAAAATCGAACACAAAACGTTACGTAAGTTTTTTATGGTAATGTCTCATTTCTTAATAAACTTTCAATAGAGCTTATTATTTTTTACAATTTTTTGTCATATATATTGATATGAATAGGTTCTGGTTACCCTGAGAACCGAACCTGAAAATAGGTTAACCGATCTTATAGGTTTTTTAGGTTTAGGTTCGTGAACTTGCCAAACCTGATATCCAAGTTTAGGTTCAGGTTATTTATGAACGGGTCAGGGTACCCTACCATAAACACCCCTAATTTGCATAAGAAAAGAGATACAAAACTCCAAATTGTATCACCTCGGTAGATAGGACTTTTGTTTCATTACAGGCTTTCAAACATGACCAATCTGGACGCCTTATCCTCGATCTTTAACTAAATTATGTTCGACAGGGACCTGACTTAGGACGCTAGAATCATTTGAAAGATTCCAGGAATTGAAGTTATAACTATAATTTATTTTGTGCTTTGGTTATAGCGGAAGCTTTTCTTCTCATTTTATTTTTAAATATCTAGGGAAAAAATCTTTTAAGTTCCTCAAACTTAAAAATTTGGTGCACTTGCTTCCTAAACTTTCACTTTTACCAAGAAATTCTTAAATTTTAATTTTTTTCACCTTATCTCATATGCGTAGCATACACGCCTTAGTTCATGTGTGAAATTATTTTCTAAACTACAATTTAGAGACATAAATGTAACTTTTGCTTCTTATATTTATTAAACATAGTTCCATTAGGTAACAACTATTTTTTCAATCTATTTTTGGAAATTCAAGCTGTCAATATTAACAACTAATGTTCACATTTTTTTGAAATAAAATAATTCCCTCAAATCATCTTGTGGGAATTCAAAGTAAATAAGAACTAAATGTTGACGTTTGTTGTGATTGGATGATTTTTCATGTTATGATATATACAATATGCATTAAGAATTCAAGTCTATTGCATTTGATTGGTGTAGTGCTAAATAAGGTTTCTATTGCTTTTTGATAGTGATGTGAGATATACCGGTATATCAATATTTATAAATTTCATTAATGATAAATCAAAAATTGAGCTGATAAATTGGAAAAATAAAGTATTTAGTAGTATACTTTGTTGGTTGTGGTAATTGGGGCATTCAACTCATTGTTGCCTTTATTAAGATAGCATTCTCATTTTTTGTTAGGATGTTTTCTTATTATAGTTGGTAGTCAATGGTATGTTATAAATTTAATTTATTTATCAATTTAAGTTGTTTAAAAATAAGGTGACAAATACGGATCCATTAATATCAATTGGAAGGAGTGGAAGTAAAATGCAAATAAGTGGCGAATAATTTTTTTTTCAAATTGAGTGCTTTGCCTAGCTCATGGAGTTGGAGGAAGATCTTATCTATGAGGGATAAAATAGGGAACCAATTCAAATTTAGGATAGGGAATAGGAATAATACTTTATTATGGCTGGATCCTTGGCATCCTCGAGGGATCTTGAAGAGTTTTGCTACACCAAGATCGATTAATGGGTCAGAGCTTCCTATGACAACTAGAGTTTTTGAAGTATTCAAAAATGACGAGTGATACTGGCAAGAGACAAATGTTGAGCTCATCAGTAACTTGGAGCATCTGCAATACCTACCAAATGGTTCTAGACCATATTATTTAAAATGGTTAGCCAGTTTATCGAGAAAGTACACCAACACTTCAGCATATAATTTCATAAGACCACCAAACCAAAATGTTGATTGGTATAATCTGGTATGGTGTAAAAGTAATAGTCCTAGACGTGCTTTCATCTTATAGTTGACCTTTTAGAAAAAGTTACAAACTCGGGATAAACTTCTCTACCTCCATACACCAAATCATTATTCTCTGTGCTTTTTAGATAATGAGAATATAGAACATTTATTCTTTGAATGTTCTTTCTTTAAATCAGTGTGGGTAATTGTCTCAACCACTTCCACATAAATCTACCCTATTTGACAAATCTACACTCCATTCCCATTTGGTTCAACCAAACCTCTAATAATTGTATCTGTGACATACCCCTCTTCACCACCCTCCTTTTTGTTACTATTTATAATATGTGGTGTGAAAGGAAAGCTAGAACATTCAAAGATGAAGCCTTGTATGTAGGGTGTTTCAACACCAAAGTGATCTTCCAAATTATGGAACAACTAAGCTCAAACACTGAGAGAAGATAAGAGTGAGAGAGTTTATTTTCTAACATAACTTCTGCAGGTTTATTTCAGGTTCGGACAAAGTGGATTTCATCTTCATTTTTGGTATAAAGCAAAAGAGAAGACAGATCTAAGAAACTCATTTGCTCAAACCAGTAAAGGACAGGCAGCATGGAGTGAACAAATTAATGGCATATCAATGTAGCAGACTAACGGACACCAATGGAAGTGTCTAATTCATAAAAGTGTGGCCAGAAGTTCCAAGAATGATCTTATCAATGAAGGTATGATAGAGGTAGGAAAACTTGACAATGAAAAAGGAAACAAGGACATTATTCATCTTAGCTTGTGTTGTTTGTTGATTAGGTTGGTTTTGAATGATGATTGATTGTACTGCTGAAAATTAGGTTGATAATCTTGTGTTACTAGTTAGATATATTAGCCTTATAAGATCTTTTGGTAGCAATACGGTATAGAGCAGGATGGGTTGGATTTGTTGTATGGAGTTAAGATGGAAGGAATTCCTGTAAATTCTTTTGAACCACTTTGGTAGATAAGAGATTTCGGTTTTGGAATCTTTAGACTGTACCTAAACTCTATTATTTGTATAAAATTCTCCCTAATTTACCACAGAAAAATTTCATTGTGAAACAAAGAGTCTATTAATAACCATTTAGATAACCAAAAATCATGGTAAAGGTTCTATAGTTGTTTGCAATATGTAATAAATTGTAATAATATATGTTTTTAAAAAAATTGGGTTAGGATTATTATTGAAATGGTAATTTTGTTGTTGTAGGAAGAGTATTGTTGATTCTTTCTTTGATATGATGAGGATAAATCTGAAAGGAAGTTATATATAATTAATTATTAAAAATTTAAATTAAGAAGCTAAATGAAGAGATAGACACTAAGTTATGAAATGGGTACATTGGAAGAAACACCAAATAAGAAATTTTCAATAATAATACAATGTGGAAAAGTATATGATTAAAGTGAAAGAAGAGTCATCATAGTTGAGATGTTGAATCTTGGTATTAGTGAGAGAGAAAAGTTGTAGAAATTGTAGATTTGTGTTAAATGTTGTTTGTATTGACTATAAAGAAGCCTTAGAAGAAATGTTTTCATAAGGAAGTGAGTTTGCAAAATGTTGGGCTTAGTTTTCAAGCTTATTAAAGAAATTTATAATTAAAAACATATTATGTTAACCATGTAATTGATGCCAATTTTCGTTTATGAATATTAACATGCTCTAATTATTAATTTAAGGTCCATTGTTTGCTAATTTAATACATATATATAGTATACCTATTTATTTAATAAATATATTCTACATTATGATATTTGCTTCAAAGGATTTGTGAATAAAAACATATTAATAAAGAAAATTTTTATTCAAATATTAGAATAATTTGTCTAAAAGCATATGTCTCCAATCCCCATATTACAATAACATATGTGACCAATTATGTATGAGAAAAGAGTAGTACCATTAGGTTTCAAGAAAAAGGAAAAATATCCTTAATTTAATATTCAAAATGTTGAAGAGTTAGCTTCACATTAAAAAAGCCCCCCTTAAGATTTATAATTGTTATTAAAAATGATGAGGTATCATAATGTCCTTCAGTTTATATATGAATTTGAATCCTATACAATTGGTAGTAAAGTTAATCTAAGAGACAATATAATAATTGAATATCACTTTTGTATATCAATCATAAACATAAGTCATATTATGTAAACTCTCTAAGGGTGCTAATATGTTAAAAAAAAGACTAAATAATTAAATAACATTTGACTAAATAGTAATTACATGATTTTATTTAACATGTTGTTTCATTTTAATGTATTTTATGACCCACGTACTTGGAAACCTTTTTCTTTCCTTGCATCTACATTTACCTTATTCACTGGTAGGAGAAACATATGAATTTATCTTAATTTCGTTGTCAGTTTTTAAACTTCTGTCTTCCTCTTCATCTTTATACAACCTGTCAACTCTAAAATTGGTTGTTAATTGCTCCTACATATTGGTTTATAGTGGTAATTTTCTCCTACTTGTTGGCTTTGTTAATTTTCTCCAATATCTCTGCCTCAACCTTGTTAATTTATCAATTATTAATTAATATGATTAAATAATTATATTATAAAAGTTAAAGGACATACCTCCTATTTACACCCTTTTTATTATGTCCTTTAAGGCCAAGAACATCTCATAATTCGATCCTACATAGAAAACTTTCTTTTGTTTGGTTATTCAAAACATTATGTTTGTCCTTTTCGTTTTAAAGTGACCAGGCATTCTCCTTTTGTAAGGGAGATTTTATAACTTCTTATGATGGTCCAAATTTAGTAACTTATAAGGCCTAAAGGTAGCATTTGTACGTCTACAAAACCTAATATAACATTTAAAAATGTATTCATTTAGATTCAGTTAACTATGGTAAATGACAACAATGTCATACAAGTATGGTATTCTTGTCAAGTCTCAAGTTCTACACATATAATTCCCATCTTGTAGTTTCACACAAAATTTGTATGTTATATGCTCTACTTTATACCCATAAGATCTAATCCAATCAACAAAATAATTTTATTTCTCTTTTTTGTTTTCTTCTAGCTTGAGTATTATCTTAGGAGCCAATTATGATGCCATCAAAGCAAAAATCATCTTCTGAGGCATTCTACTCATAACTATTTTCTTGATATATTTTTACATATTAATGGTTACCTTTAGGCTTGCTTCTAAAATTTAACTATATGAAGGTCAACTATTAAATGTCTCAGAAATGTTGTTATCAATATAATAAGTCTTTCTACTACTCTAAAAAAATGTTTTATACAATGTCCCCTTATGATATTCTAATATATTCTTAACATATCCCTCTTTAAACTTAATCAACTTTTTCAATTAATCATTATGTTGTAAAATGAATTTGATTTATCAATATTCTAAATTTTGATCTTCAAATCATCACCTCTTTGATTAACTCTCTAGTTAGGATAAATGTGCCTAGCCCACATCCTATGCTCCACTTAAGACAATTACTCATCTATAACCTTTACAAGTCTCTATTAAATGAAGAAATAAAAAATAATAAAGATATTTAAAATTTTATTAAATAAAGAAATAAAATTAAGGACATAATCATAACAATTATAAATTAAACAACATTTGCTAAAGAAATACAAATGAACGTATATTTGTTAAAGCATTTATTAAGCAAAAGATACAATTAAACATATATTTATTAAAAAGCAACATAAACATATACCTTTTGTATGTTAGAAATAATGGTCTTCCCTTTACCAATTTCAAGTTAAAGATTCAAAATTAGAATTTCTAAATACCACATCCATGTCTTCTTGCATTCATTATCAATTACAACCCAAGTGATTCAAAATATCTAATTGTTCCTATCTTTACCAATTGTAGCTAGTAACAGTTTCATACATATTCCTTTCAGGTAACATACATCTAAACGTATCACTCAAAAAACGATGCATAAAAATTGATTATTGGTTTGCACAATTTAAGCTACCTCTTTTCAAAAGTTTCGAAATAAACATAATACTATGAAAAATCATTTTACTCTCTAACTTATTATTGCTAGTTTTGATGGGTTGATCTTGGATTATTTTCTTTTTAAATCCTCACAATAGTCCAAATATTTGGAAAGTTTTATAGTATAACATCCATGATATGTTTGAAGAATAACGTACATTTTTGTTTAACATACAATCTAACTAATATGACCATTCATTTTGTGCAAAAAATATAACATTAAACCTATTAATATTCAGTTATGCTTCTCTCATATTCTTATATTTAATTCTTAGCTATCTAGATGTAATAAAATGATTAATATTGATTATTGAGAATGTATGTGTAGAATTTGATCTTTTGATAGTAAAAGTATTATCATTTTAAAAATAAATCAAGGACATTTTTCATCACATCGAACTCTTGCCATATGATTTTCATTTTTCAAATTCTTGAAACTTAGAGGCTGGGAAACTAAGTAGTGTTTGACTACTAATGTCTGTAATATTATATGTTTTAACTGCAAGTGCACGGTGTAGCTATAAGTAGCACTAACAAGTACGAGTCGATATTACTAGGACTATAAGTACTAGTATTAACCTTTTTTTTTATTATCTAACTATCGACTCAAGTTGTGGATTTAATTCAAAAATAAAATAAAAAAACTAAAGTAAAGGTTAACACAAGAATGAACTTAAGATAAAGAAAGTACTATGATTAAACAATATCAAATAAGTAGTGATGAGTGCTTGATTAATTATATATTTACTCCCTAATACTTGGTGATTAATGTTATCTACTAATATCATGGAGTTTTCTTCTAATAGATCAAGAGATGATATTGGAAGAAAACTCCATGTTTAAAAATTAATTAGTAATATAATTACTTATATGTTTATCTTTTTTCTTGTCGATATCTATTACATAAAAGGATGACAATAAATCATACCAACTTTGAGTATCATATAACTTTAAATTCAATTAAATCAAAGCTAAAACAATATGATTTTATTTGAACCAGCTAATTTCAATTAGGCAAGCTAGACTCTTCCAAATTCAATCCTAACCTAAAACTCAACCAGCGCATACTTAAACCGTTGACTTCATACCAAATCTAAATTGTTATCTATAATTACATTTACAAACACATATTTAAGGAAGAACAAATTTCTTAGTAGTTTCCGTATTCATACGAGAAAATTTTGTGTGTTTTCTTTTCTCTTTCAATTATTATAATATACATAATCTTTTAAATGCTTATCCTTAAATCTTTCTTTTAAATTCATTTTAATAGTATATATGTCTTTCGTAATGCCACGCAATTCCTTGTAGAATAAATATCTTTGGTCGCCGGCTGATTTTATAACACCATGGAAGACACTTGCCTGGCTAGGAATGCCGTAATTGGAAAATGGCCAACTAAAGGATAAGATTTGAGAGGTTAAGATTTTCATGTTTGAAGAGAAATTTCATTAAAATATAAGAATTGCAGCCACATTATGCAATCTTTTTGTCAAATGAACGTCAATTCAGCATCTTAAAAGATTCATTCCAAATGTCTTACTTCAGTTGTATTTTTCTCAAAGTCCTTATTTTCAATGTCCACATCTTTGCATGAATGTAGTTATATGTGTTACGTATAAATGGGCACGCTCATTGATAGAAGTAATATCATACACGTCAAAGAAGACTATTCAATGTTAACAATACAAAAGATATATCGGCATCAAAGATATTAGATATGAACATTTATTTAACTAACTATTTAACGGTGTAAACCTTTTGACAGAATACAAATTATAATAGCCAAAAAGTTAATGATTAACTGAACACTTAATTGTAATTAAACATAAAACCTAAAACCTACGAAAGATTGTACTTTTGATATTAAAAAGAGATTTTTAGTTAACCTAATTCAATTTTAATACATGTGATTTCTTTTGAAAAAGTAAAGAATTATTTTGATCACTAAAATTCAAAGGAGTCCAAAATAAAATTTAATATAAGACCAAAACACAAAGTTTCATAGGAAAAGTTTACTGCTCTTACCAAATTCATAATCACTAAATCTTAGCAAGTTTTACTCTTACTATTTTAGCTCCACATTTGAGCTTTAGCTCCATCTGTTAACATGTGCTACTTTCCTTTATTAACTTGTAGGTGTCTAGTTGAGAATTATGTTGGTTTATACGTTACAATCAATCACTTAATTGTATAGTATAGTGACATAATAATTTAAATGTATTCTTTATCTTATATATATTTAGATGTCAATGATAAAGTTTATGAGATAAATATATATTGCAAATGAAATTATGAAGAGATTATAATTATAAGATTTATATTGCATTTATGTATTATTCCTCAATTATTCCTAGTCATTGTTTTACTAAGACTTGACATTAATAAAATATAAAATGACTAGTACATCTTATGTTTTTTCTTATGAAGAAAGTAGTCAATCCCATAAGCTAAAGTATTGGAATACTTAAATAAACGTGTGAGTACTTACTAGCGAACAAGTTCATTGAACTAAGAACATTATTTGTATGCTATGAAAATTCTCATGTGATGATTGTATAAGTAATCTTTTGACTTGAGATCTCTAAAGTTATCTCATGTAAGTATTGCTATGTTTTCATACTATTTATGTAATATTCTAATCATCAGTAGCCCATCCAGTAGTTATTGGATACAAAATGAGCTATATAGAGGTTGTTGAGTGATCAATCTATAATTTATCATCCTAAAGAAATTAGGAAGAATTTTTTGTTGTCTCGATTAGTATTGATTCGAGAAATCCTTGGCCAAAGTAAAAAGACACTTTGCAAAATAGCTTACAAATGTCACTAATTAAATCAATTGCTAATAATAGAAAACTAATAAGATTGGACTCAGCTATAAATAGACATCAATTCTATGCTTTATTTCTAATCAAAATATTATATGATGAAATGATTGAATTATAAAAAAAATTCATGCAAGAATGGTTAACTAAAACTACTTTGATATTCTTAAATATTTGGGTGATTATGATGTTGCTAGACACCAATTTTCATCTATGATATAAATTATTTAATTAGAGAGTTAAAGATAAATTAAAGGAGTTTAATTTTCCTAACCCTAAATATGATTTAAAGTTATAATTTTTATCCATTGCTAACATATTTAGGAATCTATTGGGTTATACACAAAAATCGGGTTAAAAAGAAAAAAGTGTTTAATCAAGTTAGATTTGATTGTAAAGTTTGGAAAACTGTATGATTAAATATAAAATATTTAACAAATAAGGATCAATATGAGATATTAGATTTTATTTTGGAATAATTGGTATTTAATTAAAATTATTTGTTATTTTAATTAAAATTTAATTGAAATTAGATTTTAATTTCAATTAAAATTTAATTGAAACTAGATTTTAATTTCAATTAAATTACTATAATGCTGAAAACCTACTGTAAATCGGCTTAAGCTATAAGGGATTTAGCACTCCTTGCCTAATCCTTTTTGTTATAGTTATAGAGTTTTCTAAACTTGTTGTGTGAATACTATTAGTGGCCAGACACTTATACGGGTACGATGGTTAAGATGAGTTAATTTTATAAATAGTTTGAAGGATATGACAAGGCAAGAGCCACACTTCAAAATTAGGTACGAATTAAAATTCATGCTTTATTATGATTTATGTTTGAATTATTTTATATAAATCAAAGTGACTTTGTCTTTCAAAAAGTCAAAAGGAAAAAGTTTTTGATTATTTTGCTACGTATAGGATCAAATCTTGTTCCGATTTTTCAACAAATTCTCCATACTATTGTCATATTTGGTGACAATTTCTTGTCTCTTGGTTGAGTATGTGTTATTCTCTAACCTATTGTATGGTTTACTCATCATTTTATCTTTTGAGCTTTTTAGGCCTTTAAAGAATCTAGTGTTACATTCTTCCCAGATCGTATGTATTCTTACTCCCAGACTTATGAAAATTATTGCTATATCTCCCTTCTTGATTTTTTTTGTCTAACATCGGCTATTATAGAATGTACCCATCACTAAAATATTTTTTAAATGAGGCATAGATTATGCACACCATCAATAACTACTTTGTTTAATTACAATCAAAGAAAAGGTGAGTAGTTTTTTTTTTGCATCTTTACACATAATACATACATATGGAATGTTGGAAAAACTTTGCCTTTATTTAGTTGACAAGCCTTACTTTATTGTTAACCATATTAAGAAAGCACTTTAGGAATCAGGTTCTTGTTCCATACAACAATATGCCATCTCTCCACATCTCTGAGCAATTCCTTGCAAAACTTATCAATAAACACTCTAGTCAAGTCTTGAAGCCAAATGTACCTATCTTTATTCCTTAAATTGGGATTGTATTATTGTAATGTTGGGGCTAATTCAGGTAGGAAATTAGTCCAATTGTTCCCACTTATCCATTCTTTCACTTTGGCATTAATAGGAAATTTGTTCTACAAATGTATTTGGAGACTAGAAAAGTATAATGGCTCCACTTTATTCTAATTATCACAATGAAAGGAAGCTTTTTCTCCATTCCCTTTATTATATTTAAAGGAATATGGCATATTATCTCTAAGCATCATGAGTTGAGTCATGAACTATGAGATCTTGAGCCTTAATTGCACCTCCTATAAGCTTCTATCCTTTATGAAATACATATGTATCCATCTAATCCATATGTTTTTTTTCTTTAACAATCTCCATAGTCTTTTAGTAATAAGCGGCTTGTTAGTTAAACAGATATGTAATCCCTCCTCAGTTCTACTTCATTAATTGGTTTATTAAGTCTCTTCCAACTTAATTTAACCGTTGCTCTTCCATCTCTCCTTCTCCTTATAGAAATCTTCTCATCAGTAGAGACATTTAGATGGCTTTTCTTATGGTTAACTTTTAACTCAGATAATTCTTTAAACATATAAAGGGATGTCACTAGAGTGAAGATTGACCTGTCATGAGCTTATTCACGCAAATTGGTATATTTTCATGTTTGATTTTTTCTAAATTAAGTCCTTATCTCCATGCCTAAATAAAGATGGGGAAGTTGTGTATAGGCTATATACCTATTGCCACTACTCCTTTGGCCTCCTCGTCTATTGAAAACTTAAACAATACATTGTTATCTTGAAAGATCAATACTTTTGTGACGCCTTCCCTTTCCAAGATTTTTATTCCTAATTGTTTATAAATGAAAATGGGAGCCTTCTATCTAATAAGAATCTGACTAAGGTGCTGTTTCGGATCTTAGCTTCCTCCTTTAGCAATTCTAATCAGGAAAGATAATGGCTCATCCCCCAATTATGGTAGGGGCAGTAATGTAGGAAAGTATCGAAAGTTGCCCTAACTACCTTCCCCCAATTCATTTGGATGCTAGGAATCTTCGAAGATTCTTCCTCTTTCTTTGAAGTTGCTTCCTCTTTCTTCTCAGATATACTTTTCTTGATGTTTCTCGAGTTGAGGCTTGCTTAGATGGGAGGATGGAAAGGTAACTTGGTCAAAAGCCTTCAAGTTGCTATCTACTACTATAGTAACCATAAGCTTGAAAAATTTAAGAGATCATATTGAGTTAATGGACAATTTAAAAGGCAATTACCCAAAATGGTAGAAAAAGATAAGGCTAGAACATGAGGCAATGAAAAATTACCAAACTTTCCTTAAGAAGGGAAGAATTCTAGAGAAGCAAGGATGGACGAGGAAGGGAGGTAATGAAAAGAAAAATAGTACACGATGGTGTAGTAAGAATTATGGAATAAGAAAGCAATAAGAAGAAGAACAAGAAGAGGGGTTATGGATTCCATAGGAGCTATTCATGGAGACTTAGCCACAGAGAACCAAGCCTGGAAGTTTTTGTTTGACATTTTGGAAGCTTTTATATTTTTACAACAATGGGTTCTATTAATACATGTAATCTTTCAAGATCAATGAGGAAAACTGAAAATTGAAAAATGAGAGTGATAAGCAATGTTTTGCCTTTATTTACTGTAATGCTTAACTTACAAAGCATATACTTAAAATAATTATGATTAAAAACTAATTAAATCACCTCCAAACTAAAGAGTGATAGGTGTTAACTAGTTACATTAAATGCATCGATTGTTGAACTTAGTAACCATATAATTGAAGAAATTGTTTACATTTAAAGAATAAAACATTATGACGATTATAATTACGGAAATTATTGAAATATTGAGTTAAACATTGATAACTATCAACATAACTTATTCGACAAGTATCAGATTTCCAAAATTAAAAAAAGGGTCAGAATGTTATCCCATGACCAAATTAGTTCTTAAAGAATGGATAATTTAAAAGTTTCCCCAAGAATATTTTATCCATGTAACAGCGAATGCCGATGCCCATTTATAATGATTCCAAATAGCTAAAGATGGGATATTTTAGTGCTCGATGAACTTGAAGCCAAGTCTGTCCTTATGCCAGTGATAGTGATAAAGTGTTAATTGTGGAAGCTGATGAAATCAACAGTATTCACAGCGGAAGTAACCCAGGATCAGAAATACACATTCAGGCAAACCAATCACAAGAATCAAAACAAGACAAACCTGTTGAAGCACAGAATCACTAACTGATCTTCTTTCCATAGAAACTTCTTTCCACAAATCTTCTTATCCTTATAGCCTTCTGTCTTATAACCTTAATTGTTTCTGTAACCTTTGTTTCTGGGTAGGCAGAAAGAATAGATCATGTGTTTTTCAGAGAGTTTCTGTTTTCTCTTTATGTTTTCCAATAATCATCACCCCTCTTCGATAGGAAGAAAAGCTTATATATATCAAAAAACCTCTCTTTTTCGCATAAGAAGTTACTGATAAGATTATACGGTTCTTTTCTTTATATGCGGTTTGTAATTCAAATCAACAAATTTTTCTATGTAATTTAAAATATTAATAAATAAAATTTTAATTAAAATAATCTGTTGCTTATTTATATTACAAATAACACACGTATGGTCCAAACAATTAAGGCACGATAGGGACTATAGGGAAAATTTAATAGACTAAAATTATTATAAGAATCTATACAGGACCAGTATATTCTTATTATACTTAATCATAAATTATTCCACTAAAACTTTATGATTAAACTCCTTATTAATTTTAACTTTCCACATTATAATAAATTATGTTCCCTATGTTAAGATTACAGATGCTTGTCAAATAAAATAAATTACTGACAATTTATTTAAATAACAATTTTAATCTTTAAGATTATCGCTCAACTTATTTCATATGTCGGATTAAAAATCCACTTGCAGGGTTTTGCACAATAAAACCTTATAAGCTTACTTAAAATGATCATAATTCTATTCCGAGGCATGGATTCCATCATTAATTAATATTTCATAAATACAAATTGTTTTGCCCAATTCACCGAGTATTATTGTCCTGATAATTGAAACTCACTTCTTTAATGAATTAAAGCACAAGACAATGTATATTTGCTCATATTAACTAAATCAAGATTAAGAACATAAATCTTATTTCTAATGTCCTCAAGAATATGTTTTAATAGTTAGTATAAAACAACCATTCTCAATTTGGTCCAGTTAGATACATACAAAATGTACTAACACATATTCATATTATGTAAATCTCCAATTGAATACAATTAAATAATTGTTTAATGAAAAACATCCAAAGACTATACTATTACATTTGCATGGTTAATAGTATGTATCTATCAATCTCCTACTTAGACTAATAACCATGCATCTATTATTTTAACTCCCATTCCTTCCACGTGACTATCAAAAGTCTTTGCTAGTAAGCTTTTTGTAAAAGGATTAGTCAGGTTGTTTTCTAATGCAATCTTCATCACCATCACATCACCCCTTTTAACTATGTCTCGTATTAGGTGATGCTTTCGCTTAATGTGTTTTGCCCTTTTATGGCTCTGTGGCTCCTTCAAGTTTGCAACCGCCCCACTATTGTCACAATAAGGTGTAATAGGCGATTGAACTGTTGGAGCTACACTCAGATCCATTAGGAAGTTCCTAAGTCATACTGCTTCCTTGGTTGCCTCAGAGGCCACCATATATTCAGCTTCCATGGTGGACTCTACAACACAAGTTTGCTTAATACTCCTCCAACTTATGTCTCCACCTCCTAGGACAAAAACATTTCCTGAGGTAGATTTCCGAGAGTCCTTGTTAGACTGAAAGTCTAAATCTGTATAACCTATGAGTGTAAGTTCTTCTGACTAGTACACCAACATATAATCTCTAGTTCTTTTTAAGTACTTGATTATATGTTTGATTGCAGTCCAATGTTCTCGTCTAGGGTTAGACTGAAATTTGCTAACTATGCCAACAGTAAAATAGATATCATGTCTAGTACACAACATTGCATATATGAGACTTCCTACTGCAGAAGCATAAGGAACTGCCTTCATCCTCTCTATCTCTTCAGATGTCTTGGGACATTGATCCTTAGATAGAGTGATTCTATGTTTGTAAGGAAGAAAACCCTTCTTGGAATTCTGTATGTTGAAACGGGCAAGAATAGTATCAATAAAATATGCCTGTGATAAGCCAATCATCCTTTTCTTGCGATCTCGTATAAGCTTGATCCTAAGAATATGAGCAGCTTCTCCCAATTCCTTCATATCAAAATGCTCAGACAACCATTCCTTAATAGAAGTCAACATACCTACACAATTTCCTATAAGTAGAATATCGTCCACAAATAATACCAGAAACACTACCTTCTTACCATTCCACTTCTTATACACATAAGACTCATCATGACACTGATCAAAACGAAAAGTTTTGATCGACTGGTCAAAAAAAATATTCCAAGACCTTGATGCTTGTTTAAGTCCATTAATGGACCTATTCAATTTGCATAGCAAATGTTCCTGTGGTTGTTTTATATAGATGCATTCATCAAGACTTCCATTTAGGAAAGCTTTCTTGACATAGATTTGCCAAATTTCGTAATCCAAATGAGCTGCAATGGATAGAAGAGTTCTAATATACTTAAGCATGGCTACCAGTGAAAAAGTTTCCTCATAATCAATCCCTTCATTTTGAGTATACCCTTTCTCTATAAGCCTCGCCTTATAAGTTTGTACTTTATCGTTTACACCCCTCTTTTTCTTATAGATCCATTTACATTCGATGGGCTTAACCCCTTTAGGTGGTTCTACAAGTTCCTAGACTTGATAGAGTACATAAACTCCATCTTAGATTTCATAGCTATAAGCCATTTATCAGCATCTTTATCTTGTAGTGCATCGTTGTAACATACTGGTTCGATATTCACTTCTTCAGGGATTCTGTCAAATGCCTCTCCCAAAAGTGTATATCGAAATGGTAGTCATCTCATTCGCCCACTACAATGAAGTACTATAGGTTGTCCAGCCACACCTTCATCTTATTGCGGCTGTAAGGTCGGCAAGTCGATGAATGGTTGGACCACATCTTGGTCATGGTCTAGAACCTCAACATGTCCTTCATTACCAACAGGCAATGAAATGTCAGGGGCTCCTACTTCTTGTTCTTGGATATTTGGATTAATAGCTGTTGTTTCAATCCCATCATAACTCCCACTACTTTCGAGATGTAGTGAAATGTTAGGAATTGACTGTTGGGGCAGATGTTGATTTTATGGTCCATTGACATTTATCCCACGGAGATGAGGCAATGGAATGTTAGCTCCAACCAAGAATGGTGCAAGTTTATATTCTGTTGGAAATGTTCTAGCTGGTATGTTTTCTCCTCTCAACTCACGCAAAGCTAAGTGACTTCTGGGAATATGGTTTACAATATAGTCTTCATCAAGGTAATGTGCATTGGTGCTAACAATGATCTTCTTATCCTTAGGACTATAAAATAAACCACCTTTTGTTCCTCTAGGATATCCAATAAAGAAACACAACTCTGATTTGGATTCCAACTTATCTATTTTCCCTTTAAGCACATGGGTTGGGCAACCCCACATCCGAACATGTCTTAGACTAGGCTTACACCCAGTCCATAGTTCTATAGGAGTTAGAGGTACTGACTTAGAAGGAACTAAAGTCAGAATGTATGCTGTTGTTTCAATTGCATATCCCCAGAAAGAAATTGGCAAATCTGAATAACTCATCAATGATTTAACCATTTCCATAACTGTCCTACTTCTGCTTTCTACTAAGTCATTCTATTGTGGCATACCAAGTGCATACAATTGTGAAGCAATTTCTTGTTTTGATAAATAAGCAATGAATTCCTTAGAGAGGTATTCGCCACCATGATCAAATCCTAGTGACTTGATATATTTTCTATCGCTTCTCTGTTTTTGCCTTAAATACTTTGAATTTTTCAAAGCATTCAGACTTACGGTGCAATAGGTAAATATATCCATACCTTGAGTAATCATCTGTGAAAGTCACAAAATACTCAAAACCAGCCCTAGCTTGGACACTCATTGGGCCACACAAATTAGAGTGAATAAGTTCTAAAACATCATTGGCCCTATTACCTTTTAAGGGAAAAGGCCTTTTAGACATTTTACCTTCCAGATAGGATTTACAGGTTGGTAGTGCCTTTACTTTCAATGAACTCAAAGGTCCATCTTTGACCAACTGAGAAATTATATCTAGATTAATATGACCAAGCCTTAAATGTCAAAGATAAGTGTGATTGAATTTAATAGGACATTTTCTTTTTAATGGTACAACGATATTAAAGTTATTTACTTCATAATTAAGTTGCAGTTTAGGTGTATCTTTAAGAATAAATAGATAATCCATTAATGAGCCAGAACAAATGATTTGTTTTCTACATTTAATAACGACAGAATCATCATAAAATTCATTAAAACAAATTGAATATCCGTTCTTACTCAAACTAGAAGCAGAAATTAAATTCCTTCTATGTGAAGGAATATACAAAGCATCCCTTAACAACAATGTTCTATTATTCTTAAAATTTAAAGTAACATTCCCTATAGATAAAACTACAACTTCGGTGCCATCTCCCAGAAAAATGCTCACTTCTCCTTCACTTAACTGGCATGTTACCTGAAACCCTGCAAAGAATTGTAGACATGATTAATGGCTCCTGAGTCTACATACTATTAGAGTGTAGTCAATACCGCTAAACAAGTTTCAACAACCAGTAAATAAAAAAAGAGACGTACCTTGCTTTTTCTTGGCTATCCAGGTTGGACATTGCTGCTTCCAGTGACCTCGTTGCTTATAGTGAAAACACTTACCTTTTGACTTTTTCACACACCATTTGCAGTATTAGCTACACCATTCTTTTTAGGCTTAAGCTTGTGAGCCTTTTTCTTCTTACCCTTTTTCTGGGCAGATGAAGAACCTCGTTCAACATTAAGCACAACCAGTGTAGCTCCTTGCTTAATAATAGTCTCAGCAGCTACCAGCTCATTCAAAAACTTAGACAGAGTAAAATCCATCTTATTCATGTTATAATTCAAACAAAATTGCTAAAAACTGGCTGGCAGAGTGTTTAAGACCATCTCAATCTGAGTAGCCTTGTCAACCGCAGCACCAAGAACCTCCATATCATTCAGAAGACTTATCATCTTCAAGACATGGGCTCTAACAGGAGTTCCGTCCTCCATTTTAGAAGTAAAAATCTCCCTATGTGCATTCTGCTTGGCTGCACTAGTCTGGTCTCCAAACATCTCCTTGAGATTCTCTAAGATGTCATAAGCTGTGTCCATCTTCTGATACTGATGTTGCAAAACATTTGACATAGATGCCAAAATGTAACATCGTGTCATCTCATCAGCTTTAACCCATTTCTGGTAAGCCTTGGTAACCTCTTCAGAGGCACCCTCACTGGGTTTTTCAAGACACACCTCACTGAGCACAAACTTGTACTCTTTAGCAGTAAGTAAGATGTCCAATTTCCTTTTCCAGTCCATATAGTTAGGACCCTCAAGCTTGTTTTGGTTAGGATGTTGGCTAGGGGATTGAAGGATATCATATTCAACTAAGATTGAGAAAAATATCAAAATAATATTTTCTGAATTTTAACACATAATTGAATAAAACAAATATGACCTTAAAATTTACTTATGCATATCTGATATTCAGGAACAAATCTCAATTGGATAATTAAACTAACCATATGTCATGCATAAATAGTAAAATAACTGACATGCACTACTCGATGGAAGAAACATGCCAAAAAACTATTATAAGTGAAAAACCATTACATCTAGTTCATGCCCCTAATTAAATTACTCAGATAGAGAGCTAAAATAATATAGACGAAACTAGACTAGATCTAGTGATACACAAATACATATCATCTGTCGATGGAAAAGAATATGCAAGTAGTCACAACTAGCGAGTAATGGAAAATACCTGTTGAATTTTTTAATAATTAAAAAATAAAATTCTACTGGACTGTATTATTTAATAAATAGCAAATTTCCAGAAGAATTAAAAAACCCAAAAAATTCACAAAGAATTTAATTTGCAATTTGGCATATTGTACATTAATGGGCTGGACTCCTCTTACCAATCTCCTTAGTTAATACCAGGCGTACACTTTGGGGTGTTCCACTAACCCCAAATCGTGATTTTTTCCAATCAATTTCAAATAAATCTAAACTTTAACTTATATTTATTTGAAATGCATATGATAAGTGGTTATTGTTTTTATAATCTTATTTCAAAATTTTGCTTCAGCATCTGATGAGATCCTTCAGAAGATAGGTTGAACCATTACATCTTATGACTTGCTACATAACTTAAAGTTACATGTTCAGTAGCATAAATAGGGGTACTTAAAGATTACGTGAAGTCAGTAGAATTTACTCTCTATAATCTCTTGTGGAGTTACATAATGTTATTTTGCATATAATCCTCAGTTGCAACAACGTTTTGTATCTTCGAGGTGTCCCAGAAGATGAAGACATAGAAGATGCAGATATGAGTTTTTGCTTCGTTCGATGAATACCCTGCCCCTTTTTTGTCTATTTTTTCATCTTTCTGTTTTTATTAAGTAAGAATGTTGGCTTATGAATGTGAAATTCTTGCTTTAGGAATTGTGTAATTTACGCAAGATCTGTTCTGCTTTTCTGGTATCAACTAGCTCTTGAACGGGTTATGTTTTATATCACATGATTTTGGCTTTGTGAACTGTTGTTTTCGTTTTGGTTTTGTTTTTTTTCATTCTACATTTATATAAATTGGTTTCTTCTATGGGTTTAGGAGTGGGACCAGGGATCTCGACCTATCAACTCTGTACACTTTTGTAGTTTATAATTTTGGTTATTAAATTTACCTTACTCAGAGCATTCAAAGCATTGTCCTCAACCTATGAGTTGTTTTTTTGGTTTCACCTTCTTTGAAATGCAATTGACAAGTTCATTAGTGTGTATATGTTACCTACTGATTCTGGCATAATTGAACAAGTTGCAGAAGAATCTGAAACTAACAGTGAAGAATTAGATGTTAGTGGTTCCCATGGAGATGACACATCATAGATTTCATAGTTCTGCAATTTGCGAGGAAATGAGTTTTTCTGTGAAGTTGATAATGAATACATCTAGGATGATTTCAATCTCTGTGGATTGAGCAGTCAAGTTCCATATTATGATTATGCACTAGATCTAATTCTGGACGTTGAATCTTCTCATGGTAAGCATTTTTAGGGTATCTGAGGTTTTATTTGTAAAGCTGATTTGTTATGTTGAGAGCATATCTACAACGAATCTTGCCACGAGAGCTTTTTTAGTTTTGCTCATTGCTAGGTGATATGTTCACCGAAGAGAAAAATGAGTTGGTAAAATCTACAGCCGAGATGTTGTGAGATGGGATAGTTGAGAGTGTTGATAATCTCTTTTGACTATGCAGATATGATTTGCTTTGCCTTGAGGGTCTTGCTCAAGCTCTCCGCATTTTCAATAAGTAGGATAAGATGCCAACTTATAAACTTGCCAACATTAGCAAGGACTCAACCATTAAGATGCATGTAGAACTCGAGGTATGTTTTCTTTTTGGCAACTGAGTATGGTTGATTATTTTACTCTTATTCATGGATTATGGGAAATCTACTCCTTCCAATAGATGGCTTTGATCCGTCCGTATGTCATTTGTGCTGGTATGAGAGATATTACTTTTGATGAAGCAAGTTACAACAGCTTTATTGACCTCTAAGATAAGCTTTGTCAAAACATCTGCAGGTAGTATTCACAATTTGATGCATGATTATTCTACAATCTAGAGATTAGGGATGCTTTTCTATATTCTGCTTGCATCATCTTCTGTTTTAGGAGGAGAACGTTAGTTGCAATTGGGACACATGACTTGGACACCTTACAAGGCCCTT
>JANSVA010000218.1:21399917-21442106 GCA_025504915.1 Erythroxylum reticulatum
CTTATCCGATTAGGATATAGGGCTCATTATACATAGTGAACCTTAGGCTCTTAATCACTATTTGAGCTCGAGGCTCTTTTCACTCATTGAGCTTTAAGCTCTAATTGATGGCTACTCTGGTCACGACTGCCATTATCTGATTGTGCATTCATGAATGAAATGCATGTACCACAATCACTCACATTATAAAGCACTTAAGTCTTTTAATTCACATTCAAGCAGCACTTCAACATACATTCCACATTCATAATCATCGGACCTTCTGTCCAGAATCAACAATCAAACATATTCATTTCGCATTTATTTATCATTCCATCATAAATTAAGCAAAAAATAATTGAGAGAAACCGTCTAGGTTACTCACAAGTTACTCCCGAAGCTATAGCCTGGAAGTTCCAGCAATGTCTAGTGGTTGACGTTCCAATTGCTCCTCTAAATCAAATAACATACACATATCAAAATTTGCACAATTATAATTGTTCAATAATGCACATGTATGAAATGAATTATGTACAATGCATGTTCATGACAATCCCAAGTATCTGTCCTTTAATTTCATCACAAAATCATTCCCATATCAAAACTCATCTAACTATAATTTATACTTGGTTAAAATCACAATTCATTTCTGATTGGCTTACCTTCAGATTTTTCCAAGACATACTTTCGGGTCTACTGTTCACATTAAATTACAGAGTGCAATTGATGTAATTTGGTCATACCCTCTTCTAGAAAAGTGTTTCTCTATGTCTTATGTTTTTATTGACACTAAAATCACTCAATTTGGTTTAGTAATTTGGAAGATATGCCTCAAACATTTTCGGACTGCTCTTATCCAAAACATACTATACACAACTTCCTTCCAGATTAAACATCTTAGAGACTGAATCACAATTCGACTTCTTCAAATAATTTGTAAGACTATATCTCTAGTTTATGCCAAAGTATAAATCATCTCATTTAGAATCCTATAGATCTAAGTATAACCGAAATAGCCAAACATGTTCAGTGAAATCACACCAATTCATAATATTCCAACAGATTCCCTCATTTTCTTTCAACCAAACTTTTCCAAATAAATTCATAATGCTACCAATTTTCATGGATAGATAGAAATATGTGTTCGAAATCTATTGGTCTAATAATCACTACATTCGGAGGTCGAATGACAAAGTTATGGCTGAAAGAATTAAGCAAGGTTCTGTCCCCAATCATATTGAACCTATTTCCGTCCAACTACCATAATTTTCCTATAGGTATCAGATCAAAGTCATGATGAGTCATTATTAGATGGTTTGGAAAAGGACTTTAAGATCTACAACTTTTATGAAGACCTTGAAGACAAATTCTATCATATAATAGGTCAAAATTGGACCAGATGATATAAAATGAACAGTGAAGAAGAAGCAGATGATCAACTTAAGATGAAGCAGAAAATCAACCTAAGATGAAGCAGATGATCAACTTAAGACGAAGCAAAAAGTCAACCTAAGACCAAGCAGAAAGTCAACCTAAGATGAAGTAGAAAGTCAACCTAAGACGAAGCAAATGGTTAACTTAAGACGAAGTAAATGGTCAACTTAAGATGAAACAGAAAGTTAACTTAAGACGAAGCAGATGGTTAACTTAAGACGAAGCAGCTGGTGAACTTAAGAAGAAGTAGAAAGTCAACCTAAGATGAAGCAGATTACACCCCTGAGCATCTCCACTCATAAAGATCATAGTTTTCGAGTCCGATGTCCAAAAATTTCATACTATATACCATTGGAAAGCTTGAAAGATAAGCTACAACTTTCCAAAATACAAATTTGTCTAATTTAGCCTATATTAAACCAGATTTTTCCCTAGAGTCAGAATACAAAATTTACCCCCAAGAAAGACTCGAAATTTTACACAGTGCAAACTTGGAAAGTCCTAAGTATAACCATTCAGCTACCAATTTAACTTTATTAAACTCTCAAATCTCAACTCTATAAGGTTTTCAAATTAAAAAAAATCCTACAATTCACAATCACTAAAATTGGTTCCAAAATACTTAAACCCATGTAGTTTCTAACTCCATGACCTAAAACTCTTCTAAAAAATCTAAAAGATTAAAATGATGTTACCTTGATTCTTCACCAAATGAAGAGATCTTTGGCTCAATTTAAAGCTCTTCTCTCCATCTTCCTTTTTCTCTTCTTGATCCACTTCAAAATCCCTCTTAGGACTAAGAAGTGTTGAAACCTAGCTCAACTCTTTTCTTTTCTCTCAACCACCAAAATTCTCTTCTTTTTCTTCCTCTCTCTCAATTCATGTTTCCCCCTTCTTAAAAAGCAAAACTGCATTTCTTTCTTCCATTTCTATCTTTAGTGAACCCAAAAGCTCCTTTTTAACTCTCAGATAACTATAACTCATTTTTAACAATTTACCAAAGCCACTCAACTAAGTTAGTGACGCTTGTCACTTTCCTAATGTTTAAGCTCTAACCAGCTCTAACCAAGTTCCTTTTGAAGTAATTTCTTTAACTGCCATCTTTATAATCCAGTTATCTACAAATATCATTGATTCCTATTTCCTATTTTCCAATAATTTCAAAAATTATTCCTAATTTCACCAAAATTTACAATTACAACAATTCCACTAATTAATAATATTTCCAATATAAATAAATGCAATTTCTTAAAAATAATACAACTCATTCAATTATACCCGGAATTATTCATGAATGCATATACAATTCTTTTCATGTGCAAAAAAATTCACTATTCATGTGTATATGTATGACATATTATGCATGAGCATGAAAATGCATTTCGAAACTCTCATTGATCACTCATATTTATTATTCTAACCTTCCCACAGGTAATGGGATGTTACAACTCTCCCCTCTTTGAAGAAATTTTATCCTTGAAATTCTTACCTGTTTGCTCGAATAGGTGGGGATATTGTCTCCTCATATGCTCCTCTGTCTCCTATATTGCTTCCTCTGTTGAATGGTTCCTCCAAAGGACTTTCACCAATGGAATCACTCTATTCCTCAACTGCTTGAACTGCAATCCCACAATCTTGATCGGCTCCTCAACATAGCTTAGGTTACTAGCAGCCTCAATCTCCTGAGCTAGTATCACATGTGTCGGATCCAATTAGTATCTTCAGAGCATACTCATATGAAACACATTATGCAACTGAGACATCTCATTCGGTAAAGCCAACTTACAAGACAAAGGTCCAATCCTCTCAATGATCCCATAAGGACCAATATATTTAGGGCTCAACTTTCCCTTTTTACCAAATCTTAAAACTCCCCTCTAAGATGACACTCTCAGGAATATTCTGTTTCCTACGTTGTGCTCCATATCTCATCGGTGTTGATCCACATAACTCTTCTGTCTATCCTAAGCCACTTTGATTCGACTTCGGATCAATTTCACCTTATCCACTGTATCTTGTATTAACTCTAGGCCTTTAATCATTCTCAAGCCCTCTTCATCCTAATATAATGACGACCGACGTTTTCTACCATATAGTGCTTCATATGGTGTAATTTTGATACTACTGTGGTAATGGTTATTATAGGCAAACTCTGTCAATGCCATATATTGATCCGAAGCTCCTCTAAACTCCAATGCACAAGCTCTAAGCATATCCTCAACAATATTGATTGTAATCTCACTCTGTCCATCTGTCTGAGGATGAAATGTTGTACTAAAATTCAACTTAGTATCTATAGCAGACTGCAAGCTTTTCCAAAACCTCGAAGTAAATTTGGGATCCCTTTCCGATACTATGGACACTAGAACCTCATGTAGTCTCAACACCTCATTTACATATCTCTGGGCCAACTGATCAAGTGAGTTATTCTCTCTCACTGATAAGAAGTGGGCCGACTTGGTCAACCGGTCCACTATAACCCATATCTCATCATTCTACCTCAAAGTTTTAGGTAATCCTATAATAAAGTCCATCGTAATCCATTCCTATTTTCACTTCGGAATGGGCAACGAATGTAGTTTCCCTACTGGAGCTTAATGCTCAGCTTTGACTTGCTAGTAGGTCATACACCTAGATACATACTCTGCCACTTGCTTCTTCATTCTTGGCCACTAGAAATACTGCTTCAGTGAGTTATACATCTTGTTAGTACTAGGATGCATAGCATAGGCGGCCATATAGGCTTCCTCAAGAATCTCCTTCCTCAGATCATCCACATTATGCACACACAGCCTCTGTCTCAACCATAATGTCTCATCCCTCAATTCAAACTCAGAATCTAAATTCACCTTCACTTTCTCCATAAGCTTCACCATATCAAGATCTTTTCTCTATACTCTTTTGATCCTATCATGTAACATCAACCTAAGTTTCAATGTAGAAATCAAGGCCCTATCCTGATCCAGATTCAAGTCCACATTTAGAGCTCTTAAGTGAATCAAATTGGGTAACCTCGATAACTGAATCTGAGCTGCACTGATATTAGAATTCCTACTCAAAGCATCTGCTACCACATTAGCTTTCCCCAGGTGATAGTCAATAGTGCAGTCATAATCCTTCAATAACTCAATCCATCTCCTCTGCCTCAAGTTTAACTCCTTCTGACTCAGTAGATATCCCAAACTTTTATGATTGTGTAAATCTGGAAAGTCTCTCTATACAAATAGTGTCTCCAAATCTTTAGAGTAAAGACAACTGCAGCTAGCTCTAAATCATGTACCGGATAATTGATCTCATGAGACCTTAATTGTCTCAATGCATAGGCGATCACCTTTCTATGTTGCATCAATACACATCCCATTCTTTGATGCGAAGCATCAGTATACACCACATAAGCTCCAGTCCCCGATGGGATAGTCAACACCAGTGTAGTAGTCAACTGATGTTTTAGCTGCTCGAAGCTTTTCTGACACTCCTCATTCTATCTGAACACTACATTTTTTCTCAGAAGTTTTGTCAGAGGGGCTGAGATCAGCGAAAACTCCTTAACAAACCTTCGGTAATATCCAACCAATCCTAGGAAGCTTCAGATTTCAAACACATTTCTCGAAGCTTCCCAATTCATCACTACCTCAATCTTCTTTAGATCCACTTGTATGCCATCTCCAGTCACTATATGCCCCACTATATGCCCCAGAAACACAACCTAATTCAGCCAAAATTCACACTTATTAAATTTGGCATACAACTGCTTCTCTCTCATGATCTGTAAAATGACTCTCAGATGTTCAACATGTTCCTTTCTACTCTTTGAATACACCAAGATATCATCAATGAACACAATCACAAATCGATCCAGCTAGCGCTAAAATACCTTATTCATCAAAGCCATAAAAGCTACCGGGGTATTAGTCAGCACAAACAGCATCACTAGAAACTCAAAATGCCCATACCTGCTCCTGAATGCGCTCTTAGGTACATCAACCTCTACTATCTTCAGCTGATGGTACCCTGACCTCAAATTCAATATAGTGAATACCTGAGCTCCCTGCAACTAATCAAGCAAATCATCAATTCTAGGCAATGGCTATTTGTTCTTCAATGTTACCTGATTCAGCTACTTATAATCGATGCATAACGTTAAAGTCCCATCTTTCTTCTTCACAAATAGCACTAGAGCTCCCCAAGGTGAAACACTAGGTCTAATAAAATCCTTTTCCAATAACTCTTATAGCTAAGCCTTCAATTCCTTCAGTTCCACAGGTAACATCCTATATGGAGGAATAGATATAGGAGCAATACCTAAAACTAGATCAATCGTGAACTTCGTTTCTAGATCTAGTGGTAAACCGGGTAGCTCATTAAGAAACACATCCAGGAATTCTCTAACCATTGGAATGTCTTGTATACTCTGCTCATCTCTAGTATCAATGATGTGGGCCAAATAAGCCTCACATCCTCCCTGCATTAATCTCAGTGCACTCATGAAGGATATCATCCTGGTTAGCACTGCTTGACTAAGTCCTCTAAATACTGCCCTTGGTTGACCAAGACATTCTAGTATTACCTCCTTAGTGTAGCAGTTCATGATAGCCCTATGAGTAGTGAGCCAATCCATTCCTAGGATCACATCTATCTCCCTCAACTGTAGTACAATCAGGCCTGCCTCTAACTCTATTTGATCAATCCTAATCAAGCACCCCTTACAGACCTCTCCTATAACAGTATTACTACCTAGAGGTGTATTCACCTCTAGCCCATACTGTAACAACTTCCTATCATAATGCAACCTACTTGCCAAATACAGTGCGATAAAGGAGTGTGTGGATCCTGGATCTAGTAGTATAAATGCCTCAAATCCATAAATGAGAAGCACACATGCAACCACATCTGGTGAGTCTTGAGCCTCCTATCTGGTCATAGCATAGACTCGGGCCTGGGACTACGGTCGATTATCCTACCTCTAAGTCCTTATGAAAGAACTCCTAGAGCTTACTCTGCCTCCACCTCAACCTCTCTGTCTAGGTCCACTACCTCTGCTCTGCTGGACTGTAGCATCACTCCCAGATTGCCCACTTACACCAAACTAAGCTCCTAAAGTAGCAAGACAATCTTTGATCTGGTGGTCCAAGGAGTCATATTTAAGTCAAGCTCTAGTCATCCTCTAACACTCACCATCCTCTCACAGTGCTGATATACTGGAAACTGACTCTGTACTGTACCCCTTCCACTGTCAGTCTGTGAAAATCTACCCCTCTGCCTAGATCTTGACTGTCTAAATGTTCTGTTCTAGTGCTTACTGAATCTTCTGCCAGAACCGCTCTGACCCTTACTAGACCTCTTCATTCTAGACCCTTGCCTAGTCTCTAATTGTCTCTCTCTCAGTAGCTGTTCAATTCTGAACAAAGCAGCTCTTAACTTAATGAAGGTACCTAGATTTGAAAGCTCTAACCTTGTTCTGATCTCCATATTGAGTCCATTCTCAAACCTCCTATACTTGTCTTCTTCTATAGGAATCATAGCAGTATCATAGCCCATTAGCTCATTAAACCGGACCTCATATTTAGCCACTGACATCCTACCCTACTTCAATTCCAAAAACTCTTTCATCTTCATGTCCAAATAGGTCTTGCGCATGTAATTATCTCTGAAGATCCTCAGAAACTCTCCCACTTCAATTTGCAAGGCCTGGTGGTACTGCCTGGGACAGTCTTCCACCACTGGTAGGATGGGCCCTACAATAAGGACACTGCATAATCAAACCTCTCATTAGGCTAGCAGGTCATCTGATCAAATACCCTTTTAGTCCTTTCCAACCATCCCTCGACCTCAGCAGGATCTGTGCTACCGTAGAAGTCCACAGCTCCCTGCTTCTGCAGCCTATCATACCTCTTCTCCCTTCTTTCGGGAACTCTAGGAGGCATCTCCTCAGATCGAGATACCAAGGACTCCCTACTGGCTCCTACCGATCCTTGGTTAGTTAGTTGATCAATTTGATCACCTAGAGTGGATGACCTATAACAAACAATAATTTCAATCATTTTTCGCATTTATCACGATATTTCTTGCTTAACATTCCTATATATCCCAGCAGAGGCCAAACCATGCTTTGATAACACCTAAATGTAGTGTCCTATTACCGCAGGGTATGCACTGGGACACTCGGAGGTCATTCTAGCACATAACCTATAATAAGGGCACGCTACGTTCACTCACTACATTCACTTCACATGGCATCATATCCTTATTCACTTATAAGGCATTATAAGAAAATCACAATATTTTAGAAACTGAAGATTTACATTGTCTTTCAACATTTTCCATATGTACATCACCAAACCTAATACAAAAGTACTAAAAGAAAGAGGAAAATATACAAAATCTATCTAAGCTATCCAAAAATTCCAACTGACCGACCTTTAAATCATAAACCTCTCAGTAACTAGAGTCATCTCTTGGTCCTGAAAAGACAATGTTGCAATTTTGGTGAGTTTTACGAACTCAATGAGGTAACCATCATCGATGGTTCACTCAATCCATGCAACACAACATTTTACAAAACAATATTTTCACAAAATTGCACTTTATATAAACATCACTTTTTCACTTGAGCATAGGCGATTTCGACATTTCAATCAATCAAACATACTTGATATAAATGCATATGAAGTACTTATGAGACACTTTCCATTTATTACATTGTTGTGACTATGTGCCTGAACTATCCTGTATCTATTTTGGATATAGGGCTCATTAATAACTATCCCTTATCCGAAGAGGATACAGGGCTTATTATACATAGTGAGCCTTAGGCTCTTAATCACTGTTTGAGCTCGAGTCTCTTTTCACTCGTTGAGCCTTAAGCTCTGATCAGTGGATACTTTGGTCACGACTGCCATTATCTGTTTGTGCATTCATGAATATAATTCAGGTACCACAATCACTGACATTACAAAGCACTTAGGTCTTTACATTCACATTCAAGCAGCATTTCAATATACATTCCACATTCATAATCATCGGACCTTCTGTCCAAAATCAACAATCAAACATATTCATTTCGCATTTATTTATCATTCAATCATAAATTGAGTAAACAATAATTGAGAGAAACCGTTTAGGTTACTCACAAGTTACTCCCGAAGCTACAGCCTGGAAGTTCCAGCAATGTCTAGTGGTTGACGTTCCAATTGCTCCTCTAAATCAAATAACATACACATATCACAATTTGCACAATTATAATTGTTTAATAATGCATATGTATGAAATAAATTATGTACAATGCATGTTTATGAAAATCCTAGGTATCTTTCCTTTAATTTCATCATAAAAGCATTCCCATATCAAAACTCATCTAACTATAATTTATACTTGGTTAAAATCACAATTCATTTCTCATTGGCTTACTTTCAAACTTTTCCAAGACACACTTTCAGGTCTACTGTTCACGTTAACTTAGAGAGTGTAATTGATGTAATTTGGTCATACTCTCTCTAGAAAAGTGTTTCTCTATGTCTTATGTTTCTATTGACACCAAAACCACTCAATTTCGTTCAGTAATTGGAAAGATATGCCTCAAACATTTTTGGACTGCTCTTATCTAAAACGATACACTATACACAATTTTCTTCCAGAAATTAAACATATTAGAGACTGAATCACAATTCGACTTCTTTAGATAATTTGTAAGACTATATCTCTAGTTTACTCCAAAAACACAAATTATCTTATTTAGAATCCTATAGATCCAGGTATAACCGAAATAGCCAAACATGTTCAGTGAAATCACATCAATTCATAATATTCCAATAGATTCCCTCACTTTCTTTCAACCAAAATTTTCCAAATAATTTCATAATGCTACCAATTTTCATGTAGAGATAGAAATATGTGTTTAAAATATATTGGTCTAAGAATCACTGTATTTGGAGGTCAAATGACAAAGTTATGGCTGAAAGAATCAAGCAAGGTTCTGTCCTCAATCATATTGAATCTATTTCGGGCCAACTAGCATAACTTTCGCTATAGGTATCATATCAAGGTCATTATTAGATGGTTTGGAAGAGGACTTCAAGACATACAACTTTCATGAAGACCTTTAAGACAAATTCTATCATATACATGTCAAAATTTGACCATATGATACAGAATGAATAGTGAAGAAGAAACAGATGGTCAACTTAAGGTGAAGTAGAAAGTCAACCTAAGACGAAATAGATGGTCAACTTAAGACGAAACAAAAAGTCAACCTAAGACAAAGTAGATGGTCAGCTTAAGAAGAAACAGATGGTCAACTTAAGACGAAGCAAAAAGTCAACCTAAGATGAAGCAGATGGTCAACTTAAGATGAAGCAGAAAATCAACCTAAGACAAAGCAGATGGTCAACTTAAGACGTAGCAGATGGTCAACTTAAGATGAAATAGAAAGTTAACCTAAGAGGAAGCAGATGGTCAACTTAAGATGAAACAGAAAGTCAACTTATGACGAAGTAGATGGTCAACTTAAGATGAAGTAGATGGTCAACTTAAGATGACACAGAAAGTCAACCTAAGACGAAGCAAATGGTCAACTTAAGATGAAGTAGGTGGTCAACTTAAGACAAAACAAAAAGTCAACCTAAGATGAAGCAGATGGTCAACTTAAGATGAAGCAAAAAGTCAACCTAAGATGAAGCATATTACACCCGTGAGCATCTCCACTCATAAAGATCATAGCTTTCGACTCCGATGTCCAAAAATTTCATACTATATACCGTCGAAAAGCTACAACTTTCTAGAAGACAACTTTGTCCAATTTATCCTAGATTAAATCAGATTTTGCCCTGAAGTTAGAATATGAAATTTACACCCAAGAAAGACTCAAAATTTTACACTGTGTAAACATGGAAAGTCCCAAGTATAACCATTCAGCTACCAATTTGACTTTATTAAACTCTCAAATCTCAACTCAATAAGGTTTTTAAATTGAAAAATCCCACAACACACAATCACTAAAATTGCTTCTAGAATACTTAAACACATGTAGTTTCTAACTCTATGGCCTAAAACTCGTCCAAAAAATCCAAAAGATTCAAATGATCTTGCCTTGATTCTTTACCAAATGAAGAGAACTTTAACACAATTTGAAGCTCTTCTCTCCATCTTCCTTTTTTTCTTCTTAACCTACTTCAAAATCTCTCTCAGGACTAAGAAGTGTTGAAACCCTATCTCAACTCTTTTCTTTTCTCTTAACCACCGAAATTCTCTTCTTTTTCTTTCTCTCTCAATTCATGTTTCCCCCTTCTTAAAAAGCAAGACTACATTTTTTTTTCATTTCTACCCATAATGAGCCCAAAAGCCCCTTTTTAACTCTCAAATAACTATAACTTATTTTTAACAATTTACCAAAGCCACTTAACTAAGTTAGTGACACTTGTCACGTTCCTAATGTCCAAGCTCTAACCAAGTTACTTTTGAACTAATTTCTTTAACTCCCATCTTTACAATCCAATTATCTCCAAATATCATTGATTCCTATTTCCTATTTTCCAAGAATTTTAAAAATTATTCCTAATTTCACCAAAATTTACAATTACAACAATTCCACTAATCAATAATATTTCCAATGTAAATAAATGCAATTTCTTAAAAATAAGACAACTCATCCAATTATACCTGGAATTTTTCATGAATGCATGTACAATTCTTTTCATGTGCAAAAAAATTCATTATTCATGTGTATATATATGACATATTATGCATGAGTATGAAAATGCATTTCTAAGCTCTCATTGATCACTCATATTTACTATTCTAACCTTCCCACAGGTAATGAGATGTTACAAATACAACTTTAAAAAAATTTATCTAAACATTACAAGTTTAGGTTACACATCTTCTCTTTACTTATGGCTCAATAAATATCATAAGTTGCTCAAAATCACTTTTACTAATAACGCACACAACCTCATATATAATCTTCTATTTACTTTGATGGATGTAATTGTGATCTTAAATCAATTATACAAGTTGTGTGTCAACTTTTTGTGCCTCTTTATGATAAATCGTAAAATATTTAAAAATGAGTTAGGGAGTTATAGTACTTTTTATGATTAATGATTAATATTATTTAATTATTTCTAGATATTATATGTTATTTATTAATTTATAAAAATGATTTAGTCAATATTATATTAATCAAACGAATTATGATAATTATTATATAATTGTGTTTTAATCAATAATATATTATTCAAAATAATTATTATATTAATCAAAATATTCAATCTCTCTAAGTAAATGATGTAGCCATAAAAGTTCATAAGTTACTTATTCTATGACATGTTCTGTAAATTCCACATTTTCTCTTTTTTTTAATTTCAATATAGATATTTTCTATCATTGGTTAATAAAGTCCACCGTAACCGAGAAAAAAGATTTAGGGAAGAACATTTCAATGCAACGTCTGAAGTTTAAAAAAATAGGACAAAATACCCTTTATACGGTAAGATTGGAAACAAAAATTGAGTCCAAATTTAAAAAAAATGACTTAAATGCCTGAGTTACAATCAATTACAAATTCAATTAAATATAATTGACATGCTTAACTATTCATTAACTTAATTTAATTTTTATAATTAATTAGTTTAGAAAATTTTATTAAATTTGAATTTAAAATTATTTGAAAACTTAAATTTAAGTACAAAATTAAATTAATATTTATTCATTAAGTTTAGTTTGATCAAGTCAAAATTGAACTTTTTTCAACCTCTATCCACTTTATACATACAAAGGTTTCCAAAAATCATCCCCTTTCTGAAAACACATTATGGTATCTTTATGCACTCTCTGCCCTTTATGCTTGTGCTGTCACTATATCTCATCTTCCATTCTATCAACATCTCTATGACATAAACAATGGAACCTCTTTATTATGGACATTTCTTGAGTGGCTTCAACCACTAGATTAATGGAACCAACAATGTTCTATGATAATCTCACAACATTGTCTATAGAAAGATTTTGTTAAATGATAATCTACTCATTGCTTCATCATCCTCGAGCGACTATATCGAGAAACACATACTGGTGTCCTTTACACTAAATATTGTGTCCATTTTTATCATACTTCATTATATTGGCCACGACATCAAGAAAATGTGCTTCAATCTTTTAGAGATTTTCTTAAAGAGATAAATCATTTTCCTAACACACCAGATTTCTCCACCTCTATTGGACCATATACAGGTCAATTTATTCCTAGTGAACTAGAAGCACCAGAAGTTGATATATCAGGTTCCAATAGCCCTCAATATGGAACAAAAGAATCAATTACTGACCCTGTAGGACCTTCTCAACCTTTTGACTCAATCTTTCAAAATGCTGAAGACCCTAACGATGAACATTATAGTCATAATGAAAATGAGTTAAATCAATTCCTCCACAAACTACACACATGTGAGCTCAATCCTAATAAGCTACAAAAGACATATCAAGATGATACAGACACTTCAAACAATCCAGACTGTCCATCCAATTTGAAATCATGACATGAACCAATACGTGACAACTAATGTATTAGATTTTAAAGGACTCGTCTTTTTAGGAGTTTACTTTTGAGTCTTTTGATGAAAGAGAATCTTTGTGGTCCATAAACCACTGTACAAGATTCCATCTTATCATCATACTGTTTCTTTTTAAAAATTTGTTTGCTTTCTCAAAGTAGCTTTTAGAAAGGTATGATGATTGTACTTAAAGTTGCTTTTTTAAAAAGTTGTAATGAGTGTGTCTCTTGAGAGTTTTCCTTCCAAACCCTTGCTTTGCCTATAAAAGCAATGTTTCTCCTTCATTGTAAGTAGAACTAGAACTAGAATTAAAACTAAAACTAGATTTGAAGAAGTTTGATTTCAATGAATATTAGTTTGAGTGTTTTCCATTATCTTTAAGTTCTCCTTCTCCTAAAAGCTTAAGCTTTGAGTAATGTTACTATCTGTCATTATATAGAGACAAGTATGCTTTACACTCACCTTTTATGCAGATCTTATGTATCAAAAAGTCTAAGATAGTCTATAACTATTTTTGAAACAATTCCATTGTGAGATTAGAGTTTAACGAGGAAAGAATGTAGATACTGTTGCGACTAGTGTTTTAAAGAGGAAAAGGTGTTGTGAGAGAGTAAGGTTCCTAAGAAGAAAGTTGAGTGTTGTGCCCATAGAGAGAAGGGTTTTGAAGTCTTGGGCATCATACCTAGAACTTACCAATAGTCATAAGGTTCCTATGTTGTTCCATAATAGTCAACCAGCCATTACAGTAGTGTACAATTTGACTTTAGTTAGTCGATGGTCTTCTCAAAGGTGTTGTTTTGGCTAGCTGGTTGTTGTACTTTTCTTGTGTGCCCTTCAGGGTCCCCAGTTAATATCAAAGTTAGCTTTCGTGTCTTAGACAATGGTAACATTGTCTCTTAATAAGAGTGAGTGGGGAGAGAGCCTATAAGTAATGGAAATACTACTACCAAATGACCCTGTTCATTTGTCTTCTACTTTGTCTATATCTAGTCTACCTTCTAGTGTAAAGCTTGTTCTATCTAATCGTATAAAAAATCTTGTAAAGATTACCTATGTTCTTATAGAAAATCGTATATGTGAGTCTTCTTTACCTTTGTTGAGTCCGTACAGTATTTATGCTCGTGATCTTTCTTGACAAGAAGTATATGTACTATTTTATCTATATCTCGCCCAAAGTAAAAGAAATAATCCAGAATTCCATATTGGAATAGTGTGGCTTCGTATCCACAATAGCATAACAATATGTAAAGCTTAAAATTCCCAAAGACCTGATGTCTCTTTGGAGAGAGCACAATCATACACATCTTTATGTTAGAGCTATATGCCTTGTTCTCACAGTTCATGGAAGAAAGGGAATACCTACTACAGCCAAGATATCTCTTCTTGACACTGCCTATATAACATACCAGAATGCTTTGTTTGGTACCTTATTGACTACTCTCAACAATGGAAGTGTCAAACTGAAGATAGCACCTGCTTTCAATATTAGGTTGGATGATCCCACTTTGTTTAAACATTTGCAAGTTCAGATTTAGATTACTAGAACAGATCAAGATCTTACAGCCATCATGGGTACCTTACATCACTAGATGATTTATTGTCTATAGAATCATACTTTGGACCTTAATTTTCCAAATTCTACTCTGGATGCTCTTTACATGGTTACTAATCATACTGATGATCAGACTAGTACCATTCAAATCCCGAAGCAATTACTAGCAACGGAGCTTGAAAAGTTTATGCCTACTGAATGGATCATCAATTACCAGAAGGTGTTCCATGCGCCTTATCGATGCTCTATTTATACAACTACTCCTCCTATTTTGAATACATTAAAAGATGGAACAGTAAAGTCCATCTATGTAAAGCCCAACGAAGATCCCTCTGGACCTTCTAAGTCTGGGGCTATATTTCTGATCCAACTCGTATTTTCTTATATAGAAGGTAAATTTGACCTTCCTATACATTATTTAAAATCTATTAGAGATTCAGTCTATGTCAGTCATCATCATGAATATTTTGTATGGGATGTCGACCCATCTATGTGTGAACTTTATTGTGAAGTTTGTCTCAACCATGAGTCAAACAGTGATGATGATGAAGAATGGTATGCCAGAAAGAGAAGAAGGAAGAAAAGTCTAAACCTCGTTGTATGCCTTCTCAACAGTATCATTCATATAAGGATAATCCTGATCTTGATACAAATAAAAAGATTCAGACCAAGATCTCTTTGTGAGATGCTGAAATCTTCTACCTATCAATCTAAGCCAACAATTCCTATTATAACTCCTACTCATATACCTTGCATGATGGTTAAGCCATATGAGGAAGACTTTCCTTTTTTTTTATATAGGAGTACTGATGAAATAACTAGGATTTTCTCTAGCCTTTATATTCAAGCCATAGGAATCGCTTTATAAGGAACACTTGTCTCAAATCCTTCAGATGAAGTACTAAACTAACATACATCAAATGCGGTAGCCCATAATAAAGTTCTTCAAATAATTAATTCTAATCTAGATGGAATAGTAAACAGACTCATGCTACTTAATATAAAGTTGACACCATCTCTAAACATATTCAACAACTGTATCCGTCTTACAAAACTTAGATCTAATAACTTGATATTGATCTTCAACATTACACTACATAGTATTTTAGACTTGACTTTGACATCAAAAGCAAAGAACTCAAAAAGATACAAGGAATTACTCAACGAATGTAAGCTAATATGCAATATGCACAGTCTAAAACTATATATGGCTCATCCTCTTTAGTATTTCTAAACATCTAGACAATATACATGTCTCCTATGAATCAAACATACCTAGAAGAAGCTGACTATTCAAAGGTTTTCAAGTTCAACTATCCTTTGATCAGACAATATATCCATCCTCAGGCAACTCTAGTGAAGCATAAGTAATCAAAGTCAAAGCCAAAGCCTGAACAAGTTCTTAAGCCATCACCTACATTCATTAAACCTGAACTAGATAATTAGTAGAGTAAACCATTACAGATCCATACACCTCCTACTTCTCCACTAAAGGTTCAACTGTCCACCTCTATTAGGAAGGACAAAACACCTCAGACAGAATTCATAGCAACTCTACAGAAGATTCCTTTACTCAATCAGATAATATAGAAGCCTATTCTGAAGCCTCTGCCCCAACATCTAAAGCCTTTTCAACAATCTCTGATTTATCATCTGAACAGATCTCTAAACCATCTTCTGATTCCTTAGCACAACTAGTTGATATGTCAGAATTATCTCAAGTTCTTATGACTATGCCTAAACCTACTGAAGTTGAACTAGAAATAAGTGAAGTAGAATCCATAGGTACTAAACCTTTCAAACTAGCACCAACACCACCAACAGTACCTGCTTAACTAGCTACTCAGTCCAAACCTACTTTAGGACTTTGGTTCACTTTTGATGATCTTCCACTAAAGTAATGGAGAGTTCCCTTGCATGAATTTTGTGTCTCGATAGATCTACAAATGACTTAACCACATAATCCTTTACAGGATATTTTATCTGAGTTTACATCTCGTTTCACTGGCACTAAATGGTGGAAAAGTATTGACGATTATCGAAGACTTCAGTATATCCAAGTCACTACAGCTGGAGCTCTTATTGGAATAATTCATAAGGAATTCATTGGTGAATTTTAGCTTATTGATAAGCAGATCCATTAGGAATACTTTTCAATGAAATGTTGTTCACTTAATAAGCATGATTTACATAAGCATTATCAAGGCATGACGAAAAGGTACTATCTTTTGAATGGATAGAATGATGTTAATCTTCGATATACTTTTATGTCATCCCTTTTAGATCATCTACAACCAGAGTTATAACAAACCATTATTTCTTTACAACGAGACATGACTAATATATCTCTTGGAGAAATTTACTAGCTTGCTTTAGCTTCTCTTGATAAGTTATGTAATTAACATGCCTTATTTAATAATTTCATTATGGGTGGTCCACTCTCAAATAGGCTTGTACAAAGCCTTATCTTCAAATCAAGTGCAAAGAATAAAAGACTTGTGATTGTCACAACAAGAAGAATGCTCATCTTCGATAAGTCTATCATAGAAGAAAGTTCCGCAAACAAATGGAATGATACAAACCCTTCAGAAAAACATATGCAAGAAAGGATGGAAAGAAGAGAAGATTCATTCGATTCTTCACGAAATCCTCACATTGTCAAAAAGCTAATCGTTGTTTTCTCTCTGGACAATCAAGGCACTTTCACGTACTTGTCCTCACAAGATTAAAAAGGATGTCAGGTTATTGAAGCAGATGCAATCAATCTTACCTGTTCGTTCTTCCAATAACTTTGAAGATCTGATTGAAGATCAATTTAATAAAAATGAGGACACAAAGTTTATTATTTCTGTAATGACCTCCGAAGATGAATCCTCTAATGATTCACTATACATGCATCAACTAACCTGCATGAAGTTAGATCATACTTCAGTTCAACGACCATATGTCCATATCTAGCACTTTAGACAAGAAAAATATGATAGACCCATTAAAGCCATTGAGTTTATAGATACTGGATCCAACTATACGATCATGAAATCTAATATTTTACCCTCTACGCATAGACCCCACATAATGAGTATTTTACAACTGTGGATGGCAATTTATTCAAAATAGGGTTTACTATAAAGAGAAAGATCAGGACAGGATTCTTTCCACAGTGTAAAGTTTGGACTAAAGTACTTAAAAGCAATCTACCTGGCCTATAAATTCTCATTGGTATGGATACATATAGTAAAGCCTCACCTTTATAGATCCTCCCCACATGCCTCAGGTATCGATTATTTTTTAGTCCTTACATTGACGTAAAAAATGGGTTTGAACTTTCTCAAGTTCCTACACCATATCCATCACTGTGAGATAAATTGTTAGATTACTATCCATAATCACATGTAAAGTTTTCTCGCCTATATCCTATATGGAAAAATGTTGACTTTTTATGAATCTACCTTTAAAAACGAATAAGGATATCAATCACATAAAAGCCACACATCCAGGGATGAACCCTGATGACCTTAAGCTTGCACAAGATGAGTGTGTTATCCTTCTAAAGCAAGGATTGATTGAGCTCACAAAGTTAGACTAGGTTTGCTAGGTGTTTTATGTCAAAAAATGTTTAGAGAAAATGCATGGAAAAAAGAGATTAGTAATTGATTACAAGCCTTGAATGCATTCCTGCAAATGAAAAGTTTCCTCTTCGAAAGATCAGTATTGAGGTACTATTTCTAAAAGAAGCTGTTGTCTTTTCCAAGTTTGATCTTGAAGTAGGATTTTGACAATTAGGTATCGACTCAACTAAGGGATGCAAGACTGCATTTTGCATTACCAATGCACAGTACCAATATAATGTTATGCCATTTGGGCTTAAAGTCGCCCCATAACCATTTTAAAGAAAAATGACCACGATCTATAAGCCTATCCTCTATAGTGCAATTATTTACATTCATGACATTCTCCTGTTCTCAAAGACCTATGAGGAACATCAGGCCTTACTTCCACAATTCTTGGATCTTACTAAACAATATGACATTATGCTTTCAACCTCGAAAAGCATCATTTGCACTAAAGAAATTGAAGTTTTGGGTATGCATTTCAAAGATGGATTTTACCAGCCTAATCTATATATCTCACAAGAGCTGTTACATTTTCCTAATGAACATCTCACTATGAAATAAATACAACAATTCCTCAGGAATGTTAATTACATCCGTGAATTCATATCACACGTGGCAACTTATACTCCATATTCATCCAAGTTACTGAGACAGAATCCACCTTGGCCTCTTGATATTTTCCCTTCCTTTTTTCATTATAAATATCCTCTTCAGCAAAGTATCGTTGCAACTCCTTTATATTTTAAAATTTTTAGTTATCAAATGGCTAGTCAACCTCTCTTTGCCTTCACAAAGAAATCTTTTCCTATTATTTCTAGTACACCCATTAGTGTTCCTGAAGTTGCCTCACATGCTTTTATGAGTTTGCTTTATTATTTGCATCATTTTCTTCATGAACATAATTCTCTTCGAAGTCCCACAATGTTCAACCTCAAAGCAACTTACCTTAATGACCCCAAAAGGCTTATAGGTAAATTACGACAATAAACTAGCCAAAACAAGACCTTTGAGAAGGCCATCGACTAATTAAAGTTAGATCGTAGAGTATTTTAGTGTCTGGTAGACTATTATAGAATAACATGGGAACCTTGTGACTATTGGTAAGTTCCAGGTATAATGGACAAGATTTCAAAGCCCTTCTCTTTATGGGCACAACAATTACCTTTCCTTTTAGGAACTTTACTCTCCTATAACACCTTTTCCCCTTTGAAATAATAGTCTCAATATTCTTTACACTCTTTCCCTGTTAAACTCTAATCTCACAGTGGAATTGTTTTAAAAGTAGTCACAAACTATCTTAGACTTTCTGATACATAAGATCCTCGTAAGAGGTAAGTGTAGAGCATCCTGGCCTCTGTATAATGGAAGATAGTAACATTACTCAAGAATGGAAAACCCTCAAACTAATCTTCATTGAAATCAATCTTCTTTAAATCTAGTCATAGTTCTAGTTCTAGTTCTACTTACAATGAAGGAGAAACCTTGCTTTTATAAGCGAAGAAAAGGCATGGAAGTAAAACTCTCAAGAGACACACTTATTACAACTTTTTTTTTTTAAAAAAGCTTTAAGTACAATCATCACACCTTTCTAAAAGCTACTTTGAAAAAGTAAAAAAAATTAAAAAAGCAAATAGTATGATGATAAGATGGAATCTTTTACAGTGGTTTGTGGGCCACAAAAATTCTCTTTCATCAAAAGACTCAAAAGTAAATTCCTAAAATGACAAGTCCCTTAGAATCCAATGCATTAGTTGTCACGTATTGGTTCATGCCATGATTGCAAATTGGATGGAGAGTCTGGATTGCTTGAAGTGGCAGTATCATCTTAATATGCCCTTTGTCACTTACTAGGGCTAAGTTCACATGTATGCAGTTTGTGGAGGAATTAATTTAACTCACTTTCATTAGAAATGTAATGATCATCATTAGGGTCTTGAGCATCTTGAAAGATTAAGTCAAAAGGTTGAGAAGGTCTTGCAAGGTCAGTAATTGATTCTTTTGTGTCATATTGAGGGCTATCGAAACTTGGTATATTGACATCTGGTGCTTTTGTTTCACCAGGAATAAATTCACTGGGATATGGCCCAATAGAGTTGGAGATGACTGGTGTGTTAGGAAAATTATTTATCTTTTTGAGAAATCCTCTAAGAGATTGAAGCACATTTTCTTTATGTCGTGGACAATATAACAAAGTATCATAAAAAGGGACACAATGTTTAGTGTAAAGGACACTAGTATGTGTGTCACAATATGGACGATGGAGAGTGAAGAAGCAATGAGTAGATTGTTATCTAGCAAAAGCTTTCTATAGAGGATGTGGTGAGATTATCATAAAACGTTGTTGCTTCCATTGATCCAGTGGTTGAAACCACTCAATAAATGTCCATAACAAAGAGTTTCCATTGTCTATGTCACAGAAATGTTGATAAAGTTAAATAGGAGATATAGTGACAGCACAAACATAAAGGGCAAAGAGTGCCCAAAGATACCATAATCTGTTTTCAAAAGGAAAATCATAGAGAAAAGTGACATTAAGGTAAATTGATTTGAGGCTGAACATTGTGGGACTTCCAAGAGAGTTATGTTCATAAAAAAAATCGTGCAAATAATAAAACAAACTTATACGAGAAAGAGAGGCAACTTTAGGAACACTAGTAGGTGTACTAGCACTAGGAGGAAAAGGTTTCTTTGTCAAGGCAAAGAGAGGTTGACTAGCCATCTGATAACTAAAAACTTTAAAAGATAAAGGAGTTGCAATGATACTTTGTTGAAGAGGATATTTATAATGAAAAAGGGAAGGGAAAATATTAGGAGATCAATGTGGATTCTATCTCAGTAACTTGGATAAATATGAAGTATAAGCTATCACATATGGTATGAACTCATGAATGTAATTAACAATCCCAAGGAATTGTTATATCTGTTTCACAATGAGAAGTTCATCAAAAAAATGTAACAACTTTTATGCAATTTATGAACCAGGTTGGTATAATCCATCTTTCAAATGCATACCCAGAAATTCAATTTCTTTAGTGCCAATAAGGTGCATTTCATTCACATACATAACATCAGCATATATTCACATATGAATGTTGATTTGGAAAACATTGTAAAGATTGTATGTGCACTCAATTGACATATTATAGGGGTATGAAAGGTTTAAAATGGTTATGATATAATTGTGTATTATTTATGTCTTGAATTTTGGTTTGATTGATTACAATCAGTAATTTGGAATTAATTGTTACAATTGGAATTGTGATGAATTAAAAAGTACATTTATTCTAGTAAAAATGTTAAATGGCAAGACTAGTTGACATGTGAGAAATTAGGTTGACTAGGCCTATGAAATAGTGACACGTGGCAGCGAAATTGAGTGACAAATGGCTTAGATAATTGGGTGATAAATGACTTAAGAAACTATGTGATAAGTGGTCTAGGTATTTAAGTGACATTTGGTAATTTAAGAAGAGGAAATGTGTTATACTTGGTGAATTGGGTTATATACTTTGTCTTTATGCTCTGAATTAAGTGACCACATCGATGATGGATCATTCACTGAGTTCACAAACTCATCAAAATTGTAACGTTGATTTTCAGGTTTAAGGGAGTTCTAGCTTCTAAAACGATCTAATAGAATTCTAGTACAGTTATTTCGGGGACAAGAATGGCTCAAAGGTCTAGTCAGCTAATACCTGTAAAGTCTAGATTGATGTCTTTTGTGTTGGCATCCCATTTTATGACACACATTGTCTCTAGTGTGTAATTTTTATACTGTACGATATATTGTCATTGAGTTCAAAACTATTGTGAATGGTCTACTTGAATTTAGAATGTTAATGACATATATGACTTGTTATGATTGTGATGGAAATAAGTATTTTAAATGCTTAAGTTATATTGATGCCTCAGACTATATTAATGTGATTGTTCTAACGTATCATTTCTGTAGAGTATAGTCTCGACTATCCGTGGATGTAATCGAGCATATGTGCTATAAAAGTGGTATGTTATAAGTTTTAGTATCAAAGCATGGTTTGGCATCCTTAGGGACATATATAAGCATTTAAATATGACAACTAGTAAGAGACTCGGAAAGTGATCACAATTATTGTTTATTATAGGTCATCTACTATAGGACATCGATTCATAGAATTAGTTGATCTTGAGTCTATAAGAGCCAACAGGGAGTCCCCAGTACCCCAGTCTGACCAAATGCCTAAGAGAATTCCTGAGAGGAGAGAAATGAGGTATGATAAACTTAAGAAGTAGGGGGTTGTAGACTTCTATAAAAGTATAAACCTTACAAAGGCAGAAGGTTGGTTGGAAAGAATAGAAAGGGTATTTGATCAGATGGACTGCAAGTCTGATGAAAGGTTTGACTTTACAGTCTCGTTACTTCAAGGTTCGACTTATCAGTGGTGGAAGACTATCCTAATTAGTTCCGTTCGACCTTATAAAGTGACGTGGGAATACTTCCTAAATGTCTTTAAGGAGAATTATATGCCAAAGATCTATTTGTATAGAAAGATGAAAGAGTTTCTCGATCTGAAATAGGGAAATCTCACTATAGTCGAGTATGAGGTGCGATTTAATTAATTAATGGGCTATGCTACTTCTCTAATTCTGAATGAGGAAGATAAGTGCAGAAGGTTTGAGGATGGACAAAATATGGAAATCAGGACGAGGTTGGCTATTACTAATTTGAATAGTTTTGCTGAGTTGAGGGCTGCTTCGATTCGGATTGAGAAATTATTGAAGGATGAATAAGGAGACTATACGAAGGAGTTTAGAATTAAAAGGCATGGAGAGTTTCAAGCTAACTTTGGCAGAAGATTTAGTAAACGCCAGAATAGATCATAACGGTCGCAAACTAGATTGAGGTAGTTAGGTTTTAGACCGAGAGGTAGTTTTGTTCATGCTGGTAGTCGTAGAGGTCAAGCATCTAGAGGATAGACATATGGAGGAAAAACAAAATAGACGCCTAGTTGTGAACATTATAGAAGGAAACATGGTGGAGAATGTTGGAAGTTATCGGGAGCTTACTTGTATTGTGGCTTTTTTAAGCATCAGATTAGAGACTATCCTATAATATTAGGAATATAGTCTGGAGTGAAAGGAGGATCAGTGACTGAAATGAATGTCGAACATAGTAGAGCCAGTGGAGCAGGATAAAGAGGCAGAGGTAGGGGTGAAACCAGTTCAGCAGGTCCTAGTGTTAGGACTAAGGTGTGGAGTAACCAACCACAGTCCCAAGCCAGGATTTTTACTATTTTGAGGTAAGAGGAACAAAATTTCCCAGATGTTGTTACAGGTGTGTTACATGTCTTTCAATTTGAGACATTTGCATTGTTAGATCCAAGATCTACACATTCATTCATTACTCTACATCTGGCATCTAAACTGCATTGTGTGAGAGAGATGTTGAAATTTGGCTTAGGGGTGAGTACTCCAGTAGGTAGTACTACAGTGATTGGGGAAGTATACAGAGGGTATATTATTCGGGTTGACTAGCTAAGTTGAAAGTCAATTTGACAGTACTACAGTTAAAACAGATATAACTCATTTTAGGTATGGACTGGCTTACTACACATAAGGTTGTAATGAATTGTTATACTAAAGAAGTTATTCTTGAATCTCCTATTCAACCAAGAGTAATTTTTCGAGGTGTTAGTCAAGTATTGCCAACCAAATTAATTTCCTCATTGAGTGCTTTACGACTGATTCGAAGTCGATGTGAGGCTTATTTAGCCTATGTGACCGATACCTGAACTGAGTAGACAATTCAAGATATTTCTATTATTAGGAATTTCCTCGATGTATTTCCCACTGAATTACTAAGATTACCTCCAGATAGGAACACAGATTTTACTATTGACTTAGTTCTAGGTGCTACTCCTATATCTATTCCTCCGTATAGGATGACACCTGTGAAACTTAAGGAACTTAAGACCCAATTACAAGAATTATTGGATAAGGGTTTTATTAGACCCAGTGTATCACCTTGGTGAGCTCCTGGTTTTTTGTAAAGGAAAAAGATGGAACCTTGAGATTATGCATTGATTATAGGCAATTGAATCGGGTGACAGTGAAGAATAAGTATCCTTTACTGAGAATAGATAATTTACTCGATCAGTTACAGAGAGTTTAGGTGTTTACTAAATTGGATTTGAGATCAGGGTATTATGAACTGAAAACAGCAGAAGTTGATGTACCAAAGAGTGTATTCAGAGCCAGATATAGACACTTTGAGTTTTTTATGATGTCTTTTGGATTGATGAGTGCTCTAGTAGCCTTTATGGCATTGATGAATAAAGTATTCCAACTTTACTTAGATCATTTTGTTATTGTATTTCTAGATGATATTTTGGTGTACTCGAGGAGTAGAGAGGAACAGTCTAAGCATTTGAGGTTGGTCTTATATATAATGAGAGAGAAGCAATTGTACATCAAGTTCATTAGGTGTGAATTTTGACTTAATCAAGTGATGTTCTTGGGTCATATAGTATCTGGAGAGGGCATACAGGTAGACCTAAAGAAAGTTGAGGTAGTGATGAAGTGGGAAGCACTTAGAAATGTTTATGAGATTCAGAGTTTTCTTGTGTTAGTGGGTTATTACAAGAGGTTTATTGAGGGGTTTTCATTGATCTTAACCCCTTTGATAAAGCTTCTAAGAAATATTGTACCTTTTCGATGGACTGATGAGTGTTAAAGGAGCTTTGAGGAATTAAAACATCGATTAAATACGGCTTCGATGTTAGCTATATCATTTAGATTTAGAGGATATGTTATATATAGTGATGGTTCACACTAAGGATTAGGATGTGTTTGATGCAGTATAGTAAAGTGATTGCTTATGCTTCGATATAGTTAAGGTCTCATAAGTTTAACTATCCAATTTATGATTTAGAGTTTGTTGTAGTGGTGTTTGCTTTGAAAATTTGGAGACATTATTTATATGGTGAGACGTTTCAAATATTTACAGATCATAGAAGTGTAAGATATTTATTGAGTCAAAAAGAACTAAATATGAGATAAAGGAGGTGGATTGAGTTGCTTAAAGATTATGATTGCATGATTGAATACCATCTAGGTAAAGGTAATGTTGTGGATGATGCATTAAGCAGAAAAACTAATAACAGTGAGGCATAAATTTAAACATCGAGATTACCAAACCTAGTTCAACTAAGAGTCCTAAATGTTGAGCTAAGTTTGTGGAAGAATGAAGCATTGTTAGCTACATTGAAGCTTAGACTAGTATGGTATGAAAGGACCAAGAAAGCTCAAAGCAAAGACCCAGAATTGATGAAGATTGAAGAGAAGTTAAAACATAATTTAAGTTTTGGGTTTGAGTTGAGAGATGACACATTGTGGTTAAAGAAAAGATTATACGTAGTGGATGTTGATGGTCTAAGACAAGAAATTCTTGTGGAAGCACACATATAACCTATACTATGCATCCTGGTACTACTAAGATATACAATACTCTGAAACAACATTTCTGGTGGCTAGGGATGAAAAGGCAGGTAGCTGAGTATGTTGCGAGGTGTTTGACATGCCAATAGATTAAGGCAGAGCATCAAGCTCCAATTACGAAGTTACAGTCATTACCTATTCCAAAGTGGAAGTGGGAAAAGATTACAATGGATTTTATTATGGGTTTGTCGAGGACCTTAAGACAACATGATACCATATGGGTCATTGTTGACAGATTAACTAAATCAACTCATTTCTTACCTATTGGAGACAATAACACATTAGATCATTTAGCTCGAGGATATGTTAATGAGGTAATGAGGCTATATGAGTTCTGGTATCTATTATTATATCAGAACAGGATCCTAGATTTATTTCTATATTTTGGGGTAGTTTACAGTCAATAATGGGTACAAAGTTGAACTTTAGTACAACGTTTCATCCTCAGACAGATGGACAAAGTGAAAAGACTATTCAGACTGTTGAGGATATTCTTAGAGCTTGTGTTTTAGAGTTTCAATGAGCATGGGATGAATATGTAGCTCTCATTGAATTTGCATACAACAATTATTATCATAGTAGAATTGGTATGGCTCCATATGAGGCGTTATATGGCACACAGTGTCGATCTCCTTTGTATTGGGATGAAGAGGGCCTAAGGATTGTTGAAGGCCCATATTTGATTCAAGATATCGTTGATAAGGTAAAATTGATCCATAGTAGCATTAAGGCAGCTCAAGACAGGCAAAAGAATTATATAGATCAGTACCGGAGGGATATGGAGTATCAAGTAGGAGATAAGGTATTTTTGAGAGTGTCTCCTTGACGAGGAGTGCTAAGGTAACACCGATATACCCCCTGGGAGGATATGCAAGTGTCACACAAAACTATACTAAAACTATCTAAAATATACAAAGCATTCCTTATATGTATTTCCAGAAACTCAAGTCAACATACATTACATATCATAAGATGTTATTGTAAACAAAAAATAATATACATCATATATAATGAACTCATCAAAATACATACCTTAAACATAATACATCATATAATAAGGTTATTACAAACCATTAAACAAAATACAAATTGTCTCATATTGTCAGATACAAATCAAAACAACTTAAAACACTAAAAAATACATCTTCCAAAACAAAATGCATCCTTCATTGGCCCTCGCAAAATACAAATTCATTTCAAACGTCACATAATTCATAACAAAATATGCTATCAAGTTTGGAATTCCCCTACCTAATTACCTTCAGGTTCCTTCTTCAAAGAACTAACCAAACCATCCCTTCATGTAACGAAAACACTTCTAAAATCTCGGAAGGTGTAGGATGATCTTAACACCCAAAAGACAACAGTATAAAAGATAACATATGGTAACTTTCTTAATGCAATATATTACAAGAATTCTAAGTGAAATTGAAGTAAAATTTAGAGCTAAGAGAGGGTGAATGGTTTCAGTGGGGATGCTTCAATGAAGGCCTCAGAAACTTCTTGCAAGTTTAACACCTAAGTTGCTAGGTATCCTAATCTTGGAGGAGCACATGTCACCAATGCATGTATCACATTTGTCCTCCCTTTAATCTACCAAATTTCACACACCTATTAGGTCATTTTTCACTTAATCAATGCTGCCAAATGTCATTCAATTATACTGACATTTGTCCGTTATTTACTCATGCCAAATGTCACTAAATGTATAGGCTTAGTCATCCAATTTTCATATACTAACTTGTCTTGCCACTTGACATTTTCCTTGTCCAAATGTGCATTTTAATACATCAATTTTCTATTGGTATCAATGAATTCTAAATCACTAAGTATGATCCATTAAACCAAAATTCAAGATCATCCCAAAATTCAAGTCGTAGACAACTTACAATCATGTCACAATTTAACACCTATCAAATATGCTTTCATGAACATATAACATTTCAACTAGGGTAATTTGGGGCCTTACAATTCTCTCACCCTTAAAAAAGTTTTGTCCTCGAAATTCATACCTAATAAAAAAAAGCTGAGGATATTGAGCCCTCATAGTTGGTTCCAATTACACTTGAATTTCTTACACATGAATCTTATGTATATCATCAAACCAATATCTTCTCAATGTCGAATCATGAAACACATTATGCAACTCAACCAATTATTCAGGAAGAGCTAGATGATACGTTATCATACTCGTCTGATAACTGTTTTACATATACATCGAATCTAACTTATACCTCTTGAACATTCTGGTTTATTTTCCGCCAATTAAATAGAATCACATGTAGAATTGGATTCGTATACAGCCAAAAATGAAAAATTTTTAATTCAAAAATGAAATTAAAAAGAAGAAAGTAGAATGGAAAAGATCAAAAATCATAGAATACCTTGTGGATGTAGGTCCTTCTAACAATAGCAATATTGTCATCTCATAGTCAATAACCTAATAACATAGTTTGCATACTTTACAACAAACAAAGTACATGCACTCTCTATAGTAAATTCAGCTTCCTATGCCTGAGCCTCATACTTCTTCGACTCTAATATTCAAATATAATTTGTTCAATACTCATTCATTCCTAGAAATTGAGCATTTGATCTATATGGTACAATTCAGTGAAAGTTCTCATACAAGAGATTTCTTTTCTCAATTATTTTTACTGTTCATGAAATCCTTATCAGTCAACTATGTTCATCATTGCTCTTTAACTATTCATAATATTTCAATAAGATCATTTACTATCATATCTCACATAATCAAAATGTTCTATATACTAAAGCTCGGTGAAGCGATAGACATGTTCTTTCATTCTTATGCCTTGGTATATACAATTAAGATCATTGCATATTTTCTAAGGATTTATTTTCAAAAGGTCACCAATTAATATCTTAAGCTAAAGATACCTTGAACTCAATTACTATCATATCCAAGCATATAATACATATGTACACTGTAATATCATTCACCAAAGTAATCACATTATCATATGTACACTCACAATAACTGAACAACTTAATCTTGAGGACTTCCACATATATCGCTATCATTTATTTCATCTTACTTAAGTATGTTCTCAATCAATTCATAAATATAAAATACGTAACCATCATGAAATTCTAATATCAAACCAAATGTTATAACCTTATACTGAATCACAAACTTTCATTATGATACGTAAACAACCATTCTGGTTCCAAGTTCAACCTCCCAAGGTAATAGAAATTTTGGTTTTCTTTCAACTTCGCTTGCACACTTTAAATCCCATCACTTTTACTTACATCTCTGTTCTTTCTCCGTCAAATCTACGAAAATATATTTACTTCCACATCAATTTAATGGTATACAACCACAGCATAATACTAATCTCATATTCTTTAATGTAACCACAAATACAATTACAATGGATCTATGTCCAACATATCAAACCATGTAGGATCTTCTATATCAGGATTTTAATAAACTTTCATTTTCTCACACTCTAATAGATCATCATTTATCGCGATTTACCCTAGAGGGTCCAGATATAGATGGATAAGATAGGGCAAGAGTATTACTCTCAGTAAACTCATCAATAGCTTCATGAGATCTTTCCGTACTTAAATATAAAACCAAAACGTAGGACAAACCGCATTAGGCCAAACACAACTCTTATATCCAAGTACAAGCAATATTTAAGCGCTAGTTAAACCAGAATCACCTAAACCATACTCTAATACCAAATGGCGTAATACCCACATACCCCCTGGGAGGATATGCAAGTGTCACACAAAGCAGTGTTGAAACAATCCAAAACATATTAAACATTCCTCAGATGCATTTCTAGAAACTTAAGCAAACATACATTACATATCATAAGATGATGTTGTAAACAAAACATAACATACATAATATATAATGAACTTATCAAAATACATGCCTTATATATAATCCATCCTGTAATAAGGTTATTACAAACCATTAAACAAAATACAAACTGTCTCATATTGCCATATATAACTCAAACACTCAAAAATAAATCTTTCAAAGCAAAACTCACCCTTCATTAGACACTGCGATTGTCTTTGTTGCAGTCTTTAAGCCTTTATATCAAAAACTACACGGAGGCAAAATCACCATGCTAAGCATATAGCTTAGTGGAAATAACTAAACAAGATCTTATTTGGTAACTGTTTCTAACAGTCATCTAGCATTTACATACACTGTATCATGTCAATTTACATACAACCTTGAATTGTTCAAAGTGCAAAGTAATCCAAACATTATGCCTTAAAACATAATTTGATAAATATAGATATATAACATTCTTGCATCAGAAAAAAAAAACTCATCAATATCAAAACATAATGTACAAGTATCATAATTGAATATCAGAATATGATATAATCATTTCATATCAAAATATGACTTATATCATAACAGAACTTGTTTTGTATCAAATCATAGCTTATCTTTTATCATAACAGAACTTATTTTGTATCAGAACAAAACTTGTTTATATTAAAACTGAACATGTATCAGAATATAAAACATGTTAGCCTACTAATCCTTTTTATAGAAGTGGGTAACGGGACCAGAATAGAAGATACCATGATTGGTATCTGAAACAGAAGAGACTTAAGTCTCTGAAACAAAAGACATATAAGTGTTTAAAATCAAAAGACACCTTAGTGTCTAGTTACAAAAGACACCTTAATGTTTGGTTACAAGAGTCACCTTAATATCTGGTTACAGAAGCAACTGTAGACCCTTCTAGGCATGCCTATTTACTTATGATTAGGACTTGACAGTTTTAAAACTAATCATTTCAGATTTTAGAATCTTATACAAAAGATGTTGTGCAATATATGTCTTTATTCCCTTTTTTCTCAAATTGAACAAAGTCATGCATAACCAAACAACATAACATACCTTATAATCATAAACATATGCAATAATGTACCACTAAATACCTTATGTAGTTACACATTTTATATAATTACAAAAATTCCAAATTCATACACCATCTTAATCAAATCACATCATATGACTCCTTTGAAACACCTATGTATTCATAAGGATTTATTCATCCTTGATGACAACATAAATTCCAAAATTAAACAAATTATTTACTAACCACACATACCTTAAGTAATTACCTCAATTAACAATCTATAACTAAATGAACCATTACTCAATTAATCTAACATCATTTACGTTCATTTTAAACCTTAATTAAGTTCAATTAAACCATTACCAAGTGCCCTAACCTTATATATGTCAACAAGTGCATAAAACCAAGTTTTTCAACTTTGTAACCCTTTTACACGACTTTGGGAATATACCTTATAATTCCCACAGTCATGGGATGAGTGAATCAAAGGTTTACTCACCTACAACCTTCAAAATGCTTCCAAAACTTAACTCCTTCATACACCTTTAATACCCTTCACCATAATTCATCAATTCACCTTATTCATACCTCAATTCCATATCAAATTCACACCCAAACGAATTCAAAAATCATTCATTAAACATGTCACAATCCATGATCTTTCATGTATAAAATCCAAAGCAAAAGACAACAACAACTATCATATTCTAGACCTCAATTCATCATCAATTTAGTACATATTCTATTCATTTCAAACATCACATAATTCATAACACAACATGTTATCAAGTTTAGAATTCCCTTACCTAATTACCTTCAAGTTCCTTCTTCAAAGAACTAACCAAACTAGCCCTTCATGCAACCAAAACACTTTCAAAATCTAAGTAGGTGTAGGATGATCTTAACACCTAAAAGACAACAACACAAAAGATAACTTATGATAGCTTTCTTGATGCAATATCTTGGAAGAATTCTAAGTAAAATTAAAGTAAAATTTAGAGCTAAGAGAGGGTGAAGGTTTCGGTGGAGATGCTTCAATGAAGGCTGCAAAAACTTCTTATAAGTTAAACACCTAAGTTGCCAGGTGTCCGAATTTTGCAGGAGCACATGTCACCAATGCATGTATCACATTTGTCCTCCGTTTAAGCTACCAAATGTCACAAACCTATTAGGCCATTTGTCACTTAATCAATGCTTCAAAATTTCATTCAATTATAATGCCATTTGTCCCTTATATACTCATGCCAAATGTCATTAAATGTATAGGCTTAGTCATCCAGTTTTCATGTACCAACTTGTCTTGCCACTTGACATTTTCCTTGTCCAAATGTACATTTTAATAAATCAATTTTCTAATTCCATAAATTAATTATAAATCACTAAGTATGATCCATTAAACCAAAATTCAAGATCAACCCAAAATTCAAAACATATATAACTTGCAATCATGTCACAATTTAACACCTATCATGTATGCCTTCATGACCATATAATATTTCAACTAGGGTATAATTTGGGGCCTTACATCTAAGGTTTAACAAAAAGGGAAAGTTGAGCCCTAGATACATTGGTCCTTATGAGATTACTAGAAGAGTAGGACCATTAACTTATAAATTAGCATTACTGCCAGAGATGTATCATATTCATAATATGTTTCATATTAATATGCTCAGGAGATATCGAACAGATCCAAAACATGTATTATTGACACAGGAGGTTGAGATTGCAATGAATTTAAGTTATGATAAGGAATTAGTCAAAATAGTTGGATACTAGATGAAACAGTTGAGAAATCGTGTAATTCCTTTAGTTAAAGTCCTTTAGAGGAATCATTCAAGAGAAGAAGCTATGTGGGAGACTGAGGAATACATGAGGAAAGAGTACAGCCATCTAATTGGTCAATCAGATAAGAATTTCAAGGATGAAATTTCTTAAGTAGGAGAATTGTAATAGCTGGTTTCCAAAACTTACTAAGGGTTAGAATGTTAAACTCTTCAGTAATATCATTTTAGAATTAATGAGGTGCATTTCATTCATATGCATAACATGACCATATATACACACATGAATGTTTATTTGGAAAACATTGCAAAGATTGTATGTGCAGTCAATTGACATATTCCAGGGGTATGAAAGGTTTTAAATGGTTATGATACAATTATGTATTGTTTATGTCTTGAATTTTGGTTTGATGGATTACAGTCAGTAATTTGGAATTAATTGTTACAATTAGAAGAGTGATTACTTAAAATGTACATTTAGTCTAAAAAAAATGTTAAATGGCAAGACAAGTTGACATATGAGAAATTAGGTTGACTAGGCCTATGAAATAGTGACACGTGGCAGTGGAATTGAGTGACAAATTGCTTAGACAATTGGGTGACAAATGGCTTAAGAAACTAAGTGATAAGTGGACTAGGTATTTAAGTGACATTTGACAAATGTCTCAACCCTTACCACACACCTACACCACATGACCCACACGAATGGATGGCTATCTTCTCTCTTATTTTTGCTACATGTTATTTTCTTTTTCCTTCTCTCATTACCTACATACATACATAACGTCACAACCTTGAGTTTTTGCATAAATTCGATACTTTTCCACTCTAATAATTTGTTGTCTGCTTGTTACTGAAATCGGTTAACTCTTACTTTGTTTTTGGAATTGTGCTTGCAAGCTTTAAGGGCTAGGATAACTTTATAATTGAGATGAAATTTTAGCTAAACAAGTGAGTGAAATTTTGATCTTTCTGGCATGTTGTAATAGAAATTTTATGATGATTGAATTGGGATGAACTGTATGTAGGATTGATGATGAAGTCATGCTAGAATATGGTGGATGAATTGGTTACTTTTCTATTTTGTTTTTTATGCATGAAAACATTAGGTTATAGGTTGTTATATGGATGAACTAGGTTGAGGTTTGAAGTATTAATGAAGGTGAATTTATGCTAAAGATAGATGCTACTGAAGTGTTCTTGAATTTGAAAAAGTTAGGATTATATGTATGATGGGATTAAGTGAATGATAATGAATCAACTGAGTAGAGTTTTGTGAGATTTATGTAACCAAGATGGAAGCTATATTAACATGAATAAAGAAGCTTTTGAGAGTATAAAATCTGAAAATTTTGAAGTGTTAATGATGATCCTAAGTAGATGAAATTCATGGATAATTGAGGGAAATTGGATAGTGCATATCGGGGGACTCATTCTATGATCGTGGGAAGGTCCCCCACGATCGTGTCCAAAGCTTTGAAATGATAATTTCAGTTTCGTTAATTTGTTGAACCAAATGAGGATAATTCATTATACATTGTTGTATTTGGACTTGATTCAGGCTTAAAATGAACCTAGATTGTTACTTAATTAACTGGTTAAGGGTTTGATAAGTTTAGGTTATTAATTGATGTCATTACTTAATGAACGGATTAACCTGATAGCAATGTATTTAAATATGGAAATTTTGAGTTGTTAAAGGAATAAAGATATTCTTATGAATGTAAACATGATCCAAAGGATATGAGTAAGGTGTATTAGGTATGAATGAATGAGAATTGGAGAATTGTGTGAATGTATCTTTGCTAGAAAAGGTTGATGAATATATGATTGATGAATTTAGAGTGATCAAACTTACTCAAGGTATAAACTTGAATGCAAAATGGTAATGTACAGGCTATAATAATTGAACGGTCAAGATTTGTGATTAAGAATACATATCTGAAATGGTCAATTGAGCATGCATTGAACATGATACGTATAAAAGTGCTTGATTGTATATTCATATGATTGAACAAATTAGTGATTGTGAACTATATGTGTATTACTTAACTATAGACACACAAGTTGATCACCAACATCTAGTCATTGTTAGATATTCAAGGCAATAGTTATTCTGGAGTGTACTATAAGTTAAACCTAGAAGTGTAAACTCAATTATATGTGCTTTTATTGAATTGTCTATGTAATGTGCAATGTATGAACAATTGAATGATGAATGTTGGACTTAGATTCGAAGAATTTCATGTATGACATGAGCACATTGAATGAAAAGTACTGAAAGCAAAATATGTGAATTGATGCATCTTATTACATTGAAATGCATGATCAGATAAAGGAGTTATGACCGGAGTAGCCAATATGTGAAAAAGAGCTTTAAGCTTATGATTGTGCACAGAGAGCCACAGGCTTAGATAACAATAAGCCTAGTATCCACAACGAATAAAGGACAGTAAATGAAATAAGCCCAGCATCCACAATAGATACAGAACAGTAAATTGGGTTAATAGGCACTCGGTCACAACAAAGCAAAATAAGAATGGAGTCACATGTGCATTTGCATATAAAATTTTACATTTACTATATGAATGACTGAGATTATTTATTGGATTGTTTTAAAGTAATGATATGGAATAATTGAATACATATTGTACTTGTTGATATGTGATATAATGTGATGTGATATTCAATGTTGGATAATGTGTTATACTCGGTGAATTGGGTTATATGCTTGTCTTTATGTTCTGACTTGTGTGAGCACATCAATGATGGATCACTCATTGAGTTCGCAAACTCATCTAAATTGCAACGTTGATTTTCAGGTTCAAAGGAGATCTAGCTTCTAAAGCGATTTAATAGAATTCTAGTACAGTTATTTCAGGGACAAGAATGAATCAAAAGCCTAATCAGCTGATACTTGTGAAGTCTATATAGGTGTCATTTGTATTAGCATTCCACATTATGACACACATTGTCTCTAGTGTGTAATTTTTGTACTATATGATGTACTAGGATTGAGTTCAAAACTGTTATGTATGGTCTACTTGAATTTGTAATGTTAATGACATATATGACTTATTATGATTGTGATAGAAATAAGTATTTGGATTGCTTAAGTTATATTGATGCCTCAGACTGTATTAATGTGATTGTTTTAGCACACCATTTCTATAGAGTATATTCTTGACTATCCGTGGATATGATCGGGCATATATGTTATGAGAGTGGTATGTTACACTATGGCCCAATGGACTAATCACACGTATATCACAGGCTAGTCGATCTACTGATAAAATTCTATCACACACTCTTTAAAGGCTTAGAAGGACCTGAAATCGATTGGTCTCTCGCCACCACACTATCAGTTGACTCCTCGTTAGCTTTATAAGGTCTTTCCCTCTCTACTATTTATAAGAAAATAGGGACATCTACATTAGGCCAACAATGAAACCAAACCATATCACACATTATTAGACTATTATTGGTTAGAACTACCTAAACCTTACTATGATACCATAAAATGTAACACTCTCTATACAGAACCTACAACCATCCACAAATATAGCAATCAAGTTCTTGTACATGCATTCAAAGTATACAATTATATTCAATGCTATACGTATACACATTATAAAAATTCCCAGTGTTTAACATTATAATTTAATAGTAGTAATACATCATTACATTTACATGGTAATCCAAAAGAAAACATACAATTTTCTTTTTTATTATATGTGCAATCATTTATAAGTAAAAACACATTCCAAAAGTGCTTTTTCTTCTTTCTGTTGGCCTTGGTCCTTGCAGATGTCCTGTACCTCACTCCTATAACTTGGACCTACACAAATTAACACCAGTGTTAAGCTTGAAAGCTTAGTGGGGAAAACACTTAGTTTGGATGACCATTTATGGTAGTAATTCACCAAGCACACACATTCAGAAATATCACAACTTATATACCATAAATTCACATTCATAAACCAAACATCGATATTGTTTAGAAAGGCTTTTCTTTAGTATAGGGGAAGCAGAGGAAAGTGGGTATGATGGTTCCTTCCACTTTCAATGCTCATAAGCAATGATGGCTTACTTAAATAAAGTACATAATGCAAATATGATTCAACATCTTATCCATATACTGAAAATTCACATTTATAAGCTAAATATTGATATTCAACTCTTATTGAAACAAATTATCAATATAATTGCACATCATTACATTTCATCATAACAACCAATACAAATACTCATCAATACCAATTATTCATGATGTCATGTTGTATTTCTTATTTATAACTGTTAAGTTGCCTTTATATGTTAAGCCTGCACATTTTCTATGGGTGTAGATAACTGGTGCTGTGGATATCCAAAGATATCTAACTGTGGATACCTAAAGGTATTGAACTGTGGATACCTGAAGTTATCGAACTATGGACACCGATAGCGTCAAACTATAGCAACTGCACTGTAATCCTATAGGCATGCCCATCTATCCACCACCAAGATAATAGAGCAGGCACTATAACATTTCCTTTAACCATCTACCATTTTCATAATTCATATATTAACAAGTCATATGATATACATTTTAAGTCATAAAATTTGTATTTGTGTTTATATATGAAAGTCATAACTTATCACCATTAGAAAGGTGTCAAAATCACACTTGTATAACCATATTATACACATATGAGTGATAAATATGCATACAAATCATTTATGTACATGTAAGTTTTCTTTGGAATGTATTATGCTCAATCTTAAATTCCAATGTTCAATTTCCCAATTCATATGTGGTAAGTCCCATTTCATTCATTTCTAGGTGTTGAAAAAGTTTCATCCACATTTAAAAAGGTTCAGACAAGATTCGGTAAAAATTAGAAACGAAAACAAACTTAAAATAGTGAAATTTGAGCTAAAACTTAAAGTGGTCTAAACAAAGGCAAATTATCATTCCATAAACAAATCACATGATGCAGTCTAGTTATTCCTTAATATTCGTATAGAAAAATTTAGAACTTAGTTTCATGGTATTCTATACATTTGTCTATCTGTGTCTCTAGTTTCCAGAACACTAAAGATCAGGTCATTCAGACTTCTAACACATAAGATATAGATCAAATAGCACATGCTGCTCCAAAATAGGTGCATCATCAGGTCAGCATTTTCTATCCAAATTTCCAACTTCATAAAGCCAGAACTAAGTTAGAGTCTCTTTTAGATATTTCTATTTCTATGTCTTATTTTCATATTAAACTAAAAATACCAAATTTAAAGTTTTTGTAGGCTTATTTATGATTGGTTCAACAAACCCTAGACAGAATTCCACTACACCATAGTCTCTTTTCATATTCAACCAATTCTATACAAGATAACACCAAAGAATCATCCCAGCAACCATTCGACATCCAAATTAATCTTTGTACACATTCAAATATACACAAATACAGAAATTATCTAATTGAAGTCCCGATTCTTAAAATTGACAAAGTAGTTCTTCTAATGCTTTTCCTTCCCTTCCTCTTTAGCTTTGCTTGAATCACTAAGTGAAAAATGATGGGATGAAGAAGGTGAAATGGAGAGGAGAAAATTCTAAAGTTAATCCATCAAACTATCATCCATCTCCCATCTCCATATACCTTTTCATGAAATTTCTAGTCTTAGACACATGTTTCAATCCTATTAGACCATGTGCTATAATCCCATTGGACAATATGTTACAACTTTATTAAACCATAAGTTAAAATAATATTGGACCATGTGTTACAATTCTATTGGAGACATATGATTTAATCTTATTGGTCCATGAGTTGACTTTAGGAAAATTGCATATTGGTCCTTCTTCTCTCTTTAATTCCCACATTAGCCTATAAACTTATCAATTTATTTCATTCCCTTATGTATTAAGTTTCTAATGGCATAAATTTCATGCAATTTGGTTAATTATATCTGGAGTTATACCACAAAAACTACATGTTGTTCGAAAACAAGGACAATAGCTAGAGCTCAATTTTAAAATAGAATTCAAAACTCTTAAAGTAGAATAAAATTTTGGTTCCTTCATGAAAGTTTTATACTTATGTCTATAGTTTAATCTCCAATTGAAATTATCCAATTTGGAGGCCTAAAGGTCAAAATATGGCCAAATTATATAAATATGTTTAGTGGAACCTATCCATTCAACGAGGTACACACCCTAAATCAAGTAACTTCAATCTTATCATTCAATATCAACATAAAAAATACATCCAATTTAACCAAAAACATCCCATTTGATTATGGAATACTTCTTTTATCAATTCCCCTCACATCACATTCATAAATCCAAGCAAATATATCAAATTTTTATATACATATTTCACGTCTAAGTATATATGTATGTCCATGCCGAAGCAAACAAATTATCCATTTACCTTGTCTTTTACATTAAGTATCATTATATCTCTTACTATACTTAGATGTACTTAATTCATTATGTTCATATGTTAATACACCCTAGACATGCTATAATACTTCTAGGATATATGTTGGGGTGTTACAGTCTATATGAAAGAATAATTTATTAACCCTAACCAACATCTTATATTATACCTCTAAGATACTTAATCAAGTTATTAGCAAATTGAAGGCTTATCCTAGTTAGGATAGGGTCAGCCAATCCTAATTTATTAAAAATAATATTAGGCATTTGGTTGATTTTTTCTAAGTTAGTCAATATTCTTATAACTGTAAGTGCACAACGTAGCTATACCTAGTGTCAGCAAGTACAAATTAATCCCATAATTACAGTGATTGCTAGTAATTACTGTTATTCTATTATCTAGTCTATGAATTTATTGTGATTTTTAATTAAAGAAACTAGTACTTAAACAATTAAAATAAACAAGCAGCAAGATTTAATCAAAGAATTAAAGGAAACACTTAGTAAATTATCGAAATTAGGAAATTACTATATAGGTTTTGAATCCCCCTAAACCTTTAATATATTGATCTTTTATTATTCAATTTTCTTGTTGATTTATTGGACCATGGAGACTCCTATAGTATGCTAATAGCTGATCTTGAGTTTATTAACAACTAATCCTAAAGTTTTCAACTGAATTACTCAGGTTAAAGTTTATATGATTGCTTTACCGATTTGTGAATTCCTCTATTAGGTTTGACCCTAATCTGGAAGATTTATGTCATCCTATATCTGAGGCTGCAATCAACTCCTTCCCATTATGGTAGATCTATTCATGAATTGGATTTTTTTTAATCTCTATATATGAAATTAACTTATGAACTAATATTTTGGATCTATTAGAACATAAATAAAAACACGTAATTGAATCACAATATATTAATCAATTGCATTAATAAAAGAGTCAAATCATATCAAAGTATTAACATAGGGCTCATCTAACCTAAATACTAACAAGATGTTTATTTACACATTATTGAACATGAACTCAAACATACAGAAAAAGAAAAACAAATTGAAAATAAAGGGATCATAACTCTAAATCTCCCTGGTTGTCTTCTATCGAGTATTCTTATGACGTAGAGGGTTGATCTTATATTCTAAAGGATCTTTCAATGAATTCTTATGTTTTTTGCTCCTCTGGGTTAAAATTGCCTCTTAAGCCTCTTCTGAGAATTTCATAAAGTCTCTATTTGTTTTCTCCTCCAATTGCCTCTAAAATAATTTTTTATATTAAATTCTAAAGTTTGGGTCAATGCACGATCTGATGCACGACAGTGCATCAAACCATGCATAGCCAAATTCTTTGTAAATTGTGAATCTAAATAGCCTGGGAGATATGCATGGGCAGATGTACGAATGTGAATCTCTTCTATGCATCGAATCTTCGATTTATGTTGTGTTTTCATATGAACACTTCTCCTTTAAGTCTGTAAAGGCAATTATACTCTATAAACACACTTGGAAGGAATTAAGTAACAAATGTATAATAGAAGTATAAAATATGAAGCAAAATACATCAAATATGGGTGTAAAAATATAGTCAAATATGTATCTATCAGCATCAAATTAATTTTAGCCCCTAACTTTTCTAATGCCCTATTGATTGATAAGCTACTAACATTTTAAGAGATAATAAAACTCCCTAGATCTTTTATATTCTAAGGTAGCTTATTCTCTAAATTGGTTGAGATCTCCCTACTCAAAGAAATATACTTCATGAAGTTTCTTCTTTTACTAAAAGAAATCTTCTAAGAATTTGAAGTCACATCATAATCTCATTGAAGTCAAAAGCATTAATTTTTACACTCTCACAGTTATGTCACTCAATACACTTAAGTATTTAGGGTGCAAAATATCAAGACTCTCAATCAATATATAATAGAATTCTTACCATAGGCTTGTAATAAAATCACAAATCTCCACCACTTATGTGTAAACTAGAAACAAAAATTCAAAGGTCTTTATACAAGTTGTAATGGGGCTTAGGAACAGTATGATTGGGATAATAATAAGGGTTAATTGAAGGAATTTTTCTACACGATATATTTCATGACTTGTTTGAAAATACACATAGGTCCTTTCATTACAAATCTATTGGTACCATAAAATTATTCACGATTTTTCCCTTTTTTATCACTCAAACCAAACATTTAATACCGCAATTCAAGAAATATGGGACCTTTCACAAATTTCAACTATTAACAAGTAAATAATGTGTATAACCTTCAAGGTTCAAAACAATAAAAAAGGTCTTCAAAAAAAAGGATAAAGGTTAATAAGTGGGTTTAATCAATGAAAAAGGCTAAGGCTCAACTTGGTTATCCTTAAAGATAAATTTAAGGGTGTGGTAATTTAAAAAAAAAGGCTTAAACAATTTGTTGAATCTAAAATGCCTTCATCATGTCAATGCTTCTAATTTAACAAATATGGTCTCAATATGCATAATTAAAGCTAGTTCTAGAATTATTCTACTACAAATGATAACACACACATGAAAGAATAATTTGAAAATTTTCTCTTAGGCTCAAAAGCTCACAAAAAGATTTGTATATATATGTGTAAATAATATGCAATATCATTCAACTTGAATATTTCAATAATTATTAAAAATATGACTTACAAAAGCAATTTTATTTTAGCTCTCATCCTTTTGTATACCAATTCAATCAAAATTCAACAATGAAATATAGTATTAATGGGCAAATTTTAACGAATTTAGAATATCAATTAATAAAATTCAATAATCAAGATTATATTGAACTTAATGAATTAAGATTCATTTAAACTCTTCCCCACACTTAAAATTGTACATTGTCCCCAATGTACATGATTGACTTATTTTGAGTTACTCAATATTGTAATAATAATAAGTGCACACGGTAGTTGTACCTAGTACCGATAAGTATAGATTGATCCTAGGAAGATGACGAATATTAGGAATGACCCTTCTCTTATTATCTAAAGTACGAATTAATTTTATATTTTTAATAAAAATAAAATAAAACTAAAACAATTAAAGAAATAAGAAACGATAATCAATGCAAAGATAGTAGAATTCACTTAAAAAACTATAATTATCAGAAATTAGTATCTAGATTTGAATCCCTTTAAACCCTTAACAGATTGATCTTTTATCATGTAATTATTTTATTGATGTATTGGATTGTGGAGACTCCTATGGTATGCTAATAGCTAACCTTGAGTCTATTAACAACTAATCCTAGGGTCTCTATCGAATTAGTTAAGTTAAATCTTATAAGATTACATTACTGATTTATAAGTCCCTCTATTAGGTTTGACCCTAATCCGGAAGATTTACATCATCCTATCTCTAAGTTTGCGATCAACTCCTTCTAATTACGGTAGATCCATTCACACTAGGATTTCTCAATATCTACATATGAAATCAGATTATGATCTAATATACTTGGGTTATTAGAATATAAATAAAACGCGTAATCAGATCACAGTATATC
>JANSVA010000218.1:21442206-21457771 GCA_025504915.1 Erythroxylum reticulatum
AGTGAAATCACTAAGTTTCAAATGGTAAACCTTAAAGAACTCTTTAAGTCCAAGGTCTTAATCAATGAACTTCATTTGTTAAGACCTTGTTGAATGCTCTTAATGTGTATAATGGGTAGGTCAATGCAACAAGTCACTTTGGGATCTAGAATCAACTCAATATCAAACAAAACTAAGCAGATAAAAGAGAATCAACAAGATTATAAATAGACATATATGAGGCTTCATATATTTAAGCTCCAAGTTCTACATCAAAACATCCCAATAACAAATTGAATATCCAACACTTGATTAAACTCTAATCAAGAATGTTCAACTACAAATTACAAATCTTAAACCTAAGAGTTCATAACAATATAGCTGAACATGGAATAAACTACTCCCCTTTGAAGCCTATTAAACTCCAACCATTGCTACATCTTCAAGAGAGAGGTGCCTAGCCAAGCATAACTCCAGGAGATTTCACCACGGGGAACCCACTAGAAGCATCCATGGTAGTAGTTGTCAGTGAAGGAGCAGAACAGTGATGTGGATGAGAGGGGATGAAGGTGTGTAGAAGAATTTTCTTCCTAGGGTAGAGAGAGTTAGTTTGTATATTGAACTCTCGGCTATCTCCCTTTTTCTTAACCTAAAATAGGTAGGTTTTAAAAAAAATGGGTTATGGATCGGGTTGCACAGTGGATAAACTTTCAAAAATGGTTCAGGTATTTGAAGGTTTGTAGTGGTGAACTTTTCCCGAAAGTTTTTGCTTGGAGTTTTTGGTTTCTCCGCTGCGGCGACGTGAACTTCACACCGCGACGAACTTTTCTCGAAATTTTTCTTAAATAATCTGCTGAGTTCGTTGAGATGAGGTGATCTTACGTCGCAACGAAATTATCCCAAAGAGTCTTTACTTAGGTTCTTTATACTTCGCCGTGGCGTAATATCACCTCTCGTCGCGGCGAACTTCCTGTTGCCTTGACTTGTTGACTTATCATTTTCAGCCTTCGTTCCTTTCTTCACTCCTTGCTTCTACTTCTTTGAATGTCCTACAATAAACAAATAGTAGTTTGCAGTATCAATTGTTCTTAGAAAAATTAATTTAGTGCAATTGATAATAATTTGTGACAATTTTACTCTCAAACTATATAAAGTAACGGCAAGCACTCAAGAGTCAAATTAAGCATAAAATCTAAAAATAAGACCCAAGAAGTGTAGTAAAAACTATGAAAATGTCACCAATTTATATAAGAAACTTGGGTTCAATCACTTGGTTAGTGATAAAGAATCGATTAAGTACAAAAGATAGATGGCATGGGAGTTTTGACCCCATTTGCGTCCTTTGCAAATAACTAAATGAGAGTAGAAACCATCTCTTTTTTAATGTACCTATAGTATGGCAATTTGGAGCATACTTTTGGTGATGCTACAACTGCCTAGATATACTTTTGAGTAGATTATGACTTTGAATCTAATTATAAGGTGTAAGAAGCATGGTCAGAGGAATGGTATGATTATTAAAATTATTTTTCATACTGTTATTTACTCAACTTGGAGAGAATAAAATAGGAGAATCTATAGGAGCTTGGTAGTAATTAATCAATAACTTATGGATCAAATTGTGAATTGGGTCCGAGCAGCCATTATCGCTAATGACAAACAAAGTTTAGTTATCCAAGAACATAAAGTGAACTTGTTGCTATAATGTTATCTACTATAGTTAAGTGTTGTTAATTTATGTAATGGATAGCTACTTTATTTTTTGGAAGATAATATAATTCTCTATAAGGATTTTTATAATAGCTTTTGCTAAGGTAAAACAATATTTCTTTAACTTTCAAAAAAAATAAAACAAATAACCTTCAAGGTTCAAAACACTAAAAGGGTCTTTAAAGAAAAATAGGATAAAGGTTAATAATTTGGGTTTTATCAATGAAAAAGGCTGAGGCTCAACTTGGTTATTCCTAAAGGTAAATTTTTAGGTATGGTAATTTTTAAAGAAAAAGGCTTAAACATGTTGATAAATCTAAATGTCTTCATCATATCAACACTTCTAATTTAACAAATATGGTCTCAATATGTATAATAAAGCAAGTTCTAGAATTATCCTACTATAGACATTATCACACATACGAAAGAATAACAAAAGCTTTAAAAATTTTGAAAAATGTGTTTTTTCAGCTCAAAAGTTCACTAAACAAAAAATTGGGTATACATGTGTGTAAATAATATGTTATTTCATTCAACTTGAATGTTTCAATGGTTACGAAAAATATGACTTAGAAAACTAATTTTATTCTAAGCTTTATCCTTTTGCACACTAATTCAAATCAGTATTCAATAAGGACATATAGTATTCATGGGCAGATTTCAACCAATTCAAAATATCAGTTAATAGAATTGATAATCAAGATTATAATAAGCTTGAAGAAAATAGTTCAAAATTCAATAAACCCTATCCTTACATTTAAAATTCTACATTGTCCTTAATGTACACAATGTTAACATGTATAATGAGTGAGAGGGTTGGGTTAGTACTTTCCTGAATATGACAATTTTTGATTTGGATGCATCCAACATGAGACTAACATCCTTGCAAACTATAAAAGAAAGGGATAAAAAGAATCGAAAGAAATAGCATAATAGAAAATAAAATCATATTCTATTATGAAAGCAAAAACAAGATATTATCATAATTGAAATAAAATTAAAACTAACTCATAAGTTGCCTCTTATGCAGTGCTTCAATAACTTTGGTAACTCGACATATCATACACGTTTAATGTCATCCTGGATCAATAATTAGCGGATTGCTTCCACCTATTTCTTTGCACAAGAGTTTTATAGCCTATAAGTAAGCCACTTGTTACAAGATAATCGTAAGGACATATTGATTAGATTAATAAAATCATTAGATGTTATTAATGCCCTTTTTAATGGAAAATTGTTAAAAACATTGGGAATAACAAAACTTCCTGTATCATCAGCTAGCTCAAACATTTTTATTTAAAGAAGTGAGAACCCTTTGTACTTAAAGTTACTACCAACACTTCATCAGTAGTTTCCTTACTTGGTTCCTCAGCCAATTCTTCCTTAACCACCATTATCCACTCTTCTTCTTCTTCTGAGACAAAGGTTTCTGGCTCATGTTCTTCAATTATTTCCTGAAACTTCCTTATTTTCTCTTCCTGAATGGAGATTTCTTCTTCTTTTCAAAGCTTTTCTTGGAATGTCACTCCATTCATGAAGTCAACCCTTGCCTTTTTTTTACTCTTGAATTCACACTGATCAGCTTTTACTTCAACAAAGAGTTCCATTAATTTATCTGTAATGCTTGCTTCCCCTACCTCTTTTTCTTCTGAGAGCTCATCTTCAATATTAAGGGTGATTGTCATTCCAAATTCATTAGGATTAGGCAAACTCCTTAGCTAATCGCTAGAAAATATCTCTACTAACTGATCGATTTGAGTTACCATATTCTGTATATGAGCTTCTGTTTATGGATGCCTCATATTTGATTCTTAAATAAACTCAGTCATCATATCTTTCAAAGAAGTAGTTACCTCCTTACCTTCTTGAAATGTATGTTTATTCATTAAATCAACTATTGCCTCTTCTTCAGTCTGAGATGGTTGGAAGCTCAAATTATACTTATCATATGCAAGTGAAGGAAGCATCTTATTGAATTCATGTTGACTAGCTTCTCTCTGGGCAAGGCAATCCATTAGTCAATCTGTAATACTTTCATACCGTTGTTCTTGTTATAGATATTTAGTTGGAGCATGGTCATTCCATTTATATTATACATATTCTCATATGATGGGCCTTAAGGTCGGTTGTACATGTTTGGTTACTCCCATATATACGTCGGTTGAGCTTCTGAAAATTTGTAAGGAAACGGCTCGTTAAAATACAGTGATGTTTCATATTGCAAAGGCATATCCTAGCTCCCATAATAATAATTTCTTCTTCATCCATCCATTATGACTTATGCCTCATGCATTGTCAATGTACAGAAATTCAAAAGACAGTTAAATGAAAAAGAAAAAAATACAAAATATACAATAAAACAAAATAAATACAAAAGCTAAAATAAAATAACAAGATAAAACAAAATAAAATGAAAATGACTATAAGTAATAGCATTCGGGCTTTCCTAATATCAAAGTCCCTAACAACGATACCAAAAAAACTTGATTGACTTATTTGAGTTAGTTAATATTGTAATAACCACAAGTGTACGACGTAGCTATAACTAGTACCAGCAAGTACGAATCAATCCTAAGAAGATGATGAATAGTAGTAATTACCCTTTCCTTATTATCTAGCCTATAGATTGATTTTAGATTTTTAATAAAAAGAAAATAAAAACTAAAACAATTGAAAAAATAGGAAACGATATTGAATATAAAAATAGTGGAATTCACTTTAAAAAATATCGTTATCAGAAATTAGTATTTAGGTTTGAATCCCCTTAAATGTTTAACAGATTGATCTTTTATCATGCAATTGCTTTGTAGATGTATTGGACTGTTAAGTCTCCTGTGGTATGCTAATAGCTGACATTAAGTCTACTAATAACTAATCCTAAGGTCTTTAACTAAATTACTCAAGTTAAATATTATAGAATTATGTTACTGATTTATGAGTCCCCCTATTAGGTTTGACCTAACCTGGAAGATTTATATCATCCTATCTTTAGGATTGCAATCAACTCCTTTTAATTACGACATATTTATTCACACTAGGATTTCTCTATACCTAATATGGAAGATTTATATCATCCTATCTTTAGGATTGCAATCAACTCCTTTTAATTACAACATATTTATTCACACTAGGATTTCTCAATCTCTACGTAGAAAATCAGATTATGACCTAATACTCTCGGGTTATTAGAACATAAATAAAACTCATAATTAGATCATAATATATCAAACATCCAATTGCATTAATAAAAGAATCAAATCATATTAAAGTATTATCATAAGGTTCATCTAACCTAAATACTAATTGGATGTTTAGTTACACATGATCAAATACGAAATCAAACATACATAAACAAAAATACGAATCGAAAGCAATGGGTTCATAATTCTAAATCTCCCTGGTTGTCTTGTAATGAATGCTTTTGTGATATAGAGGCTTGATCTTGTATTTCAATGAATCTTTCTATGATTTCTTCGTGTTTTCTACTTCTTTGGACCAAAATCGTCCCTTCTAGATGAACTCCACATCTGGAATCACCTCCAAGAGTCTGCCCTTTAATACCTATCAACTACATCCTCTTTCACCTCTTAAAACACCTCTTTATAATGAAATTTAGGGTTTTGGGTCTTCAGGTTCAGTCTTGAAGAGAGTAAAGTTAAAATCCTCACTGATAACCCAGGGACCAACCACTCTATTCCATAAATCTAACAAACTCTTCCACAACTCCTTCCTTTGGAAGGTATAATTAGACCATATACAACAGAGGATAAAATATACACATCCTCTAGTTTGAAGTGTCATCTCATATGCATCACCTGCATTTCCACTTGCAAGACATCAACCTCAATAAGGTCTGGATTAAATCTAATGATTATTGTCCCAAAGTATGTTTTTGATGATTAGTAGTAAATTTCCAATTTATACCCAATTTATTTAGATTCAAAATATTTTTAACTTTAACCTTAGTTTCCAATAGAGCAATAAACATGGATTTTCTTGATAAGCAAAATCCCTTAAAGTTAAATTCTTCTTAGATAGTTGATACCTCTAACATTACATGTAAACTAAGATGTCGAGTAGATATTTTTTATTTAAAGCCTTTCTTTTTCTTACTTCTACCTGCTCCTCTTGTAACCAAAAGATGTTCCTGTATCATTTCCCATTACAAAAGAGAAGGTTTCTAGGGATCCACTTCCAGTTAACCTTACAGGAGAATTCAATTATTATAAAGCCTCATTCTTTTCCTCATTTTTTATCAGGAGTGGACATTGGAATATTTCCAATTGGAGAGACAGAAGTTACAACCTATTCATTACTCACTAATTCTAAGTTTTCCTATAACACAATCTCTTGGTTTGACTCTTTTAGTGTGTACTCATGACCTATAGGCTCATCCAATCCTATAATCTCTTCATAATTTCCTCTACCATAAGTATCCATCTTTCTCCTTAAGATTTCAGTGATAGCTTCCATTGGTATATACTATAGACACTATCTTCAAACAGGATACCAATTGCTCCCAATCTCATGTCTGATAAACTTTTTGGCATATTTTGCATTGACTCCATGTTTACACATAGCGTTGCATATATAACCTTTTTCTTTTTACAGTGCTATCATCCATATAAAGAGGAATTCCAAGATAGCTACCTATGATTCTAAGGCCTTTAGTATTCCAGTATTCAAGTGGAATATTATGTAAATGCACCCATACAGGAACAGCTTGGTTTTTGATAGAATTTACCTGAATCCCTATTCTCCATGGCTAAAGAAGTACAGGTTGGTTCAAGATATGTCAAGGACCCTCCTCCACAACTTTTATAATAGAATATTTAGAGGAAAAGGTAAATAACAACATATTTTTTTCTATTTTAAGTACTTCTAGTAAACCTCTATTCTTTCATGAAGTTTGTGTCTATTTTTGAATAACTAGAAATGCAGGTCTTCTTTTCTAGAAGAAGCCAATTAAGGAAGCTTCCTAAGTTTTTGCATCGGCTTAGAGAAAATCCAATTTAGGGAACACCCAATAATCTGCCATCTTCTTCTTTTAGATGACAATAATGTTACAATCTTGGCTCTCCCCTAACTATTGTTTCCAACTTTTCCTAACTTGTGGTTGAAGAATAGGAGCATCCTTAGGAAGATATAAAGAAGGAAGAGAAGAACCTACTGCACCTTTTGAAGGCAAAGGAGGGAATTTAGCGGTGGACAAGTGAGCAGCAGACGTTATTGAAGAGTCAATATTTTCAACAAGGAAAGGTTCAACGGTGTCATGGACAATTTTTGCTAAAATTTATTTCCAAAAAAGGGATATTGAACAAGGTGGGAAGGAAGTAAAGAGGATGAGGACCAAATAACCTTTGAAGGGAGAGAATGGTGAAAGGTGAAAAGAAAAATTAGAATTGGATTAGTTTGATTTTGAACATTGAGGAAAGAAAATATGATGGGAGGATAGTTAAGTGAGGGGTGAGCAAACAAAGACTCCAAACATTGAAAGCTAATCGGGTGGAAAGTACTTCATTGCTCCTTCAACAGATCTCCTTCAATAACCTCGAACTTTGAAGAATACTCTGACATTCTTACTAGCATTAAGTTATTGTCACTCAGTGTCCTCCTTTGCAACTTGGTAGTAGAATTTTAATTTAAGTCGTCTTACCTTTAGTTAGAATCCCCTATCTAAGTCATCTTTTTTTAATTCTTTTAATTTTAATTTATTATAAACATATAAAATATTCAAATTTATATCTTTATTTTAGTTTTAAATATTTTAATATTTCTAATTAAGTATTTTAACTTTTAAAAATCAGACAATTCAACCCAAAGTATTCTGTTAAAATTTTATTAATGTAATTAAAAAATAATATGAAAATTAAAATTTAAAAGAGTTACACAACATTTTTTCTTACATATTTTTTAAATATCAAGGTAATAATTTCATTTATATTTATTGGTACAAATTCAAAATCATATGAACAAAGATGAAAAATCTTATAACCCTGTAAATATTAATTTTTTATATTGTTTTGTTAATCGCATTAATAAAATATTAATGAACACAATTTTCTAATTGAATTTTTCAAAATTTTAAAAGTTAGAGTTTTTAATCAATTGTCCTAATTTATATAATAATTCCATAAATCTCTTCATTAACAGGTGACAACCCTTTGATATTTCTCAAAAAAAAAAACAACCCGTTGATATTCTAACGGAAGGAAAACAGAAAACTACCAACAAAGGACGGCGATGACGGTTTCACTATATTTCACCGACATGAAACTAACCCAAACCAAACCCATGTTAGCTCACGTGATTGTGTTTGTTTACAAACATTAACTGACACACCCATTCGATGCAAGTGGGCTTTAAGAAAAGCAAAGAAGCCCGAACTGCGGTCTCATCCACCACATTCTTTCTATGCCAGTTAAACTACCGAATGGACTAGCCCCTCATTCCGTTGGTCTAACCTATATATTTAAATTTTTTTTTTTTTCATTACAGGTTTTTTAAATACGATAAGTCTCATTAAATCTTCATTTCTATAATGATTATAATAATAAATAACCACGGTTGGTGGTGACTGTGAACCAAGCTACAATAATCAAAAGAGACAAAAAGATTGAGCTAGACGCAGTAGAGGAGCCGCTGCCGAATATCATTCCGAAGTAATCCCCATCACTGCCACCACTGGACCCCCCCATGCCTCCGCTGCTGGTCCCACCGCCGTTGAATCCATAATTGGAAACACCATTTCCATTGTCCCTGCAAGATTGAATAATTCATAAGCAAATGCATCAAACCACAACATTCATGGCATCCTTTTACCAGAGAAAAGAACGACATGATTAGATAATGAATGTAGTAGTATACAACAAAATTCTTAACCGTTGATCATAACAAGTTCCAATAGGTAAAGAACCCTCCTAGCGTAAGACCCACAATTTTTGACTTTTCATGCACTAATAATAGCGGAAAGTCTAACAGAGTGCAACAGCTCATGCTGTAGAGGCTCAAAATGGTTATGTCATTTCTCATTTCTCTCACATCACATGGGGTTAAAAGCAGACTGTGGGGTCAGGTGGGCTCGCTGCCCACAGGACCAGAACTTTTTTTTCGAAATGCAGTTCACGTATTGGTTTAAGTAACATAAGCTTAGTTCACATAATATGATAGAGAACCAGGCAAGATTTATCTACTCTAAATGATTTGAAAATAATCATTTATTAATAATAAGGTATAACGAAAATTAGAAGAGATGCAGTAACAATGCATCAACAAGCAGCGAAGGGTAAGGTAAGAATTAGAAAGCAATAAAAGCAAATAGGTATACGTCTGGGGGAAAGCTGCTTTTCCAATACCGATGATGTGAGGTAGTTGTTGAAGTGGAGTTAATATGAAATAAGAAAGTGTAGGACCCACGATGTGACTCGATAGCATGAATTGGCTGGAAAGCACATTAAACCTTCGTCTATTAGATACATATAGGCCTTTTGCAACAGGTAGCTGCTGCTTTCGCTTGACCCATTCTTATGTAACATGTAAAAACTTTTCTTCTTCGCTTTAACTCACATGGGAAATAGAATCGCGAACACAATAAAGACATTGGTATATTAGAAAAGTAAAGAGGAGTCCTATATCTACAATTATAGTCTATGTATATAATACAATAAACACTTTGGATGTCCAAGGACCAACAACAAAGTAGCAACCATGGAGTCTTTACTCCCCTATAAAGAAACGCAAAACCCAATACAATCCCGAGGACGAAAGGAGGTAACTGACAAAAGGAACAGAAGATTAAGACAAATGACCAGTAAGGCTGTTGGACCTCTGTAACCAACAAGATTCCCACTGCATACCCGGACCCAGACAAGACAATTTACACACTGGACTCCACTTCTTAGAAACTTGAAAAATACTATCGATGTTACCAAAAGACGTAGATACCCTAGTGATGTCCATTACATGTACAGTTCACTTTTATTGTCTATCCAATTATCGTTTATCAAAAGAGTTATAAGTAATTAAATAAAATCAGATAAGAAGAAGGCACCTTTGACCACCAAGGACACCAACGTTCGTCGTGAGTTGGTCAATTAATCCAGCAGATTCTGGCTCCAAACTTGAAGCCCTCGAATACTGTGCACTTAGACCAGCCCCTGACGGCACAAAAAACGCTCCGTTTACCATCAAGTCACCGTCAGACCTCCAATTCCAAGCCGCCCACTCTCTCTCGTCTGCTTCCACCCGCTTCGTTATCTGTTCAATTTACACATTAAATCTTTTCAAAATAAATTAGAGGACCAATTATCACATGCATACCTCCTTAGCGCTAGGATCGGCCGGTGCTGTGTACCGATTCCCCTGACTATTGATCGTAGGGTTCGCACTACCCCCTATCGCATACATCTCCCAGTGCGTGAAATCATTGTTGACCACGTGTATATAACCGCTTCTACAACGAGGCATACGCTGCACCAAACCCACACCGAAGCGGTTAAACGCCAAAGTAACCTGCATACCCGCATCTAGGTCGTAACTGTCTTCGTGACCCAACAGCATTACATCATTATGGTGGGAAAAATAGTTGTTCGATATTGTGATCGCAGTGGACCCCATTATAGCGTCGATCAGACCATCAGTACAGTGCGACAAAGAGCAATGATCTATCCATATATTTGATGAACCGAAAATAGATATCCCATCGCCGTCTGACCTCCCCCTGTACCCAACATGCGTCGGTGATGAGGCTATCATAGTGTGGCCCGATGGCTTGCAATCGTAGACACGGATGTTGTGGATAATCACGTGGGATACGTACTGGAGAGTTAAACAACCGTTGCCAGTTATTTGTACGTTAGCTCCGCGACCGTCTACGGTTTTGTAGCTGTTGATAATGAGTTCGTGTTTGAGGCTGATGAGCATGTTAGTGGAGAAAACTATCCAGAGGGGTTCTTCTTGGATTACGCCGTAACGGAGTGTGCCCGGAGTTGGGTGCGCCGGGTCGTGATCTGAGGAGTCCGTTACGACGTAGATCTGACCACCTTTCCCGCCGAGTGAGCCTCGGCCGAACCCGATGGAGCAGTCGGCTAGTCGTTGCCGGTTGGCTGCCCAGTTGGAATCGCAACGCCAACAGTCATCGATGGGGTTTCCGGTTCGGCACTGATCTTTGAGTTGTGAGGACAAAAGTTGTCTTCTTGATAGAGAGACATTGACTCTCCTACATGAGTTTTAAAAATGTGATATACTAAAGTAAATATTTTTAGTTTTAACGACAATGTGAAACTTGGGAAGATAAAATTAAGCCGATAGCTATGCCTGAAAAGGGGAAAAACAACAGACAGAACCTAGAAAGACTGATATCCGGTTTAAAACAGAGGAAACAGCCGCATGCTTTGTTTGGTTGATTGGAAAATGTGATTCAACCACAAGAAAAATAAAACTCTGTATATCGAAATCGCTTGCAAAATGAATAGACAAGCTCTCAAACAAAGGCGACATGTACACTCGTTCTTCAATTCAAGCTAAATGGAATGATGATTAGGCAAAAGAGCATGTAAAACCTAGCACCTAGAGGTAACCAAGTAGAGTTTTGACTCCGGAACAGAAATGACACAAAAACCTAAACTGTGGAAACTTACCTTTCTCGAAGGCATAAACTTGCAGAACCGTAGAAGCAACGTACAAAACTATGTATTTGACGAAAACCAGAAGATGGTTTAGAAGTTGGGTTGAAAAGAGCTCTCACCTTTGCACGTCCAGAGCCACAGATTCGGGATCGGAGTGTTGGTGTGAAAGCGTGAGATTAAAAGTGGAAGAACTTGAAGATACACTGAAGAAGCCGCAGATGTAAAAGAAGAAAATGCATATACAAGGAAGCATCCTTGAAGAAGTCAGAATAGAAATGCGGTTCAAGTATTTATTGCATTACTCTTTAGTTCTACGTGAAAGTAAGGCGGCTTGAGAGACTGACGAATGGACTTCATGCTCCTGAATGCTCAGAAGCAACAAAATCTAGGAAGGTGAAATTTTGGGGAAATGTGGCAGTTGTTTATAAAATAAAAACAAGATTATGATAATACGACATAGTAAATAATTCTAAAAAGTGTTACTTTCTGTTAAGCCGTTGAAGGTTCTCATCTAATTGTTTCAATAAGGAAGAAGAGCACGGAGAGAAAGAGATCCAGGGGAGGCTCTAATAAGGGGGAGCTTACCATAACAAAACGTCTACCTTTTAATAACATTTCATTTTAACTAAACCATCGTCTACGTCTCATTTCATTTTTAGCCAAGTCGATTTGTTCTTCCTTTGATTTTGCTTCCCACGTTAATTCTTTACTTTCTCTTAATTCATAGAACATCTCATATCGAGCTTTGGAATTCTGAAAGGCTGAGGTATGCTCTACCACTCTCTTGCTTTCGTTTCTTCCATGAGTCTCGCATACCTTTTCTCTTTCACTTTCTCATATTCGTTTCTTCTGCTCTGTCGCACACCTGCTTTCCAAATGGGTGAATTCTTTTAATGGTGTGCGAATTTTAACAAGGATATGGGTTGGGTGAGTAACATAAAAAATTGGATGTGGTTTCAAGATCAGTGTTTCTATTTTGTAAGAGTTTGTATTTCTTCTGTCCTGCACTACATGCAAGATCAAGACACCCCATTAAGCGTTACAAGAAATTGCTTGCAAATATTTTTCCTCGTTCTCCGATTAGCCACTATCACATTTTATCCTTAGTTGTATTCACTGCGTATGTGTATCTTCTATTGCAAGATCTTTAAGAGAAGTGTAAAATAGAAATTGGAAAACTGTGTACTGATAAATCTTGAATTTAAACTTTAGGGCCTTTAGTTAGCTTACTTATGGGTCGTTTCATCATGTTTGGGGTTTGGAGTACTGATTTTCATTAGTTCAATCCGCTAACTTAAGGGTCTAGTTTTGTGCTTGTTATGTGTTTTTGTAATTTACCTGCTTTCCCTTTGTTTAGGATAGTTTCTTACAAACATCAGATCTTGGTAACTGAGCGCTTGTTGGGTGAATAAAAGGAAAAAGGAAGTTAAAGATCCTTTTGGATAACTATGTACAGGTTGATATGTTTAATTCGTTAACTTTTGGGGATTTCTAGGTTGAGGTGTGAATCACTTATGTTGAGTGAGCCAACTTGATCGTTTTTGCTAACTTCAAACAATGGAGTTTTCTTGAATGTGTATAGAGATAAGCATAGTGATATGCCATGCATGGCATGAATTATTTCGTATATTATTTTGATTCCTTTAAAACCTTTTTCATTGTGTTCTCTTCTTATTTTGTTGTCAGGATGAACAACTAAATGATAGCAAGATCAGTAAACTTTGTGAATATGCTTCTAGAAACCCTTTCCATATTCCAAAGGTACAATACTGGTCTATTTTTGTCTAACCAATTTTGCTTGTATGTTTTTCATGATTAACTAGGATTTTCAAGTATGATTCTTGTATCCACTTCTTCTTAGTAATTGGACTTAAAGAGCACACAAACTCAACAACAAAGAAAAGGTTCAGGACCTTTGACTTGCAAGTTTGTGCTAGAACCTTTAGTTATACTTGGTTGATGTAAGACAAAAGACACTATTTGACTTTGAAATTAATCTTTCATTGCTTTTCTGATCATTTTTGCCAACCCCTATATGCAAATGTGCTTCATATGCTAACGTAATACTCCAATTGCTATACTCTTCCTTAACAAATTTTTGCAAAGATTATCTGATCAATGATTCAAATGCAATGAGCAGATCAGTAGTTATCTCGAGCAAAGGTTACAAGGACTTGAGAACCGAGCAGTTCCATTATGTAAAAGTCGTTATGTGTATCTATGGAGAGTTGATGGTTTCTTGCAAAGAGCAAATATGAGTTTTATTTAACCATATTAGTATATGTGAAAAGTTCTATTAGTGAATTTTTGTTTTTTACTTGTTTTCTTGAATGGAATACATTGATAGTTTGATATTAATACATTCTGAACATCATTAAACCATTTACTTTACTATATTGAATCACTTTGGTCACAAATCAGAATTTTTACCCTAAAGTTTAACCTTTTGACTGTTTTGATTACTAATTCTTTTGTTTTGGTTAGATATCCAATGAATTAGGTGGTATATATAAAAATATTAAGACAATATATAGATGAAGTTCCTTATCATACACCTTTGATTGTGTTCTTTGATAAGCGATTTGATTCATCATGGAAATTTGGGCATCTTAAAAGGGTTTCCAGTTTAATGCAAGCCAGCAAAAGAAATGAATCCTTTTTTGTTTTTTCATTTATGCAGTGTTTGTATTAGTAGGATATTCAAACATTTTTTCTGGACAGTTAGGTCCTGACACATTACAAAAATCTTATCTTCTATTTATCCGTGCCTATGGTAAATATGGACGGAGTTGACTCATATTGTTATTGCATTTGCTAATTTTAGATTCTTAATCTCACTTGGAGTAAGTCAGGGTAGTTTTTGCTTAGAATATGTTAATTTCTATATGCTCGGCTTCATAAAACCAGGTTGCATTTGACTGTGGAAATGCTCTTTTTTATTAAAAATGAATTTTTGGGATAGTGCCATTAGATATTGTTAGCAAGAAATGTATGCTCTAAAAGTAGACATCTTAAGGAAAAATTTTCATATTTTTTTATCATTTTTCTGGTTTTTCTACATGAAGTTATGTTTGTGCAACCTTAGGTGTTGAATCTGGAATGTTAGGTCTGATAGAGTAGCTGCAGGAGAAAAATGTTTTGGGTGCCTTATTGTTGTATAAATTTAGGAAGGAAATTTTTGTTTGAAAGCTAAGACATAGATGAAGATAATGGAACCTTTCTTGCGCCAAAATTCGTTGTCAATTAATATAGTTTATTCTCCAAAGTTGGTGCATATTTTAGGTCATAAAAAGTGAACAACCCCTTTTTGCATGACATAACTTTTAGCACAGACCTCCTCGTCCTATGATATTTGGTGACCATTTAGAGATCATCAATAGGAATAGATAGCAACTTCATTCACTAAATTTTGAGGTTTATAGCTTAAGTTATGATTTTTCAAAGTTAGCTAGTTACTTTTCATTTGGTCTACTCGAATTTCAGCTTAAATTCAGTTTTTGTTCATTGCCTATGAATAGTTCAAATGTGGTTTATCCTTGATTGATTATGCTTTTTCATGAATCCTAACTCATATTTCAAGCATTTAGCTACATAAATATTAAGTTACAATGCTTGTACATTTGTCACGTCGAGGGAAAATAAATTTGACATTACAGTTGCAGAACTTCAATGCTTCTCAATCGGCAATTACTTTCATACTAATCTGATTCATTTTTCGTTTTCATGACATATGCTACTTCATTAATTTGGTCACTTGAGAGCTTCTTCTAATTCTATTTAGTTTTGTTTTTTAATGACTGACAGGTTTGAGCACCCAATTCAGTTTTCAGTCTCCATGCTGTAGGACAAACAATTATGAAGATTACTCATAATTGCCGTGTGTGTTGGCATTTCTTCAATTGTTCGTTAGATCTTTGGTGTGTTTTAGTTGTCAAAAGGAATCAAGCCTTTGACGTTTGGCAGTATTAGATTATCTTGAAGGTACGATTAATGTCTACATAATGGATTTTCTTCGTGGAGTGGGATAAGTGTTCTTTTATGAATAGGCTTGAGGTTCTTGCGACGAGTTCAGATCTTTTGTATCATTTAGTTTGTTCCAACGTTGTGGAGCTTGGTAAGAATAAGATGTTGTGCCATGAGCACAGATACTCATGCCAAAAGCCAAGCCAACTCTGTAACATCCCATTACCTGTGAGAAGGTTAGAATAGTAAATATGAGTGTTCAATGAGAGATAAGAAATGCATGTTCA
>JANSVA010000218.1:21457871-21480138 GCA_025504915.1 Erythroxylum reticulatum
AATTAAACATATCAACCTGTACATAGTTATCCAAAAGGATCTTTAACTTCCTTTTTCCTTTTATTCACCCAACAAGCACTTAGTTACCAAGATTTGATGTTTGTAAGAAACTATCCTAAACAAAGGGAAAGCAGGTAAATTACACAAACACATAACAAGCACAAAACTAGACCTTTAAGTTAGCGGATTGAACTAATGAAAATCAGTACTTCAAACCCCAAACATGATGAAACGACCCTAAGTAAGCTAACTAAAGGCCCTAAAGTTTAAATTCAAGATTTATCAGTACACATTTTTCCAATTTCTATTTTACACTTCTCTTGAAGATCTTGCAACAGAAGATACACACACGCAGTGAATACTACTAAGGATTTAAAATGCGATAGTGGCTAACCGGAGAACTAGGAAAAATATCCGCAAGCAAATTCTTGTAACGCTTAATGGGGTCTCTTGATCTTGCACGTATTACAGGACAGAAGAAACACAAGCTCTCACAAAATGAAAACACCGTTCTTGAAACCACATCCATTTTTTTATGCTACTCCCCCAACCCATACCCTTGTTAAAATTCACACACCATTAAAAGAATTCACCCATTTGGAAGGAAGGTGTGCGACAGAGTAGAAGAAACAAATGCGAGAAAGTGGGAGAGAAAAGGTATGCGAGACTCATGGAAGAAATGAAAGCGAGAGAATGGCAGGGCATACCTCAGCCTTTCAGAATTCCAAAGCTCGATTTGAGATGTTCTATGAATTAAGGGGAAGTAAAGAATTGACGCGGGAAGCAAAATCAAAGGAAGAACAAATCGACTTAGCTAAAAATGAGCTGAGACGCAGACATTGGTTTAGTTAAAACAAAATGTTATTAAAAGGTAGACATTTTGTTATGGTACAGAGTAGGGATAGAGTTAGTGGGACAGAAGATCTGCTCCCCTAATAAGGACAACCTAAGAGGAGTCTCTAAACTAGAGTCAACCGCCATTCCTACCTAGGTTGGGGCATCTTGTTAGGGTATTTTAACGTTGTGTAACTTAATTTAGTCTGCTTATTTATTTATTTATATAGAGCTTTGGTAAATATATAAATAAGATTTAATAAAATACGATAAAATTGATAAGTCTAACGCTTTCTACCTTGCTTATTAATCATTATGAATGAAATAACAAAAGTGAATACTAGAACGCCGATCTAAAATATGAAAACTCCACTTATCTCTTTCTCTTTTCAATTTTTCACTACCTAAAGGTCCCTCAAATCGTCTATACCCCTTAGCCAGTACCTTCTCTGTCCCAACAAATCCTAACCATCTAATGTAATAAGTTAAATGGTTAGGATTTGTTGGGATAGAGGAGGTACTAGATAAGGGGTACAGACGATCTGGTCCCTAAGGTTCCTTAAATCCAATGTAGACAGTTCAAGTTCCTATTAATCAAAATAACATTAGCTTAGGCCATTGCGAGTATTTTCCTAATTGCATAAAAGATGGTAAATTTGTCGTTTATGAATAAACAATTTTTCTTTTCAAATTTATAATTTGAACTATTTTATTCCATTAATAAATTATTAGATTATATAGTTCTTCAGAAAATAATTTAATATGAATGCCATCTTAACTAATAATTAGTGCCTAGTTGTTTCTAAAAAATCAAAACAACTTGAAACCAAACGACCTCTTTATGTTTTAATCTTTTCTCCGACCAGAGTGGTCTTGATTTTTCCCTCTCTCGATCTATAAAAATTAATAAAAGCTGCAACAGAATTATTCAACTAGAATCAATGGAATCCATGGTAATTGAATATGAAATTTTAATAAAATTGTGACCATAAGGATTCCCTTTCACTTTTGTTTATCAATTGAATATTTAAAGATATCTCATAACATATCACTTAGCTGTTACTTATCTATACACAACCCAATTGTTTTTCCAAAGGTAATGTAGAATGGATTCATGAGTTGGATGTTGAGAACATCTTATGAGTAGGGATGATAATAGGTAGGGTTCAGTTCGGGTATTATTCTACCAATATTCATATCCATTTTTTATGACTCAACTCATATCTATATCCATATCTATTGATTTTTACGATTTACTATCCATATCCAAATCTATTGGATTGTTCGAGTTTTTGGATATCCATCGACTTATATAGCACATAAATATATAACTTCTAAATAGAAAATATAAAGAGCAGATTTTTGTGAATGATCCAAATCAAAATTACTTTAATAATAATAAGTCAAGATTTTGATTATATGTCTTAAAAAATTATAAAATTGGAATAATAAAAATTATAATGTCTAGTATAAAGACAACATATATTTTTCACAATTAAGAACTGGAACAAAGACTGAAATATCCAAAACTTCAAATTGTCTTTCCGTGAACTCCACTACATTCAAAACTCCATCTCCATATCATTTGCGTTATTATCATCCTATAAGAAAATAAAATATGATGAAAAAGGTAAGGAATGAAGAGTAAAATGGAGATTTTAAAGTTATTTCTTCTCAGAAAATATTAATATTTTATTATATTTAACTATAGATATTCAAGAAAAATAGAAAAATAGAATTAATAAAAAGGGGTAAGATATGGGCATCCATCAGTTCGGGTTATCACTAGACTCATATCTAAATCCATATCCACATCTATTTTTCAACATCCATTTTTTAACCTCCATGTATATTTTTTCAGGTCGGGTAGTACAGATATTAATCGAGTTGAAAACCCACTACCATCCCTACTTTTGAGAAATGATACTAATGATCTTCTTAATGAGTTGAAATACTGACAACCAAAGTTCTTATGACCTTTGTTAGTTTTTGTGGATGGAGGGTTCTGAATTTGATGTCAGAGAAGCCTCTAGAAGGTTGAAAGAAAAAAGGAGAATTTTATGATTTGTTTCTTAACCATTCCAACATTGGTTACATGCATATATGCTCCCTATTAGTTTAACACGTTATAACAGGAAAAAAAAACATACAACAACAATAATATGCTAATAATCGAAAATCAGGCAAGCTCCTTGATTCGCAAGATTCCCATAACAACTTAGTGCATATAATCATTCTAGCTACTTAGACGCCTTTTCATCCTTATAGGTCGTTTTGTATGAGTTGCATGACTTGATTCTTTATTAGTTGCATGGCTCCAATCTTCACATCCTGGTCCTTTGTCAATGTTTTCTTCATTCAAAGTTGGTTGCCGTCCTTGAGCATGAGCAACGCTATCATTCCCGTAGGCTTCAGAAAATACCTTGTCCTCAAGGTGATAAGAAGCTTTAACGTCTTCCCAATTTTCCCATTCGCTATCTTCAGGTAATAAACCAAGTCATTAGACTAAGACCATAGTATGTGGTGGATGAATAGAATGATCAATTTTAGAATCAAGGATAGGAAGAGATTCGATTGATAGGTGGGTACTAATAAAAAGAGGTGGTAACGCAACAATTGAAGAAGGAACTGGGCCATGATGGAGTTTGAGTGGAGAACAGGAAAGGATGGAGTGGGTTTTAACTCCCTTCGATAATGCTAATTGGTCAGCCACAGGGCTAAGTTGTTCAAGCACCTGAAACAGACCATAATATCACTTTTGAAACTTGGAGATGCGCAGTGAGCTAAACTGGTTTGCCTTTGAGGTTGAAGCTTAATATAGACCCAATCAGTTATGTTGAAAGATACCTCATGTTGCTTAGCATTTGCTTAGGTTTTCATCTGTACTTGAGCTTTAACTGGTTGCTTGTGTAAGTAAGAAAGCAAAGCATTATAGGAAGACAAAAATTGATCAATAGCTTTAATAGAGGAAGAGCCCGCAACATATTAAGGAATAGATGGAGGAGGTTTACCGAAAGAGATCTGGAATGGAGTCAAGCCCATAGAGGAGTGAACTATAGTGTTATATGACCACTCTGCCCACGATAAAAATTTTGTCCTGAGAGTATGTTTATGACTTAAAAAAGTACGCAAATATTGCTCAAGAATTTGATTTAAGATTTCGATTTTTCCGTCCGTTTGGGGGTGATAGGTCGTGTTAATGCGAAGTTTGATACCATATAAAGAGAAAATTTTGTGCAAAATTTTACTGATGAAGATTGGGTCATGATTGGAGACAATGATATGCGAAAGACCATGATGTTTGCAATCAATAAACAATTGAGCTACTTTATAGGTAGTGTAGTGTACAGGTAAAGCACAAAAATAAGAACTTTTCGAGAACCTATCAATCACAACCAAAATAACAGAGGAGCCATTAAAGATTAGCAACCCAGTAATAAAATCCATACCCAAATCTTCCCAAGGATCAACTGGGATTAGCAAAGGTTAAAGCAAGCCTGCTAGTTTTTTCGTAATATGCTTAGTTTATTGACAAACAAAGCATTCTCAAACAAATTTCTAAACATCAGAAACTATAATGGACTAAGAAAAGTTCTCACAAAGCCGACTTAATGTCTTTTGAAACCTCATATTACGATTAATGGGAGTATTATGGAACTCCATCAGAAGCAAGTCTTTAAAGCGACTGGAAGAAGGAATCCATTTTTAACCTTTATATAATAAAAGACCATTGGTGATATGAAAACCAAGATGAAGCTTTGGGTTTTGTTGAACAACTAGCAAGATTTCTTTAAATTCTGGTAACATAAGCAACTCTTGTTTCAACTCCTCGAGCCAAGCAAATTAGAGAATAGTTAAAATATAATAGGTAGCATCTTCTTGTGTTCGAGAAAGGGCATTAGTGACTATGTTGTGTTGACCCAAGTAGCCTAATCAAATATATTTGCTGATCAGGAGTTTGTAACTGTTGAGACATAAGTTCTTGGAGACTTTGATGGTCTGTCAAAATTATGAAAGGATGTCCCAATAAATATTGATGCCACTTTTTGACAGCCATAGTGATTGTTTATAGTTCTCGTATGTAAGTGGAGGCACGAGCAAGTTTGGGGCAAAACTATTTATTGAAGAATGTTATCAGCTGATTGTTTTGTTGAAGAACCACACCCATACATGACCCAAATGCGTCTATCTCCAAAATGAAAGGAATATCAAAATTAGGGAGGGCTAAGACAGGAGCATTTGTCATAACGTATTTTAAAAGCTCAAATGATTGTTGTGCTTTAGAAGACTAATGGAATTGGTCTTTCTTTAAGAGAGTAGTAAGACTAGCAGCTAGTTGGGCATAATTTTTGATGAAACGACAGTAAAATCCTATAAGACCCAAAAAACCACATAAGAATTTAATGTTATATGGTACTGGCCATTGCACCATTGCCTTAATTTGGAATTATCTGGTACCAATCCTTTCTTAGAAACAATGCGACCTAAATATTCTAGTTATTGTTGCACAAATAACAATTTGGAAAGCTTCAAATGAAATTTCTTGTGTAATAATTTATGAAATGTCTACTTTAACTGACTCTTATGCACCTTGAAGGATTGGTTGTGAACCAAAATATCATCAAAGAAAACAATTAAAAATTTACGAATAAATGGTTTAACTAGTTGGTTCTTAGTTGTCTAGAAAGTTGATGATGCATTGCATAAGCCAAATGACATAACCCGAAACTCATAGTGTCCTAAGTGTGTGTGAAAGGCTGTCTTTTGGATGTCTTCCTTCTCATCAAAATTTAGTGATATCATTGTGATAAATCTATCTTATTAAATCACTTTGCGCCTTGCAATTCATCAAGTAGTTCATCAATTGTTGGAATTGGGAATCTATCCTTCACAGTGGCTACGTTTAGAGCTCTATAATCAACACAAAATTGCTAAGATCTATCTTTCTTTTTCACTAGCAAAATAGAGGAAGAATAGAGGATGTGACTAGGGTAGATTATACCAGTTTTAAGCATTTTGTCAACTTGGGTTTCAATTTCCTATTTTTGAGAGTAAAGATAGCGATATGGGAAGATGTTAATAGGTGGTGAGTATAAAAGTAGGTGGATATTATGGTTAGGATTACGGCTAAGGGGAAATGTTGTCGGTAGCTAAAAAAGTGTTTGGTACCTACCTGTCAAGGAACTTTATGGTGTTTAATTGTGTTGGTACAAATTTTCATGGGTTGGTTTTGAATTTATTTGAATGTGAAAAAACTCAAAAACCCCAGCTATTTGAATTAATCTTTTAATATGTTGTACTGATGCAATTTCAAGCACTGTAAAACGTAATCCTATTAACTCCACCCTATGGCCATTTTTTATAAATTCATTGTTAACGTTACATAGTTCACTGTCATTGGACTGAGAACCATCAACCATTGCACACCCAGAACAATCTCAGCCCTACTCAAGGATAGAACATGGATATCTACCACCAATTTATGACCTTGGATTTGCACCTCAACTTTTGGGCAAGATTGATTGCATGTTATTTCAGATCCATTGCCAACTAAACACATTAAAAAGCTTTGTATTAAGGGTCTATAGATTAAGATAGTGAGCAACTCTTTCTTGATTAAAATTATGGGTGCTATAACCATCTACCAAAATATTAACAACCTTACCATTTATTTGTCCTACTATCTAAAGTGTTTCAAGCACCAGCTGTCTAGCCATGGCATTAAGGTTGATTTGGGCTAATCATGCATCTGCGGTACCCATCATCTCTAAGAGTATATCATCATTACCACCATCATTGTGCTGCTTTATTTCTGTCTCAGACACATCATCTTCTGCAATCAATAAAAATACTTTGATTTGCATTTATGGTTTGCTCCAAATTTCTCATCGCAATTGTAATATAACTTTTTTTCTTTTTTAAGGGCCATTTCTTCCCGTGTAAGGTGTTTAAAATTTTGGGTAAGAACGAGCTCGCAGCAATGCAGGTTATGGCTTAATGCTTGATCCCGATAAACTAATGGGTGCCACAGTGTTAGGATTAATAGCATTTGAAGGCCCCCTTTTAAAGTGAGAAGATCTTCGAATGTCTCGCAATTTGTCTTCTTGCAACCTTACTAGAGCTGTTTCTTGAGAGAGAGGGGCTGGAGTGCCTGTACTTCTCTTCATATTTCAGGAGTTAACCTCGAAATGAAGTAGCTAATCAGAAATGTCTGGTGTAACCTGACTATCCTATTGAATAATCCCTCAAAATCAGTTAAATAATCATTAATGGTCCCTCTTTGAATCAACTTGAACAAGGCACCTTCCAGGTCATCGTAGTATGTTAGAGTAAATCTCATTTCAAGAGCATATAACATATTTTCCCACGTCATTATCTACCCATTTTGAAACATCCACTAAAACTAATAGAGGGCGTGGCCATCCATATAAAAAGAAGCCACTCGAATCCAATCTACTTTTAGGGTGTTATGGTAATCGAAGAATTGTTTTATCTTAAAGATCCATCCCAATGCATCAATTTCATCAAACCTTGGGACTTCAAGCCTCAAATGATACTTGTGACTGGAGAGTTTAGTAGACCCTGTTGAAGGATGTGAGTGAATTTGTGGTTGTAGGGAATGGGAAGATTCTACTGCTTTTGTTTTCTTTAGGAATAGAGAGAGAATCGAATTTGGACATTTTGGCTATAATCTCTTCTATTTTGGCATTGAGGGAAGATTGATTTGCAGTCAAAGTGGTTTGATTTACAGTCAACTTACTGATAGCATCCTCAAACCATTATATGATGGTCTTAGATCAAGTGCTTTTGGCCATGGTTAATGCTCTCAATGAAAGCACTAAAATTGTATAAATGGTGGGTTTTGAATTTGAGGTCAAAGACACCTCCAGAATGTTGAGGGAAAGAAGGAGAATTTTATGATTTGTTTCTTAACCATTCCGACATTGATTACATCCATATATGCTTCCTTTGAATTTGACACACTATAGCATAAATAATAAAGATGCAAACGTAATAATGCTAACAACAGAAAATCATGTAAGCTCCTTGATTCGTAGGATTCCCATAACAACTTTGTTAGACCCCAAATTTTTATTTTATTTATTTATTTATTTTCCTTAGAATTTAGTCATTAACTTAGTTAGTATAAGTAGCAATTAGAATTTAGGATATAAATGTTAGAATTAATATGGTAAGAGTGTGTAAAGGCAAAATTGGCAAGTCACTTAAGTTTGAATACATAAGGCACTAAAAGAAGGGCAAAGTGGACATTGCACACTCATTAAGGGTAGAATTGGAAGAAGAAAATGTTGTCTTGCATTTGAAAGAAGGAAAAACATGAATTGAGGGAGAGAAGAAGAGAATAACAAAAAGAGAGAAAGAAGTGAGAGTGTCGTGGAGAAGAGAGAAAAGAAGGAAGTTTGAGTTAGGTTTCATCTTTTCTTAACTTTCAAGAGTGATTTTAAGTTTGTTCAAGAAGAGAAAAAGAAAGAGGAAGAGAAGAGCTTCCATTTGAGCTAAACATCTTTTCATTTGGTGAAGATTCAAGGTAAGCTCATTTTTAATCTTTTGGATTTTTGGAAGGGTTTTAGTTTATGAAGCTTAGGAAATGCATGAGTTTAAGTATTCTAGAATCAATTTTAGTGAATATGCTTTGTGGGATTCTCAATTTAAATTCCTATTGAATGGGATTTTTTCCATTGTTAAAGGAAATCAAGAGAGGCAAGAGGAGCAAGAGGAGAGGCACATCTGAGCAAGTTTTTAAGTAAGGAATTCAAGGTGGGTTACATGTTATAGTTAAGTTAATAAGCCATAAATGTTTTTCAAATCAATAGAGTTAAATGATTTTAAATTGCTTCATAAATGTTGCATTTATTGCTCCTTGAATGATTTATGAAAGTGCTACATGTTTGGTATATAAATCTTGTTGATGATTTATGAAATGAAGATGAAAATGGTATTTGAAATCTATCATGCTTATGGAAAATTTGTTTCCGAAATGTACCTTTTGGACAATATGTTTTCAAGTCATGAAATACATGTTTGTGTGGGTTAGTGGTGGTCCATTTTGTTATGTCACATACACATTGACCATGTTAAAGGCTTCTCTCGCTTGCCCGTTAGTGGCATGGAGCTCCCTCATGAACTCCCTCATGTTTACGAACTATGCAAACTATTATGTGGCTTTGTGATAGTCAATTCTGTTATTATAGGATATTTGTAAGAACTCTCACATGGACCCACCCAAACCATTTTGATTGCTTATGTGTTTATTATGTGTTGACAAGTTTGATGAATATATGATTTGTGTTGCTTATGAATTGTTTGACAAGTTAAGAATTTGAGAAATAAATGTTATATGGATTCAAAGCAAAATTTACTATGGCAATGAATATGTTAAATGTTTTTTCTTATTTCTCGGCTATAAACTTGCTACCCATAAGCTTTTAAGCTCACACCCATTCCTCCCCATATCCAAGTGACAAGCAAGAGATTGAGTGACTGAAAGTCAAGGCATCACTTCGAAATCTGCATATTTTGTTTTTCAAGTTTTACTCATTCATATGTATTTCATATTTTTTGGATTAGGAGACATGATGTAATGTGGATTAAAATGCCCATTAAAGCTTTGTAAAACTCTTTTATTTTAATGTTAATGAAATTTGAATTGAGTATGGATGATGTGAGTTGAAATTACGTATACTTGAAGAACTTATCAACTTAAGTTGATGAACTTTGAACATGAATGGTTGTTACTTATAAGTGAGATGTTATGGAAAGAAAGATAGGATTTTGTAAATGATGAGAATTAATTGTAAGTAATGAGTCAAATGAGTAAAGATTAGAGAGTTTAATAGAATAAAGTTGGTAGTTGAACGGTTATGAAATAATGTTGCATTAGAGGAAGTGAATTTGGCACAATTTAAAGTGAAAGTAACATTAGGATAGATTTAGAAACCTTTAGAAAGGTTCTTGAGTGAATTCTGTCTCACCTATGTTTGTCAAACGGACATTAAGTCCACTAAACAAACTTTCTCGGATCTAGAAAGACCCTTAGCCTTGTCCATGTCCGTTAAACAGACATTAAGTCCACTAAATTGACCTTCTCTAGTTTGGAAAGACCCCTAACCTCATCCATGTCTGTTGAATGGACGTTAAGTCCATTAAAAGGACCTTCACGGGTCTAGAAAGGACCCCTAGCCCCATTTATGTCCATTTTGGTGCAATGTATGTCCATTTAGCAGACATTCGCTATACATTTTTAGAAATTTGTGATTTTGAACCTCTAACTGGAAAAATCTCTCTCAGTGTCTTCACAAAAGTTGTAGCTCTAGAAGATCTCTTCGAAACCATCCTAGAATGACCTTAATCTGACATTTCTATTGAAAGTTATGTTAATTATCCCAAAACGGGTAAATATGATTGAGAACATAATCATAAGAATGGATTTCCATATATCAATTGATCAAATAGGGAACTTTTGGGATGGTATGAGGAAGATGAACCAATGATGACTAATGAGATTTCATTGAAATAACCCCACAGGGTAATACGCTCATGTTTTATGAATCCATAGTTGGACTCCGAACCAATAAACTTAGTCCATGTAATCATTCCAACTACTTAAACGCCTCGTCATCCTCACAGGTCATTTTCCATGAGTTGCATGACTTGGGTCTTCATAAGTTGTATGGCTCTAATCTTCACATACTGGTCCTTTGTTTATGCTTTCTTTATGCAAAGTTAGTTGTCCTCCTTAAGCATGAGCAACACTATTATTAGCCCTGCTAAATAAGTAACTAAATTACACCACTTATGGATGTCTAAAGCTCACTTCTTAGGAGTAAAAGAATGGAATATCAACATTTATGGATCGCGATCCAATTACATAAACACCAAAATTGATACAAATTCATCAAAGTTATCTTGATATTTAACATATTGTAAACTAATTCCCTTATCTATTTGTTATCTGCATTGAGATGCTAAATAAGATTATTAACAAAGTAGTAGAGCATGATGCTAATTTCAAGTTCCATTATTTTTATGAAAAGTTAAACCTAATTACTCTCTTATTTATTGATAATTTATTCCTCCTTTTATGTGGAGTTAATACTAATTTAATAATCTCTTTATCAGTTCTTGAAAACAATTATCTAGGATATCTAGACTCTATATTAACTTCAACAAGAGCATTATACTAATTTTTACATTATTAGTTCAAAAGCTCTAATTCTAGAAACTTTAAGATTTAAGTTTCGAAAACCACCCTTTTAAGTATTTAGACATCCCTACATTTGCAATGAGACTCTACTTTAATAGTTTCTTACCTTTTTATGCCTTAACGTAAACGAATCAATCATTATGTTAAAAAAATGATATTTTTGTAAAAATTCTAGTACATTTTTCTCTCATATGTAGGCTATATGTACAGATACAATTAAACTTTGGGTAGAATTCTATTATAAAAAAACTCGTATAATTACTTAATCAGTCCATATAATATTTCTCATATAATTATCCAATGTAACAAACTCCTATATCAAATCATGTCCACACTCCCCCTTAAGTTGGAGCATAAATATCCAATATGCCTAACTTGCCAATTACATTATGAAATTCCCTTTTTGAAACTGCCTTTATAAGGATATCAATAAGTTGATCTTCAAGCTTATTGTACGAAAACTGAATAATCTTTTCATCTAAATTTTTCTTGATGAAATGTCTATCAATTTCAACATGTTTGGTACGATCATATTGTATAAGATTCTATACAATCTTAACAGCAGCCTTATTATCATAAAAAAGATTCATAATTTTTGTATACTCAATTCCCAAATCTGATAGAATAAGTTTGATCCATAATAATTCAAATATTCCATTAATCATACCTCAAAACTTAGCTTCTGCACTTGACCTTGCAGCAACCTTTTTCTTCTTACTTTTCCAAGTTATAAGATTTCCTTCCACAAAAGTAAAATAGCTAGATGTGGAATTTTGGTTGTTTGATTAGCTTCCCAATCTGCATCCGTGTATCCTTTAATATTGGAAGCACTATTCTTTGAGAACAATAAATCTTTTCTTGGAGAGCTTTTCAATTACCTCAAGATTTAGTATACTACATCTATGTGTTCTTCACTTAGCTGATGCATAAAATTGACTAACTTCACTATGTGCATACACTATATCTGTCCTAGTATAAGACAAATAACTTAATCTCCTAACTATCTGTTGATAATTCCCTATATCTATCGAAATTTAATATAGGAATTTTCCAAGCTTATGATTCATTTCCATAAGCATTTCAATTGGTTTGCAGGTAAGCATTCTAGTTTCAATCCAAAGGTCAAGTATAAAGAGAAATTCCTTGATCTATCCTTACCACCTTGATACCTAAGAAGTATTTGAGCTATCTTAGGTTTTTCATTTCAAATTTAGTGGCTAAGTGTAAAGAGAAATTCCTTGATTTGTCCTTACCACCTTGATACCTAAGAAGTATTTAAGCTATCCTAAGTTTTTCATTTCAAATTTAGTGACTAAGTGTTCTTATAGAAGCTTTGTTTCTTTACAATCATCTCTTGTCAATACCTTATCATCAACATGCACAATTAAAATATTTACTTTACCTCTTTTGTATTTTATAAACAAGGTATGATTTATATACCACTTTGTTTATAACCGAAAGCTTTCATTACCATCAAAAATCTCCCAAACTAGGTTCTAAATGATTGCTTAAGTCCATAAAATGATTTTTTTTCAACTTACAAACTTTATTTCTATTTGATAAACCAAGCTTCACACCTAGTGGTAGCTCTATGTATACCTCTTCTTCTAAATCTCCATTGAGGAAAGCATTTTTAACATCAAATTATTTTAGGGGCCATTCTCGATTTGCTACAATGAGGATAAGAGTGCAAACTATATCTATCTTGGCTATTGGTGCAAATGTCTCTTAGTAATCTACTCCATACTTTTGTGTCTAACCTTTTACAACCAGCCTCACTTTATATCTATCAGTGCTCCCTTTATCCTTGAGTTTCACCTTATATAACCATCTATACCTAAATGTTTTCTTTCCTTTGAGTAATGAAACAATGTCCTAAGTAAAGTTCCTTTGCAAGGCTTCCATCGCTTCATTGATTGCTTTTGATGCTTTACTGCTTTCCTTTGTAAGCCTATCCACTGCTGCTTGAGTTTCCACTTTGGATCATTCAAAGTTTCCTACATATTATTAGAAAGATATACATTGGATAATTGATTAATAGTAAGTGCATATGACTCAGACAATTTTTTAGTAGAAACATAATTGTTGGTAAGGTATTTGACATTAGCGTTGACATCAGGTCCATATTGTTTCTTTGTTACACCGTTATTCGATCTTTATGGGTATCTCAGAAGAGGAACAAGAAATTCATTACTAGTATTATTAGATATTGGACTTAAGATTTCCTGAGAGTTGCCATTTTGGATATTCTAGATTGACCCTTTTGGTTAGTGATGTTAAAGTAGGCAAGTTTGTATTACTAGGCTGTTATTCATGGCTATCATTGTTATCAACTTCTTCCAATTCTAACCACTCAATTGTATTTCAGGAAATACAATTAAGTGAGAAATATCAACAACTTCATCCTATTCTAAGCATTCATTTGCGTTACCTAATATGCCTTGTAATATATTCCCTCCACTAACATTCTGCCCCTAAAGGGAAGATGTTGAAACTCCCCCTGAATAATATAATTTTAATTCCAAAAAGAGGCATCCAAAGTTACAAGAAAATTTTTAGTTTAAGGGACATAACATCGATACCCTTTTTGAAAATTTGAATATCTAATAAACACACATCTTTTTGTGTAAAGATCAAGTTTAGTGCCCAAGATCTTAAGGATATGAACATACATTATACATCTAAAAACTCTAGGTTCAAGGTTGGGGAGATGAGGAGTAGAAAGTAAGGACTGAATTTTCTATTGAGAAGTTTGAAATTTTAAAACCTGAGATGATGATCTATTGATGAGATAAACCGCATATTTTACTGCCTCTTCCTAATAAAAACTTGTCATGTTCATCCCAAAGAGAGAAATACAAACCACCTCTAATATTTGTCTATTCCTCCTTTATACTGAGCCATTTTGTTATGGAGTATAAGTGCATGAAGTCTGATACCAAATTCCAAGCTGATTCAAAACATTTCCAAAAGTCACATATAAATTGGTTTATGATATTGAGTGCTCACCATGTTTCAAAAATCTTGAAATGTTATACAAATATCACATTTTTTTGTAAGTAGTGATATCCAATTCATAAGTGTACATTCATCAATGAACGTAATAAAATAATCTTAAAACATTTTTTAATAGATTTCCTTAATACTAATTAATGAGGATTTTGCTCTTTTTGGGGAAAAAATACATTGCTCCTTTCTTTAAGTCTATAGAAAAACTTTTGTTGAAAACCTTGTCATGTTTAATAATTGCTTTTGCAATTTCGCCGAAATTGTATGCTTATAGCTTATATATTTTACTTCCTTAAAATTAATTGTAAGCCTACTCTATTTTTGTACTTTTTGAAAACATGAAAAACTTACTAGAAGTTGTGATTGAGCTTTTGGGCTTGAGACTATTTTTTGGGATTTTGATGTATGGTTTTAGTTAAATTTGAATATGTGTGTTTGTGGGTGTGAGAAACAGTGTCAAAACATTTCCTAACAATGGGGCTTCACCAATAGTAAAGTTAGTCATTATTGAATCTTTTGTTACTAGTAAAGGTAAAAAAGTTGCCTAAGGAAGGGAAGATATAGTGTGTGAAGTAGAAGCTTCTTATAATGGAGAAGAAGTAGATGCCTAAATGGAGAAGCAACATCATTAGGAGGAGATGGAAAAACCAAAGGTAGTAGTGGGTTGAACCAAAAACACCCTAGTCTGGAGAAGAAGATGAGAGCCATGCACCCCATGAGGACAGATACCTAACATATTAATGGTAGTTTAAAGTGGTTAGTACATACTCAATACACATCATCAATCCCAATAATTATACCTTGAAAATAGATTTCAATAAAGCTTTTAATAGTGTAAGTTAGGACTTCATTATATAATTGCTCCAGGCTTTTGGTTTTTAGAAAAATTCAAGAATTGGATAACTGAATGCATAACTTCAACCTTATTCAACATTCTTGTAAATGGAGAGATAAAAAAATTCATCAAAGGGGGTAAAATATTGAGGTAAGGGATCCCTATCCTCGTACATGTTTATAATGTGTATATAAGCTCTGTTCAGGCTTATCAAGTACAACATTTCTTTAATTAAAAGAGTTGTCAATTAGCATATCCTTTGTAAATGATGTATTAATTTTTTATAAGTCTAATAATAGATTTGTATATACAATCTCCAACTCCTTAAAACTATTTAAGGAATTATCAAACCTAATTTTGAACCATAATAAAAGCTAGTTTATCTTATCCTTAAGTGTAATGGATGAAGTTAAATAGTTATTGAGAATTTTAGGACTCTAAATAACCAATCCTCGTTTCACATATCTTGGATTATCAGCCTTCACTAAAAGATTGATGTATAGAGAGTGTTCTCCTTTGTTGTCACTATCATAATAAAGACTTGTTCTATAAGGGAAGATTGTTACTGATCAAATATGTGCTATGCTTCCTCTATATTTACTAATTAGTTCATATGATGCTATCTGAAGGCATAATCAATTTCATAAAAAAAAAAAGAGAATGAGATCTTTTTCTTTAAGGTGGCAGAAGAAAAGGAATGTAATGGCTAAGGTTAAGTGGCAAGAGGCATGTAAACCAACTAATGAAGGTAGGTTGGGGATGACTATAATTAACCTCGAAAACAAAATTCTTATTAGAAAAATATTACAAATATTTCTCACTGAGAAGCATACTCTTTGGAAAAGATGGATATATACATACTTAGAGGAAAAATCTTATGGGAGATGAACAAAGACATAAACTGCTTTTTGCTCATATCACAATTAATCAAGCTAATGGATTTGCTAGAAATCCTTAGGATGATAGGACTACAAGCAATGAGTTAAAGGCCTTATTCATAGTTAGTATGGGAATATGCATATACATGATATAGTATGAGAAAATTTACATGTACATCTCGTTACCCATATTAAGGCTCGAATAGTGTATATATGAGTTTAGTGAGAAGTTAGAAAGTGCATTTCATGTTTATGCATAATTTAGCATACGCATACACTATTGAATTTTTGCATATTAAATAATTATACATGCATTCATTGACATTTTCTAGGTATAATTGACTTATAAATGTGATTTTATTGAGAATTGAGGTTTTTATGTGTTGACAATTGATTTGGAGAGTATATGTATTGATATAAAATTTTTGGTAAAATTTGAGAAATTTCTAAAATTTTGGGTATTTTTGGACTAGGAAAAATGTCACGTGATAATACAATTGTTAAGTGGAATTAAATGTCAAATGACAGTGGAAATTTTGATAAATGGCTTTTGGATTAATTAACAAGTGTCATTGAAAATTTGGAAACAATTAGAGTAGGAATTGGAATTGATTTGACTAGTTAAATAAGAGAACATAGTTAAATCCATAGAAATTAGACGTCATGCCTTTAAACTCATGATGCTTTTGATTTGAAAGACCACTAAGTGTTTTTGTCTTGTTTTCTTCTTTTCTGCGTGACTTTCTCCATTTTCTTCAAGCTTATTCACCTTCTTCATGAATTTTGTTGCCAACCTCCACCAACGTTGAACCTAAATCCCTCATCTTTCACTTTTCAATTCCACCATGTTGTCTTCTTTATTGACACAAGAAAACCTAAACCTTCCAACCTCGATGATTTTGTACACGGGATGCATGGAAAATTAGGGATTCTTAGTGTTCTTAAAGAGTTCGAAGAATTGGAAGCTAGATTAAGTAAGTTAGGCTTTAATCATTATAAGTATGGTTAAACGAAGCTAGAATGATGAGTAAATTAAGATTAATGAATTGATTATGCAATTTTTATGTATGTGTCTTGGGTGTAAAATTAAAGAGGTTTATGGTCTTTCCTTTACTGTATTAATGACATTCTTGGATTGGCTAAATGAAGGCATTTGTAATGATCATTATGAGATAGATTGAAAGTGTAAATGGAGTTAATTTTTATGCTAAATCGTGGATGAATAAATGAACATATTCATCATTGGTTTTTGTGTTTATGATGATTAATGATTCATAAATTGATGTAGAGTTGATTTAGAGTTAGAATGAATCCTAAAATGAGGTAGAATGAAGTGCAAAAAATTGATGATGAATGGGTACATGTATATGTTTTGTTTTTGAGTTAATGTTCAAATATAGATCATGATTGTCTGTGAATGATATTTACTTGAAATGAAGTACAAAATATTATCTAGGTACAAGATGTGCTATATGTGAAATGTAGAAAGTTATAAAAATCTAGAAAATTGGAAGAGAGTGTGCAGGAAAATGTTAGCTATAACATTTCCACTGATTAAGCTTTTGTATTTTAGCCATAACTTATTCTGTAGTTATCTAAATGAGATGATTTTTAATTTGAATTAAATTAGAGACATATGGATACATTTTTCATGAAGAAATTGAATTCAAATTCTGTCTTTAAGAGTTTTAAAATTAGACTAGAAATTGATTATTAAATGTAGTAGAAAAATGAAAAACTGCAGCAGAAAAAAATCAAGAAGTGCAAAAAATGATGAACATGCGTGAATAAGGTTTTGTTTTTTATGTTTGTATTTATTCATGGATTTTGATTTGTGTGTGGATTTTATTGAACTGAAATTGAGGTATACATGAAGAAGTTATCAGCTTGAAATGATAGAATTTTGGCCATGTAGTGTGTTGGAGTATGATATATGGAGTGTTTTTACTGAATATGCATTTCTATTTGGGCCATACCTTGATCTGTGAATATTCAAATTGGATGGATTTTGATCTAGATGAAACTATAGACATACGACTACAATTTTTAATAAGAATTTGAATTTGAATTCTGTCATTAAGGGTCTTAAAATTTAGCTTGAAGTTCACTTTTGGCTAAGGCTACAGCACTACCCATGATAGAAATCATATCCTGTTTTTATCGAATAGAATGTATTGATGTAAGCCAAATCAGATAAAGTTCTCTTCACAAAAGTTGTATCTTATTCTCTTAGATTTCAATTGGTATAAAATTTGTAATTTTTGGATATTGGAATTGAGATATATGAGTTGTACAACTTTGAGTGCATTATCACGCACTAGCCAAAATTTTAAATGTGCTCAGTCCAAAATATTTTAAATATAACTTTCAGAATACTAAACCAAATTGTATAATCTTGGTGTCATTGGAAACTTAAGACATAGGAAAACAATTTTTAGAAGGAAGTGTGGCCAAATTACTCCATTTTCCTTCTCATAATGATCATGCAAAGTGGACACAAAAGTTTGTTTTTAGAAAAATCTAGAATGATCAAATGACTTATGAAATTATATTCAAAGTGTTTTATGGAGGTGCAAACACTAAGTACAAATTATACTTATTTGAGTGTTGATGTATGAATGATTATATTATGAGAATAATGGAAAGATAGTCGAGATTGTCGTTGAACTTGCATTGTATGTAATCCATATGTATACATTATAACTGTGCAAATTTATGATATGTGTAAATGTAAATGTTTATTGCATGATAAAAAGGAGCATTTGGAACGTAACATACAGACATTGCCAGGACTTTGAGGCAATAGCTTCTGGAGCAATTTGTGAGTAACCTAGACGGTCTCACTTAATATTGTCTATTATATATTATGTTCTGAATGTGGATTCTTTGTACTGATTCCAAACATGAAGGTCTGAAGATTCTGATTTACGACTGTGATATTGAAGTGTTCCTTGAATATGAATTTGGTGAAATAAGTGTTTCTTAATATGTTTATTGAATGTCGGAGTAAGGTCTGATGATAAATGAAAATGGGACTGTAAATGTGTTTAAATGGGAGTGTGAATAGGAATGTTTGAAACAATGAATTCGTGAATATGAATGTGATGAATTTCATACACGAATGCATGATCAGATAATGATAGTTGTGAAATGAGTAGCCAATGAATATGACCTTAAAGCTCTGAAATATGGTATAGAGCTAAAGGCTCAATATGTACAATAAGCCCTGTATCTGCAATGAGTAAGCGATAATATCAATAAGCCTAGTATCCACATTGGATACGAGATAGTTTAGGTACTCAGTCACAACAATGTAATAATCGAAAGTGAGTCTCACGAGTAGTACATATACATTTAATACGTGTGTTTGATTGATTGAAATATGTTGTGCACATGTGATATAGAGGAGCATTTAGAACGTCAAAATCCAGACATTGCTAGGACTTCGAGGCAATAGCTTCTGGAGTAATCTGTGAGTAACCTAGACGGTCTCACTTAATATTTTCTAGTATATAATATGTTCTGAATGTGGATTGTTTGCACTGATTTTGAATATGAAGGTCTGAAGATTCTGATTTACAAATGCAATATTGAAGTGTTTCTTGAATGTGAATTTGGTAAAATCAATGTTTCTCAACATGTTTGTTGAATGCCAGAGTAAGGTCCGATGATAAATAGAAATGGAACTATAAATGTGTTTAAATAGGATTACTAATGGGAGTGTTTAAAACAATGAATGATTGAATATGAACGTGATGCATTTCATACACGAATGCATGATCAGATAATGATAGTTGTGACATGAGTAGCCAATGAATATGAGCTTAAAGCTCCGAAATCTGGTATAGAGCCAAAGGCTTGATATATACAATGAGCCCTATATTCGCAATAAATAAAGGACAATATCAATGAGCCCAGTATCCATAATAGATACGGGACAGTTTAGGCACTCAGTCACAATAACATAATAATTAAAAGTGAGTCTCACGAGCACTGCATATACATTTAATACTTGTGTTTGACTGACTGAAATATATTATGGACATGTATTTGAATGAGAGTGGATATGTGAAGTAAATGACATGTGATGCTGTATGCTAAATGAAAAGATGTGAATTATGTGTTTACATGTGTTAATGTGTTGTAAGAATTAAGTGAACCATCGAGCATGGTTACCTTACTGAGTTCACAAAACCCACAAAAATTGCAACGTTGATTTTTCAGGATCGAGAGAAGACATTAGCTACAAAGAGACTCTGTACTTTTGGGAAGAAATAGTTCAAAGGTTGATCAGCTGAGATTGAAGGATTAGATAGAAATTTTTATATAATTCCTCTTTCTTGTTGTGTGTTTTGTATTAGGTTTTGGATGATGTCTATATTTGGATGATTTGTAAAGCTACAATGCACATATTCTCTTTTTATGAAAAGAAAGGAGAAATTTAGTTTCTTTATGATACCTTATAAGAGATTATAAATGATGATGCCAAGAATAAGTGATTGTAGTGACTACTCTAACATCTCAATATTATAGGTTATGTACTGGAATGTCCTCAGGGTGTTCTGGTATATACTGTATGACAGTGGGGTGTTACATTGCAGTTGCTTTCTAGGGGAAGAGAAAACCAAAGAAAGTCGATTAAGGTAGGCATTATAAAGAAGCAGAGAGAAGTTAACAATCATCAACTCTTTAAGGTAAAAGCTCGAATAAATAAAGATTTAAAATGGTGACAAAGAGATCGAAAATTATGTGAAGCAGCAAAATTGAAAGCTAGAATGAGTGGAAGCAAAGATGGAGTTAATTTAAGGCTACAAAAGTGATTAATATGTAATGGTAGTATTAATGAATTTTTATAGGACAAAAACTTTTACAATTTGTTTGGCTTTATACTCCAATGTTCTCACTACGCCATTCAAAGATTGTTAATATAATTGTTTAAATTCTAAAAAAAGCAATCCCCTTTTTTATTTTATTAATTTTCTTTCTTAAGAACTTTATTTTAATTAAATTAGTCTAAATTCCTAATAAATATAGGAAAACATTTTCTAATTTTTATTAGGAATATTTTTATAACTTATTTTAAATTAAATTAGTTATCAAATCAATAATTAAAATAAAAATGTTTTAAAGAGTTATAATTCATAATTTGATTACATCAGATATAAATAGTATAATAAGATTGTATTAATTATGATGAGACCTTAAATTTTTAATTCTTAAATTCATTAATTAAATATTAAGCACATTTAGACCATGATAAACTTAAGATCAAATTAGTTCAAATGGGATCCTAAACCACTAAAAATTATTTAATAATTTCTCAATTCAATAGTGAGGGTTATTAATTCATTTAAAATCATGGAAGTAATTAAATATTTATAAATTCTTTATTTTATTTAGTTTTGTGGCACAAACTAAGATTTTCTCTTTTATGTCTTTTAATTTTTAAATAGGAGTAGCAATTTGTCCTTTAGGAGAATTATGGATGTTATTAAGTTTACTAGGCCTAAATTCTTAAACTAATTCCAAAGATAAAGAATTGTTCTCAGGGAAAAAAAGTATGTTCTTGACATTGAAACTCCATTATAACCTAATTCGAATGCAACTGATGAAGTTTGGAAGAGATAATAACATCATATTGATGATGTTGAGTAAGCTATATGCGTGATGTTGGCTAGCATGTCTCCTGAGCTTTAAAGGCAATATGAGAACATAGATGTTCCTATAATAATTTTACATCTCAAGGAGTTGTTTAATGCACAAAGTATAGTGGAGAGATATTAGACTTCTAGAGCATTATATCAATGCAAGATAGAAAATTGATCTTTACTATAGTAATATATATTCAATATAATTAATTATACTAAAAAATTTTACCAATTAGGTTTTGTAATTGACTATGAGTTAAACATTGATTTAGTGCTTCATTCTCTTACCCTATGCTTTTCAAATTTTATTATGAACTTTTATACAAACCAAAAGGATGTATCAATGCCTAATACTAATTATAATTAAGATCGTAAAGGGATGCCTTAAGAAGGAACCTATTTTTGTTCTTATTTTAGATTATTCTAAAAGTAAGAAAAAGGGATCAAAAAAGAATAAGAGGAAGAAACATAAGGCTTCTACTAAAGTATAAAAGCCAAATAGTAGTTTTAAGAAAAAGAATAATGACCACATTTTTATTATGAAGTTGATGGACATTGAAAGAGGAATTGCAAAGCTTATCTTACTAACTTAAAAGATAAGACACTTAAGGAAGCTACTTCTTTATATATGTCTATAATTGAGATCAATCTTTCTACTTCTGTTCCATAATCATAAGTGTTATATTATATTGTGGTTCTTACATTTGTAACAATATGGAAATGTTAACAAAGAGTTGATCATTTAAAGTAAACAAGAAATGGAAATAATGTTTCTATATTAGCTATAGGAATTTGTAGTTTATCTTTGCCTTATGTCCTTGCACTAAAACTAGATAAT
>JANSVA010000218.1:21496912-21511075 GCA_025504915.1 Erythroxylum reticulatum
ATTCGGTGGATCAACGCCAAAGGCATGAAATACAGTAAGATAGATATAAGAGTTAGGTGTACTAACATTACACTGATGTGAATTATTAAGTGAAAGTTAAATTTATCTCTGAGAGTATCACTGTGCCAAGGTGTGCTCAGGTTAGGAAAAATGATTAGCTAAGCCCGACATGAATAGGTTTGTATGAAATAGTTATGAGAAGTGCTACGGAAGAAAGATGCCTTAGATTCGTAATGTGATATATGTGAGTATGTTAAGAAATATTGATATAATATTATATTGGTGTTATCCACACAGAAAGTGAAAATTGTGAGTAATCCGAAATATATTGAGGGAATAGATAAGATAGTGTGATGTCTAAATAAGTCATGGAAGAGTGGATTGAATCTGTTGACTAAGGTCATTAGAAATAAAATTATTGGAGTGATGAACTTAAATGAAAAATGGAGAAGCACAAGAGGAAGCATACCCCTGCCCCTAGATTAGTTAGGTAAGAATTTCGAGGACGAAATTCTTTTAGGGGGGAGAATAGTTGGACCCCTAAGTTTTTTCAATTATTATTTATTTATTTGTTTCATTATTTTTATAATTGAGTCATTAATTTGATGTGCATAAATAGAGATTTGAAATTAAATGAAAAGATTTGAATTAAGTTAGAGTTAATATGGTGTTTAATAAGATTAAAGGAGTTAGGAGGTAAATGAAAGAAGGGGCAAAATGGGAAGAACAAAGGAGAGGAGGGGTATTTTTGGAAGGACAAGACCAAAATGTGGTCTTGTTTAAGAAGAAGAAGAAAAAATGTGAATTGGGAGAGAGGAAGAGAAATAACAAATCAAAGAGAGAAAGAAGAGAGATTTCGGTGGTTGAGAGAAAAGAAGAGAGTTGAGCTAGGATTTCTTCATTTCTTAGTTTTTGAGAAAGATTTTGAAGTGGTTCAAGAAGAGAAAAAGTTAGAGGAAGAGAAGAGCTTCCATTTGAGCCAAAGATCTCTTCATTTGGTGAATTACTAAGGGGATCAAAGAGGCAAGAGGAACAAGAGAAGAGGCATTTTGAGCAAGTCTTTAAGCAAAGAAATCAAGGTGGGTTACATGTTTATAATAGAGTTATGAGTCATTAACATTTTTACAAATCAAGAAAGTAAAATGATGTCAATTACTTCATAAATGATGCTTTTAATGTTTTGAGTGATATGAGAAATTGCTACACGTTGGTGCATGAATTTTGATTATAAAATAGAAAATGGTTTTGAAATATTCATGTTATGCCGTGAAACATGTCATGACATTTTGTATGAATGAAAAGATGTGAAAGCATGAAAGTATGAACCCATGAGCAAAATGATTTGAGCATGAATATGTTCTTTTGTTTGGGCAAGAGAGGAACTCATTTCGTTAGTCACGTACACGTTGACCCATAGCCTCCTCTCTGCTGCCCACTTGAGACCATGAGATCCTGAGAAATCGGACTTGTTTTGTTCACGATTTAAACTTCAGTTTCTCTGTTTCATTCTACAGAGAGTCATTTATTTGTGCATTGCATCATTGAATTGTCAAGTTTGTTACATAACTTGAGTGTTCTATAGTGATGGTTAAATGTACTTTGCTATATTGAGGTAACGACATTTTTAACTATAAGTTTTGGGCAAAAAGATCATGAAATTGACTAAGAATTTGAGAACAAAGCGTTTTATAAATTCGCTATGACTTTTATAAGACAAATGAACATTTCAACGATTTTGCTTATTCTTTGTTATAAACTTGTTACCCACGAGCTTTCAAGCTCACCCCTCTTTTTATCCCATCTTCAGGTGATAGCTAAGAGACCAAGTGATCAAGAGCCTAAGAGCATTTCTCCATATTTGCTTATTTTGTAGTTTGAGTTGATTTTGGGAAAGTAAGAAGTTTGTTTGTTCAAGGACCTTTTATAATTTGAGATTTTGAGACGATGATGCAATGTGGCTTGAAATGTTATTAAAGATTTGTAAAACTTTATTCTTTTGGTGTTAATGAAATGTGAATGGTGTATGGATGATGTGAGTTAAAATTAGATATAAGAGAAGAAGTTATCATCTTGAGTTGATGATTTTGCAGCATAAATCGTTGATGTATATATATATATATGCACAGGTGAGATGTTACGAGAAGGAAGATAGGAATTATGACTGATTAGATGTGGTTGAAGGTGATGAGACAAATGAGATGAGATTTGAGAGTTTAATGAAGTCAATTTAGTAGCTGAATGGTTAAGATAAGGAAATTCCAAGTTTGCGAAATGCAAAATTTCAAGTCTTCCATAGGGGAAAAAATTCATGTTCTGAGTTCAGGAGAAAATATGGATTAATCTAGGTTGAATTAGACAAAGTCATCTTCTACAAATTTGTAGCTTATCTTTCTAGCTTTCTAACAGTATATAGTATGGACTTTTTCGATATCGGAGTCAAAAGTATGGTCCTTAGAAGTGGAGATGCTTAGGAGCATAGGACGTATCATCTGGTGATGACGTGTCGTCTGGTAAGGATGCATCATTTGGTGAAGACATATCATCTGGTGATGACGTATAATCTAGTGAAGATGTATCTTTTGTTGAAGACGTATCGTCTGGTGATGAGGTATCGTCTAGTGAGGACGTATCATGTTGTGATGATATGTCATCTGGTGAGGACATATCATCTTATGAGGATGCTTCGTCTGGTGAGGACGTATCATCTTATGAGGATGTATCTTCTTATGAGGACGCTTCATCTAGTGAGGACGCTTCGTCTAGTGAGGACGTATCGTCTGGTGACGTCATATCGTCTAATGCACTGTTCATCTGATCCTATCATCTGGTCTCATTTTTGACCCTCTAGACGATAGAATTTGCCTTCAAGGTCTTCATAAAAGTTGTAGATCTTGAAGTTATATTTGGAACCATCTAAAGAACTACTAAATCCGATGTCTCTAGAGAAAACTATGCTAATTGCAAGATATCTTCTGTGTATTATTCATAACCTTCTTCTAGTCACTGTTCATAATGTATCGTCTGGTCCAATTCTAACCCTTTAGATGACAAAATCTCAATTCAATGTCTTCATGAAAGTTGTAGATATTGAAGTTCTCTTTTAAATACTCTAATAATTACCTTGATCTGATATCTTTATAGCAAGTTATGTCATTTGTCCCGAATAGGTTCAACATAATGGAGGACGGAACCTTGTTTGATTCCTTAAACCCAATCTTTGTCATCCGACCTCTAAACAAAGTGATCCTTGAGACAGTAGATTTCTCACACATTATGCTATCTCTATAAAAAAAATTGGCAGCATTCTAAATTGATTGGAAAAAAATTTTGATCAAAGGAAAGTGAAGGAATTTGTTAGAATAGTATGAACTGGTGTTATTTTACTGAACTTCGACATTTTGAATATATTTGGATCTGTAAGGTTCCAACTGAGATAATTTTCAATGTGGAGTAAACTAGAGGTGTAGGGTTACAAATTATATGAAGAGGTCAAATTCTAATTCAATCTCTAAGATGTTCAATATCTGGATGGAAGTTGAGTATAGAATATTTGCTTCAGTATAATAATGATTTGGAAAATAGGGCCCGACACTTACAGTATTAGAGAATGAAGATGAACCGAGGATGACTAATGAGGATTAATTGGAATAACCATACATGGTAACAAGCACAAGTACACAGTTTATGACTTTGAATGTTAGACTTCGGAATCGGTGCCCAGCAATTGTGGAATTAGAGCAAGAGTTGGTTCCGAAATCAGTGCCCAACACATACAAGGAAGATTAAACAATTATGAGAGAGGCGGATTTGTCCTATCATCTAATGCTAACTTAATCATTTTTGAGTTAATTCGATATTGGTCGTAGAAGTTCAAAGGGTGATTACTCTCTCTCGAGTTATAATCATTTAACCTTAAATCATAAACCATAATTGAATTATATTATAGAATTTGCAATCTCTCAATTAACAAACAACCCCCGTATCCAATTAGATCTTAATAACTCTAATAGAAAATTGGGTCCTCACATAAAATATCTCTTGGTATAAATTACCAATTTGATTGCTTGCTTGATCTATTAGAATGTTTAACTCTCATACCTAATCTAATCATTTTACTATCAGTTCATTTAAAGGGTTTGTTGCAAACGTGGCTCCCTCCATCACTTATGATAGTTCTAGGTACCCCAAATCAAGTAAAATCTTCTTGATGAATGGTTGCATCTAAGGATGGTAGTGAGTTTTCAACCGGATTAATATCTGCACTACACGACTCGAAAAAATGGACATGAAGGCTAAAAAAAGATTTTAAATGGATGCTGAAAAATAGATATGGATATGAATTTAAATATGGGTCTAGTGATAACCCAAACCGATGAATACTCATATCCTGCCCATTTTTTATTAACTTTATTTCTCTATTTTCTTGAATATTTATTGTTAAATATAATAAAATATTCATATTTTCTAAGAAGAAACAACTTTAAATTTCCCACTTTACTCCTCGGTCCTCACGTTTGTCATCATATTTTATTTTCTTATAGGATGATGATAATGCAATGGAGATGGAGTTTTGAATGTTATGGAATTCACGCAAAGAAATTTTAAAGCTTTGGATATTTAAGTCTTTGTTCCAGTTCTTGATTGTAAAAAATATATGTTGTCTTTGCATTAGATATTATGATTTTTATTATTCCAATTTTATGGTTTTCTAAGACATACAAATCAAAATCTTGACTTATTATTATTAAAGTACTTTTGATTTAGAGCATTCGCAAAAATCTGCTCTTTATATTTTCTATTTAGAAGTTATATTTTTATATGCTATACAACCCGATGGATATCTAAAAATCCGAACAATCCAATGGATCTAGATATGGGTAGTAAATGGTAAAAACTGATGGGTTTGGATATAGATATGGGTTGAGTCATAAAAAATGGATATGGATATGGGTAGACTAATATCTGAACTAAACCCTACCCATTGCCATCCCTACTTGCACCACCTTGCCATCATTTGGTGGAGTAGCTATTGCTTCGACCCACCTGACACATAATTAACTCCAACCAATGTATACGAGTTACTTAGGGAAGATGGGAATGGTCCAATGAAATCCAAACCCCACACATCAAATATTTCCACCTCTATGATGTTTGAAAGTGCCATCTCATCCCTCTTTGAAATATTGCCCACTCTTTGGCACCTAACAAAACATAATACAAAATCTCAGGTGTCCTTGAACAAGTTTGGCCAGTAAAACCCACACTCCAAAATGCGAGCAATTGTCGTATTCGCTCCATAGTGTCCGACATAAATTGAACTATGACACTGGGTCAAAACTTCAGGCATTTCATCTTTAGCGACACACCTACAAATCAAACTGTCAACTTATATTTTATATAAAACATGTTCATTCCAAATATAGTGAGAACACTAAAATAAAAATCACTTCCTTTGTTGATGTGAGAGATTAGGGGGGACGAATACAACCTGACAGATAATTGGTAATATTTGCAAACCAAGGAAGAAAAGGATTTTCTACCATCATTAAAGCCTCGTTACGAAAACACTCTTCAATTTCCTTCTCTTCTTTATTTTGTTCCCCTTCAAGTCTTGATAGGTGGTCCGCCACAACATTTTCTACTCCTTTCTTATCCTTAATCTCAATATTGAATTCTTGAAGCAGAAGCACCCATCATGTTGGCCCCCGAATTTTTTTTCTTCTTGTTGTTGAGTTAAGCATGATTTAAATAAATTATGAGGTCTTGATAGATTAAATTTTGAAGTTAATTATTATGTCAATGTTGGTAGGATTTTATTACATTAGTTAGTTGAATTAAAGTAGTAAGAGTGTATAAAGGGCAATTTTGGCATGTCACTTAAGTATAAAAGCCATAAAGCATAAAAGAAGGGGAAAGTTGACATTTGACACTCATTAAAGGCATAATTGGAAGAAAGTGTAGTCTTGCTCTTAAGAAGGAGAAAAAAGTGAATAAGGGAGAGAAAGAAGAGGAAAACGAAAAAAGAAGAGAGAAAGCAGAGAGGGTTTTGTTATTGAGAGAAAAGAAGCAAGATCAAGTTAGGGTTTCATCTTTTCTTAGCCTTCAAGAGTGATTTTGAGGTTGTTTAAGAAGAGAAAAAGAAAAAGGAAGAGAAGAGCTTCCATTTGAGTCAAAAATCTCTTCATTTGGTGAAGATTCAAGGTAAGTTCATTCTTAATCCTTTGGATTTTTGGAAGGGTTTTAGTTCATGAAGCTTAGGAAATGCGTGAGTTTAAGTATTCTAGAATCAATTTTAGTGAATATGCTTTTTGGGTTCTCAATTTGTATTCCTATTGAATGGGATTTTTGCCAATATTAAAGGGAATCAAGAAAGGCAAGAGGAGAGGCACCTTTAAGCAAGTTTTTAAGCAAAGAATTCAAGTGGGTTACATGTTTATAGTTAAGTTAATGAACCATGAATATTTTTCCAAATCAATAGAGTTAAATGATTTCAATCGGTTTATAAATGTTGCATTTGTTGCTCCTTAAATGATTTAAGAAATTGCTACATGTTTGGTATACGAATCTTGTTGATGATTTATGAAATGAAGATGGAAATGGTATTTGAAATATATTATGTTTATGGAAATCATGTTTCCGAAATGTGCCTTTTGGGCAATATGTTTACAAGTAATGAAATTCATGTTTGTGTGGGTTTGTGGTGGTCCATTATGTTATGTCACGTGCACGTTGACCATTTTAAAGGCTTCTCCCGCCTGCCTGCTAGTGGCATGGAGCTCCTTCACGGATTCCCTTATGTTTATGAACTACGCAAAATCATTATGGGGGTTTGTGATAGTCCATTTTGTTATTACTGGAGATTCACAAGAATTCCCTCACATTTATGGACCTACTCAAACCATTCTGTTTGCTTATGTGTTTATGATTTTTTGACAAGTTTGATGAGTACATGAATTATGATGTTTAGGAATTGTTTGATAAGTTGAGAATTTGAGAAATATATGTTTTTATGGATTAAATGCAAATTTACTATGGCAATGAATATTTTTCAATGGTTTTACTTATTTCTCTGTTATATACTTGTTACTCGCGAGCTTTTAAGCTCATCCCCATTCCTCCTTATGTCCAGGTGATGAGCAAGAGATCGAGTGATTGAGAGTTAAGGAATCACTCCAAATTTGCATATTTTTGTATTTTAAGTTAGTTTATGGAAAACACAAGGCTTTAGACGCATTTCAAGTATTACTCGTTCATGTATATTTTGCATTTTTGGATAATGAGACCAATGATGTATTGTGAATTGAAATGCCTATTAAAGCTTTGTAAACTCTTTTCTTTTGATGTTAATGAAATATATTTGTTTTTTTCTCATGATTTTCCAAGTTTTTGCTTTGCATTTTCAAGCATTTTATAGGGGTAAAAATCTGTACTCTGACTTCAGGAAAAAACTTGTATTAATCTAGGCTGATTTAGACAAAGTTGTCTTTTTGTAAGTTGTAGTTTATCCCCTTAGCTTTCTAACGATATAGAGTATGAAATTTTTAGATATCAGAGTTGAGAGATATGTTCTTTATGAGTTAGTGATCCTGCATAGGATATATACAGGACTGCTACGGTAATTTGCGATTTTTCCTTTTGGAGGCAAAATCTCTCTTCAAGGTCTTCACAGAAGCTGTAGATCTAGAAGATCTCTTCGAAAATGTCCTAGAATGACCTTAATCCGATGTCTCTAGCGAAAGTTATGCCTATTATTCCAAAATAGGTACAATTTTAAATTGTGGACTTATCAATGCTTTTCTATAATACATTTAGGCTTGAATGGAACATGGAAATGTACTCAATAGAGAAAACAAAAAAAATGAGTGATATGTTAGGGTGATGATTGAGGAAATAAACATAAGAATAGATTGTAGTATATCAAGTGATCAAACAGGGAGTATTTTAGGATGGCATAAGAATAAAGATGAACCGATGATGGCTAATAAGATTCCATTGAAATAACCATACAAGGTAATACGTTTACATTTTATGACTCCAGAGTTGGGCTCCAGAAATGGGGTCCAACATCTTATGATATCAGAACAACTAGGTTTAGGAGTATTCTTGGCATGAAATGGGTAATTTTAAAATATGAATTGAACATGCATCGTAACGGCCTAGACCATTCGCCCACAGATATTGTTCGCTTTGAGTTGCCCCTCAAGCCAAACCTCTCACGGTTTTGCTCTTCCCACCTTTGGTAAAACGCATCTGAAGGGGAGAGGTATCCATAGCCTTATAATGTATACTTCGTTCTCCTCCCCAACCGATGTGAGATCTCACAATCTCCACTCCTTTAGGGCTTAGCACCTTTTAGGGCCAGCCTAGCTGGCACAACGGTTCGAATACCAACTCTGATACTATTTTTAACAACCTAGACCACCCCCATAGATATTGTCCACTTTGGGTTGCCCTGGGCAGGTGGTCTGGGCTGTTACATGCATTGTTTTAAACGAATAATATGCATTGTTTTTGTATTGTTTCATATGATTTGAAATTGTTTTACATAAAGCATGGTTTAAAAAGGTTTTACATGCACACATACTAGTTTAAACCTGACATAAAACATAAACTAAAGATTTTTAAATGGTTTTAAATTGAAGGAGTGATTATGTCACCTCGAAAGAGAACTCGAGGAGCTAGGACTCGATCTCGTTCTCGCCAAGGAAGTATGGATGAATCTTGTGTCCCCATGAATCTTATGTCACACAACACATGGGGATACACTCTGCTCATGATTTTGAGGCACCTAGTGTACAACATGAAATGTCACCGCCTCCTCCTCCTATTCCCCAAGTAAACGCCACAAATCCACGTTTCTTTCAAGCCTTTACTCAAGTTTTCATACATGTTATGGGCCAAGTGCCACAAGTTCCAATGCAAGCTCCAGTGGAGAGGAGCGAATAATATGATAAGCCGCAAGTATGGCACTGTAGACTTTAATGGGACTACGAATCCTGAAGACTCTGAAGCATGGTTGAGAATGATAGAGAGAGTCTTGTTTCAGATGAAATGCTATGATGAGGAGAAATTGGGTTATGCAGTTAGCTTGCTATAAGGAGACGTACTCTATTAGTGGGAATCATTGCCCTACAGTCAGGATATACTGCCAGTATTGTCATGGACAAACTTTTTGGAAGTTTTTAGTAAGAATTACTTCTTGAAAAACTATGTCCAATGGAAGGTAAGAGAATTCCTAAATCTCACACAGTGGGACATGAGTGTGAGTGAATATGGTTAAAGTTCACCCAACTTTCACAGTATGTGGTCAATATTGTTGCGAATGAGGAGGATAAGTGTTGTAAGTTTGAAGGAGGACTTCATTTGGGGATCAAGGAGAAAGTATTGATCCACAACTTTTGTGACTACCAACTGATGCTAGATGTTACTCTCCAAACTAGAGATCATAAAGTATGAAGTAAATAGGAAGAGGAAGAACCGAAAACAATCTTCCAAGAAAGGAATGAGTGCCCCAATGCCTGAGAGGAGTATGAGAAATTTTCACGTACAGAGTAAAGTGGGAAGTAGTGGCTTTGCTAAGAAGAAGCAAGCAAAGACAACTTCAATACAAGCCTCAACTATAGGAGCCAATAGAAGGATGGAGAGGAGTAGGTACATGAACTCCAAATGTGAACATTATGGAAGTTTGACGGAGGAGAGTGCTTCAAGTTACTTGGAGTATGTTTTTGATGCGGAGAGAAGGAACACATGGTCAAGGAATGTCCCCAAGCACTAAAGCAAAATAGGTCGCAGTTGCAAGCCCCAAAGAAAGTTAAAACAATAAGAACTAGGCCAGCCACGGAGGTGGGAAGTTCTGGAGCGGCAAGGAAGGTTATTCCTCCAGGAAGGCAAAGGAGTCAGGCATAGGCAAAGGTGTTTGCTATGACCAGAGATGAAGCTGTAGCTGCACCTGAAGTTGTTACGGGTATGGCTTAGTTATTTAATTTAGAAGTATATTTACTGATTAATTCTGACTCCACACATTCTTTTGTTTCTGCAAGCATGAAATTACATGGTGTTAATTTAGTGCCATTGGATAGTCCATTGATTGTTAGTACTCCTTTAGAAAGGAAGGTGATAATAAGTCAAGCATATAAAGATTGTGAACTCTTTATTGATGGTGCTAAACTGGTAGTGGACTTACTACCTTTAGATTTAAAGGGCTTAGATGTTATACTTGGAATAGATATTATAGAGAAATATCATGCAAAGTTAGATTATAGACTCAAAGAGGTAGAATTTGATCTTGGCAAAGGTGAAAAGGTGAATTTTATAGGAAACCGAAGAACCCCATCAACAAGAATTATTTTAGCTTTGCTAGCTGACAGGATGATGAGAAAAGGGTGTAAAGCCTTCTTAGCACACATTGTGGACACTGATGTGAATGAAGGAAAGTTAGAAAATGTTTCAATTGTAAGGAGATTTCCAAACGTGTTTCCAGAAGACTTACTTGGTTTGCCACGAGTTTGCCATCGAGTTGATTCTAGGTACTACACCCATTTCCATACCATCATATAGAATGGCTCCAGTTGAGCTATAGGAGCTTAAGGAACAGTTGAAAGAACTGTTAGAGAAGGGGTTTATAAGGCCAAGTTCATCACCACGAGGAGCCCCAGTTATGTTTGTTAAAAAGAAGGATGGAACATGGCACATGTGCATTGGCTATCGGAGACTCAACAAGGTGACCATTAAGAACAATTATCCTTTGCCACGAATCAATGATTTGTTCAACCAGCTGTAAAGAGCAAAGGTCTTCTCCAAAATTAATCTTATGTTAGGCTATCATCAGCTCAGAATCAGGAAATCTGATGTAAACAAGACAACTTTTAGGACACGTTATGGGCATTATAAGTTCCTAGTAATGCCATTTGGATTGACCAATGCTCCAGCTACATTTATGGATCTTCAAGGAGTATTTGGATCAATTTGTCATAGTATTTATAGATGAAATTCTGGTTTATTCCAAGAGCGAAAAGGAACATAAAGAACATCTCAGGATAGTATTACAAACACTAAAGGAGAAGGAGCTTTATGCCAAATTTAGCAACTATGAACTTTGGCTTCATAAGGTTATATTCCTTAGACACATAATTTCGAAGGATGGGGTACATATTGATTCAAGGAAACTTGAAGCAGTGGTGAAGTGGTATACACTAAAGACAGTGGCAGAAGTGAGAATTTTTCTGGGTCTGACAGGATATTATAGGAGGTTTGTTAAAGGATTCTGTATGATAGCTACTCCAATGACCAAGTTATTAAGGAAAAATCAAAAGTTTATCTAGAGTGATGAATGTCAGAAGAACTTTGAGAAGCTTAAGCACAGATTGACAAGTGCTCAAATTTTGACCTTACCTATGGGAGATGAGAGTTATACAGTTTATAGTGATGCTTCAAAAAAGGGTTTGAGTTGTGTGTTAATGCAAGTAAAGAAGGTAATAGCTTATGCCTTGCGGCAACTAAAGCCTTATGAATTGAATTACTCAACCTATGATCTAGAATTAGCAATAATAATTTTTACCTTGAAAATTTAGAGACATTATTTGTATAGAGTTTATACAAGGATTTTTACAGATCATAAAAGTCTTAAGAACTTATTGAACCAAAAAGAGTTGAATTTGAGACAAAGAAGGTGGTTAGAATTACTCAAAGATTATGACTTGTTGATTGAATACCATCCAAGAAAGGCAAATGTAATGGCTAATGCCTTAAGTAGGAAATCCTCCATAGCCCAAGTTCAGATAATTTATCTGTCGTTGTTGAAAGAGATGGCTAAGCTTAGAATAAGCTTGAAACAAGAAGAACCTGATTGCATTATTGCTAATTTCAGAGTGAGACCAATACTCAGGGAGAAAGCTAAGGAGTTACAAGTATAAGATGTAGATTTGAATAAGCTCCGAGAAGAAATTAAGAATGACAAGAAATCTGAAGTGGTAGTGAGGGATGATGGACTTATGGTTATAGGAAATAGACTTTGTATTCTGAATGTCAAGGAAGTAAAGGATGAGATACTCGACGAGGCACACAATACGCCTTATGTCATGCACCCATGTAGCACCAAGATGTACAGAGATTTGAAAGAGCATTTCTAGTGGAAAGGCATAAAGAAGGATGTAGCAGAATATGTAAGCAAGTGTCTAGTGTGTCAGCGAGTCAAGGGTGAACACCAAGTAACTTCAGGCAAGTTAAGGCCATTGTCCATTCCTGAGTGGAAGTGGCAAAGGATAACCATATATTTTCTGATGGGTTTGCCCAAAACTAGTAGGAAACATGATGTTATATGGGTTATTGTTGATCGTTTGATGAAGTCAACCCATTTTCTAGCAATTAAATAGATTGATTCTCTGTATGTTCTACCAAAGAAGTATATTGATGAGATAGTGAGACTACATAAAATTTCAGACTCTATAGTCTTTGACAGAGATCCTCGGTTTACCTCAAGATTTTGGGAAAGTATGCAAGAAGCTCTGGGGATTAAGTTAAATTTTAGCATTGCTTTTCATCCCTAAATAGATGGCCAATATGAGAGGACCATTCGAACCCTTGAAAGAATGCTAAAGGCATGTGTGATGGATTTCAAAGGTGCTTAGAATGAATATTTGCCATTGGTCAAATTTGTTTACAATAATTCGTACAACTTGAGCATTCAGATGGCTCCTTATGAAGTACTATATGGAAGAAAATGTAGAACTCCTATATGTTAGGATAAAGAAGGAGAAAGGAAATTAATAGGACTAGAGTTACTCCAAATGATAGTCGACAAGGTCAACCTAGTTAAGCAAAGGCTTAAAGTAGCTCAACATAGAATGAAAAGCTATATTGATGCACACCGAAAGGAAATGAAGTATGAAGTTGGTGAGAAAGTCTTCCTTAAGACATCTCCTTAGGAAGGAGTCATGACGTTTGGTAAGAAGGGCAAGTTGAGCCCTAAATACTTAATTCCCTATGAGATTGTTGAAAGGATTGGACCATTAGCCTATAGGTTGGCGCTGCCACCAGAATTGTTATAGATACATGATGTGTTTCATATTTCCATATTGAGGAGGTACAGATCAGATCCCTCGCACATCATTCAGACCATTGAGGATTAGTTGAGAGATGATCTGACTTATGAGAAGACTTTATTGGAGATTTTGGATACTAAGGAAAAGTTACTCAGGAACAAGACAGTTTAACTAGTTAAAGTCCTATAAAAAAAACATTCTACGGAAGAGGCCATGTGGGAGCCCTTGGAGGCCATGAAGGAGAAGTTTCCACACCTCTTCAATGACTCAGGTAAGAATTTCAAGGACAAAATACTTTTAAGAAGGGAAGAAATGTTGGGCCCTAAATTTTTTCTTCTTCTTGTTGAGTTAAGCATGATTTAAATAAATTATGAGGTCTTGATAGATTAATTTTTGGAGTTAATTATTATGTCAATATTGGTAGGATTTTATTACATTGCTTAGTTGAATTAAAGTAGTAAGTTTATAAAGGGCAATTTTGTCATGTCACTTAAGTATAAAAGCCATAAAGCATAAAGGAAGGGCAAAGTTGACATTTCACACTCATTAAGGGTATAATCAGAAGAAGAAAGTATAGTCTTGCTCCTGAGAAGGAGAAAAATGTGACTAAGGGAGAGAAAGAAGAGGAAAATGAAAATAGAAGAGAGAAAGGAGGTAGGGTTTCATTCTTGAAAGGAAAAAAAGGAAGATCAAGTTAGGGTTTCATCTTTTATTAACTTTCAATAATAATTTTGAGGTTGTTTAAGAAGAGAAAAAGAAAAAGGAAGAGAAGAGCTTCCATTTGAGCCAAAAATCTCTTTATTTGGTAAAGATTCTGTAACACCCCATTACCCTAGGGTACGCACCGGGACGCCCGTAAGTCATTCCGATACCTAGCCTAAGATAAGGGAGTGCTACGTGCGATCACTACAGAAATTCATATGGCATCACATACATATAAATAATAGAAACTGTAAATTACAAGATTTTTCAAATCCAATTTCTCTTTTCATTACTCCAAAGCAACAGTTTTATACATCAAATGTACAGTCTGTACATACAGACAATCCTAACACAGATACTATGCCAAAAGAAATACAACAACTCCTAACTAGGTCATCCAAAAGTCTGAAGTCCCAGCTGT
>JANSVA010000218.1:21518419-21539392 GCA_025504915.1 Erythroxylum reticulatum
TTAAATGAAAAGAGCCTAGAGAGTTTGATGAGATAATATGGGTAGTGGAATGGTTACGAAATGATGTTGCATTAGAGAAAGGGAATTTGGGACAACTTAGATTGAAATTAAGATTAGGAAAGATGGAAGGAATTTAGGGTGGTAAATTGACCATCTTTGCTGCGGCGAACTTTTCCCAAAGGTTCAGGGGAAAATACTTCAGCATTTTCACTGCGGCGAGGAATTTTCTCCCAACGGTTCGCCGCGGCAATAGAATGTTCGCCGCAGTGAAGTCCTCCACTGCAGACGCTGTAAATTTTTTTTGTTGTTATTGGAATTACCCTAAGGAGATTTTCATAGGAATAAGCTCACGTTTTATAGCCTTTGAGTTGGACTCCGAAAACGGGGTCCATCACTTGCTCTCCTTCTTCTGCAATATTCCTTTTTATTTGTTATTGGCATCTAGCTCTTCTTAGCTCTCTTTCATGCCTTGTAATGTTTGAATGCTCTTCCTCACTAACCTCATTGGACCTTCTCGTGTTCTTTGTGTTCTTACACTTGCAAAAACTCAAGAAAAAGTATCAAATACTCTTAAGGTAAAGTTAGAAGATTATGAACAACTCAAAATCCTGAAGGTAAAGTTAGAAGATTATGAACAACTCAAAATCCATATCCATACAACTCGTCTCAATCTTACACATTAAATGAATAAAAAGGTAAATGGGAAGGAAATGAAACTCAGGTTGTATGATCCGGGAGAGCAGCGACGTCGAGAGATCACCTATTCTGAGAAGCTTCGGTGTAAAAACCTCTTCTTCTTCCTCTTATTCTTCTATCTCTCTTTTCTTTCTCTCTCTCTCTTGGATTTCCAAATGTAGGCTCCTCTAAGGTTCCATCATTATCCTTTTATAGTCATTTCTAATAGTGTCTTTTTGGGGTTCAAAATGTCCGAAATGTCCCTAGAAAACTCAAATTCGAAAGTAACTCTGCGTTTGTATGCATGCAGGCCACGATCATGGCCGGTTTACCTGCACTCTATCACGATTATGGCACTATGCTTGAGCTTTTGTCATGTGTTTTGATCTGGTTCTCCTCCGAAACTCTTCTGAATTCCCTAAAACGCTAACAAACTCATCATGACACCTCATATATGTTAAAATTGAAGCTAAAAAACATGTTCTCATCCAAAGAATACTTAAAACACAAATGTTTATGAACTATCACAAATCTTAAGCTAAACACATACTAAATAATCAACTTAACCACTAAACACATATCAAATTACCTATAAAAATACAATGCAATCTACACTTATCACGCCTTCTTTTGTCTCATCCACTAAGATAATATCATCAACAAATAATAGATACCAAGTCACATTCTTTAAATATTCTTGATGAGCTAATTCATCACTACTACAAATAAAAAAAGGCTCAATGAGGAGCCTTGGTATAACTCAATATCGATAGAGAAATTCTATATCTCTTCCTATCATCCTTACTCTATTCTTATTCATACATATCGTTAATAATCTATATATAGATTATAGGAACTCCTTTAGCCTCTAAACACCTCTATATGATTTCCCTAGGCAACATGTCCTATACGCTTTCTAAATCAATAAAAACTATGTGTAGATTATGTCGTCTTTCCTTGTAATATTCTATTAATCTTCTAAGGAGATGTAAAGCTTCTGTCACAGACCTTTCTGGCATGAAGCCAAATTGGTTCTCGAAGATATGAGCATCCTTTCTCACTCTATTCTCAATCACCTTCTTCCATAACTTCATAGTGTAACTCAATATTTTGATGTCTTGATAGTTGCTATAAATTTGAATGTCCCTTTTGTTCTTATATAGAGGAATTAACATACTAAGTCTTCACTCGTCCAACATTTTAGTGGACTTAATAATTCAATTAAAAAGCTTGGCTATCAAAGTAAGATCCTCTACACTTAACCTCTTTCACACCTCTATGCGTATTTGATCAAGCCCTACTATTCTTCCACTCTTCATCTCCTTTAAAGCTTTTTTAATTTCTTCCTTTGTAATGTGTTGATAATAAGCAAAGTTACAAAACCTCTCAGATGTGCGAAGATCACCTAAACAGATGTTGTCTTCTATACTTTCATTAAAAAGGCTATATAAGTACCTTTGTCATTTTCTTTTGATGTCATTTTCAGTTATAAGCACTTGTCTTGCTTCATCTTTTATACAACAAACTTGATCTAAGTCTCTCGCTTTCAATTCCTTAGCTCTTGTCAATTTAAAAATGTCCTTTTCTCTATCTTTAGTTTCCAATCTTTGGTTCAATTTCTCATAACCTTTGCTTTTAGCTAGTGAGAATTTATATCTTTCTCTATTAACTAATTTCTTTATTTTTGTGGTACTATCTAATATAGCTTTATAGGTGTCTTTCTTGATCTTAACATTTTCTTTAGTATCTTCATTCAACCACTAAGACTTCATCTTGCCACCCTTAGGTCCTTTAGAAACCCCCAATATTTCTTTAGTTGTATTTCTTAAAAGAGTTGCTACTCTCTCTTACATCTGGTTGGCATCTACTTCCAATTTCCATTCTTCTCTATAGAATATTTTATCCTTACACCATCTGATACGCATCCTAGAATTTCTCTTTTTCTTTGAACCCTTAATTTATAACACCCAAAAGTAACAGTCTATACTGAATTGACAAGCAAGCGTTCAATATCACTTTACAATTCATGCACCTAGGTCGATTGTTCTACCTTACGAGGACGTAGTCTATTTGAATTCTCTGCTCTTGAAAGTCACAAAATGAGCATATTTTCCTAATTGATTTTGACTAATCGATAAAGTTGGAGATAAGTCTAGTATCTTGAATATCGAACAAGTGTAAGTACGTTAATTTTGTTTTTTGCTACCACATTTCTTAAATGTTTGATTGGAGGTAAGGTTTTTAACGTAACTGAATGAAATTGTTTATAATGAATGGAATGTAAATGGATGTAATATTAGAAAATTGTTGTTTGGAAGATATGAAAAAGTTCATAATGTAATATATTGAAGTGTTGTTTAGATGAAATGTTTATAATGTAATATAATGTGAAATTGTTTATCATTTTACATTCTATCTTAAACAGTAATCGTTTGTTTACTGTTTATGATGAAATAAGATGTAATATGAAACTCTCCTCTTTCATCTCATTTCATTTCATTTTATTATAAACCGTTATTTCAAATGATAGAATAATATTATATTCTATGAATAAACCCTAAGTAAACATAAACCCTAATTGTTTTTATTTTTCACCTTATCCCATATCCTGCGTTGGAAAACCATAATTCTTAGATTTTTCTTTTGAATTTCATAGCAGAGGAAGCGGTTCTTACTTTCTGATTGTAGAAGGGTGGAACATTGGATTACACGGGGCAAAGGCATTTATTATCCAAGACAAACGAACCAGGAAAACATGCGAGTAAACGCAAAATCAACTAATTGATCCGAAAAATCGATCTATTAAAGTAATAGATTATGTACATGTTTTAAAGTCGTTGTCATCTATGAAGAAAAAAGAACAATGATACGTGACGATTTTCTGAATTTAAAAAAATCGATAATTTCACGCACCGGCGGAGTAGATAATCAGAGCTCAGCCTTCTGTTGAAGCCTGATACATGTCGACCTTTGAAAGACATCAACTTGAAACTAAGAGATGAAATCTAATCCACACGTTCCTACTACAAGGTTGGAGGTCGAAGAGAGAGTGTCGTTATAGATTTGCATCCCATGATGTCATTCTGTTCATCCTTGTGGGCTCCACGGTCATTGCCTCTATCACCCATATCCAAGCTTTGCTTCAGCGGAGGAAATGAACCAGTGGTGGCCTCCGACGTCAGAGCCTCCGCCCACGTGTCGGATTTTCTGATCAAAGTAAGTGCTGAGAATGAATGACCGTGTCTTTTTATCGTTCCCTTTCTTATTTAAAAAACCTTTTATTGCTTTATGTTCAGCTGGAAAGGTCCAATAGGATATTTGAGCACTCTATGTATGGTGTATTCTGTCGTGAGCTATCGAACAAAACCCGCTGCTCTTCGATGCCTCGTCAAACGTCCACTTCGACTGCTCGGGTTCCTCTTTCTCTCTCTCGTTCGTTGCAATTATATTAAACAGTCATGAACAGTTTTTATAAGTTTGCCTCTGAAAAAAATGATTCCAGTTTACATTACATCTGGGCTATATATACATGGTCTTATAACTAATGGTGTTTTGTTTGGATATTAGTTACAAGATAGCTTAGTGTACTCGAGAGCATTATGGGTGAGTAGAAGTGTGATAGCCTGGGACGTGGATGTTGGAGATGGTTCCTCCAGCTATTTATATGCTAGCAAAATTGCTTCTTTATCCATTCAAGATGACGTCATTCAAGGTTTGAACCCACATCGTTGTCTTCCTTCTAATAAATACTTTTAGCTTCTAGCCATTCCATTTTTGTTCTCACTTACATGTTAACAGGATATGATGTCAAAATTAAGCTTGAGGAAAATGATGTTGGGCTTCCAGAAAGTGTAAGATGCATTCAGTCTTTTTCTTTTTATTTAATAATGCTAGGTCGTTTGTGCAAGAATTATTTTTTTGGTAAAGCTTTGATTGATTTAATAGCGACTTCTCATAGATTGCTGTATACGTTGAAATTCTATATGCGTCATTCTTCTTTAGTGAAGTTTTCAACCTTCCTGGTAAGTTTGTAACTAGTTATTTCTTTGATTTGAATTTTGCTAGGTTTTATCTAAATTCCCACATATACAAGGTTACCGAGCTTTGGAAATGCCTAATTTTGTGGTTGTCAGACCCCTCTTGAAGTGTCAATTAGCAGTTGCAGCATTTGGATGTAAGCTGGCACTTTTTGCTAGCACCCGGCACTCATTTATTTGCGGTCTTTTAAATTAAAGCAAAAGTATATAACTAGATAAACGAGATTGTCTTTATTAGTGTGTTGGAAGAGAGAGAATGTTGTTTCATTTGGATAATTGTAGCCTAAAGCAAAATTATGGATATCTCTGAAGTTTTTGGATAGCATATCACTTAACTATAGGCCAGTTTGCTGAAGATATTTATCATTGACAGCTGACGGGAAATGCAGCAATGCTACTGGTTTGCAGTTACCTGGTATTTTAGACGAATTGTTCTCATATGATGGTCCACTTGGTGCACATTATTCAATAGATTATGTTTCCCTCTACCTGTGGGCACCCACAGCACAAGTGTGTGAAATCTGAAGATTCTTAATTCCTTTCTTGTGATCTCAAACAGTTTAGGGCTCTATAAACATTCATGGTTTTGTCCTTCAAATCAAATAGGCAGTGAGTGCTCACATTTATGGTGACACATCTACTGAGCATCCTCTTGAAATTGTCCAACTTGACGAGATTGATGGAGTTTGGCACTTTCAAGGACCAAAATATTGGGAAGGCTGTTATTATGTCTATGAAGTTATAGTTTATCATCCCAGCACCTTGCGCATTGAGAAATGCTATGCAAATGATCCATATGCTAGAGGGTATGCTGGTTATTTCAATATGACGATGATCCTTTAATATAATTGAGATGCTTATCTTTATTGAAATTGACGTATTCAAGCATTCTATATAAAGGCTTCAAACATAATGGGAAAGGCATCTTTAACTTTTAAATGGTTTACATGTTGAAACAGGCTCTCATCAAATGGCCAGATGACATTATTTGTGAATCTTGATTCTTCTACTCTAAAACCAAAAGGATGGGATAGTTTAGCTGATGAAAAACCTCAAATAGCTTCTTTCTCAGATATAAGCATTTATGAGCTTCATATAAGGGATTTCAGGTAATGATTTGTTTTGTTGAAAAGTAATGATTGTATGCATTCTTAATTCATTGTTGACTTTACAGTGCCCATGATGAGACTGTTCACCCAGACTTCCGTGGTGGTTATTTGGCCTTCACTTTGGAGGTAACATTTCTCTTTTGACCCCTACAATCATAATCTGTCGTCCTTTGATAAATATAAATATTGTGTCCATGATTCATCACCTTAGCAATGTTGCTAGGATAATTAAAATTGATTTGTGTCGGATAAGAACGCTTGTTGTAAATTATCTAGGCTTCTCAATTGTAACTATAAAAAAGTTCTTTTATTAGGATGAACTTTTATTCCCAAAGGATACCTTAGCATAAAGGGTTTTCCCCTAACATCTGTTTGTCTGGCTTACAAACAAAATATCTCTAAGTCACCCTAGGTTGATATGAAATTATTAATATAATCTTTTCATTTATTGTATCTTATAAATGGAATTAGAGATTTTATAGTCATGTTGAGTGATTTTGTGATGGCCATTTTTTAACACCATTATATATATACCTGAAGAATTCTGCAGGTGTAAGTCATCTAACAAAATTATCAGAGGTGGGTATAAGTCATATTCATTTGTTGCCGACGTTCCACTTTGGTGGTGTTGATGATGTCAAGGAGAATTGGAAGTGTGTCGGTAAGTCCATTTGTTGTTCAAAAAGGAGTATTGGCACTCTATTCTCCTAAGATAGTGGTGATACTTTCCTGGGATGTTACTCTTTTGATGCGTAGATACAGTTTGGAATCAACTCTATATGGTGTTATAGTTTATCCATGTGGAAAAACATGATTTGTGGATATGTTAGCTATTTTAGGATTTTTGTATATTTTTAAGATATTCCTCTTTAGTTAGAATATCTAGTGATCATAGGATCTGATTATTTTTGTTTTCCTTTTTGTTTTTAGGGTAACTTGTACATAATGCAATGTAGAAAATATTTTCTCAATGTCAAGCATGTTATTAGAGCCATAAGGCTTTCAGTTCATGGAAAAGATTGATCTGAATGTCTACCCTTGATTGCTATCAATCTTGTTATTTTGACCAACCTTCATTGCTAGTTAATTTTTTCCTTTAGGCAATCAACTTTAATTACCTAGAGTTTTTTTTCCTCATGGAGATGTCGAAGGTGGTAGAGACAACCATTACGACATAATCGAAGGAGACAGTTCAATCTCAACATCTCGATGAATTGCAAAATGTCAAGCTACATATAAGTTGAATGGAAAAAATTACATCGAATAGTCTCAACTTGTTTGCATCATACTAAAAGGGAAAGGATGAGATTAGCCATCTCATAGGTACAAGTTTGAAACCAAAGGATCATTGATTTGAAGCATGAGATGAAGAAAATTCTTTGATTATTGTTTGACTTTGGAACTCAAGGACATCTGAAATTAGTGACATATGTATGTTTTTGGCCATTAACAAGGATATATGAGATGCACTCCAATAAATGAATTCTAAGGCTAGAGACAGAGCCTAAGTGTACAAGGTCAAGGTAAAGACTATGACAGCAAGACGAAGGAGTAAGACAGTTACCAAATATGCCAATCAGTCAAAATCCTTGAGTAGGAGCTTGATCAATCCATTATTAACCTTAAAAAAAGTTCTCTATATCCCTAGATTATTCATGAACTTGATCTCTATCAACAAACTCACTAGAGATCTGAATTGCTATTTGATTTTCCATTGTAAAGTATTGTGTATTTAAGGAATAGGATCTAGAGAACACAATTGGACATGCTACAGATATAGGATGACCTCTATTACCTTAAAGAATTTAACTTATCAAGCAACATCAAGGGTAATTTATCCCATTCCTTTCTTTCAAAATCTTTTTCATCTAATAAAAAGAAAATCTAGCTCCACCATCACTGACTTTGGACATCCATCTTTAGAGTAGTTAAAATTATATTTCCTTCTTTATTTAAGGGTCTAAATGTTGACGATTTCATTATGAAGTGTGTGAGCTTCTCAAACACAAATGTGCATCTTTTTAACTCGTAATTAAAGAATTTCTATTCCTTTTTATATCATTCACAATGATATTTTGGATCCTTCTACTATTTCTCATGTTTCTGGAGCAAAATATTTTGTGTGTTTCGTCGATGATTATACTTTTGTCACTTGGATATTTTTACTCAAACACGAATCTGATGTCAGTACTGCCCTCGAAATTTTTTTTTCTATGATTAAAAATCATTTTAGGGTTAACATCAAAAGGTCTAGGTCTAGAAATGGTAGGAAGTATTTCAGTTAAGTCCGAACTCTATACTTTTAAGAAGAAGGATTGTACATGGGTCATCTTGTGTTATCTTCTTATAGCAGAATGGAATAGCATAATGGAAAAATGATCATTTCCTTGAATCAACTTGAGTCTTCTTTTCTTAGAAAAATGTACCTGAATCCTTTAGAAGCAGTACTTATAAATGTTCATCTTATAAAACATTTGCCTTCAAAGGTCTTGGGATTCAGGAGTCCAATGGAAATCTTCTCAACATTTTATCTTGATCTACAAACTACAAATAAACTTGTTCCAAGGGTATTTGGGTGTGTGTCATTTATCCATGTTTATAGCCACAATGGTAGAAAGTTAGATCCAATAGTACTAAAATGTGTCTTTATAGGTTACTCTACGACTCAAAAAGGCTATAAGTGTTACCACCATTTGTCAAAAAAGTTTTACGTTTCGGCAAATGTTACTTTCAATGAACATGAGTCTTATTTCATCACTCCTTATCTTCAAGAAGAGAATTCAACAATAGAAGATAAGGATAAGGGTTGCTCAAGGATTTCTTCTTGTTTGACTTGTCATCTTCTTCTAAGCCTATGTTTGAACTTGTACCACAAAATTAACAAGAAAAGACAAAATTTACCCTTCATATTATGAGTTTGGCGGTGTATTTAAGGAAGAAGATGATTATTCATGAATCTACTTAAGTCCAAGACTACTACCCATATCCTAAGATTAATTCATGAATCTACTTAAGTCCAAGACTACTACCCATATCCTAAGATTAAGGTAACAATTTTTTAACCTTATTTGTATGGTGAAATTGAATATCAATTGAGCAATAACAATCAAGATTTTCCTATCGCCATTAAAAAAGGGATTTGGAAATGTACCAAACAACCACTTTATCTTCTTGGCATTTACTTTCTTTAAAAAACTTTTTACCATCTTATAAAGCCTTCCTTTTCACCTAAACATCATTGCCATCCCTAAAATGCTATCCAAGGCTTTAACTAATAAGAAATGTAAACAAGCTATGAATGTGGAAATGAGGGCATTAGAAAAAAATAAAAATTAGGAGTTGGTGAAGGTGCCAGTTGAGAAGAAACTTGTGGGTTGTAAATGGGTTTACATAGTAAAGTAAGTAAAGTATATGGCAGATGAATCGATTCAAAGATATAAGGCAAGATTTATGGCCAAAGGCTATACTTAAGTTACAAAGATGAATATTGTTAGAATTCTTATATCTTTGGCAATTAACTATGGTTAGGATTGTAGTAATGTGATGTCACGAATACATTTTCAAATGGGAAATTTGAGAAAGAAATTTGCACAAAAGTGCCACCACGTTATAGGAATAATTTGGCTACTCAAACTATTTGTAAGTTGAAGAAGGTCTTGTATGGACTAAAATAGTCAACATGTACATGGTTTTAAGAGATTTGTAGGAGTAATGATGGCTATTAGGTATAGACAAAGCTAAGGGAATCAATGTTGTTTATCAAACACTCACTTTTAGAGGGAGTCATAGAACTTTTAGTGTATATTGATGACGTAACAATAACCTGTGATGATATCAAGGACATATAGTTTCTAAATCAATGTTTGGCCAAGAAATTTGAGATTAAGGAATTGGGAAGGATGAAATATTTTCTCGCATTAAAGTAACTCACTCTAGGCAAGGTCTTTTTATCTCCCAACAAAATTACGTTACTGATCTCCTAAGAGATAGGTGAGACAACTTGCAAACTAACAAGTATTCTCAAAGACTCAACATTATACTTAGAAAGGCAGAGGTGGATGTTGTAGTAGACAGAGAAATATACCAACTCCTTATAGGGAGGCTCATTTATTTGTCTCACACATGACCAAATATACCATATGCAATTTGTATGATAAGTCAGTTAATATATGACACTAAAGAAGTTCAATTACAGTCAACTTAATGAGTATTGTTGAATCTCAAAGGAACATCAGGAAAATATATTTTGTTTAATAGAAATAGAGGTCTAGCACTTGAGGCATATAAAAATATTGATGATAATGTAGGATCGATTGTTGATAGCAGATCAACTTTAGGATATTGCACCTTTCTTGGTGGGAACCTTGTTACGTGGAGAAGTAAGAGGCAGAATGTGGTGGCATGATACAGTGTGGAGGCAAAATTTCGAGTAGTGGTTCAAGGTGTGTGTGTGAACTGCTTAGTTGAAAATTATCCTAGAAAACTTGAAAATTAAGTGGGATTATTCAATGAGACATTACTATGATAATAAACTTGTGATCAGTATAGTTCATAATTCGATACAACATGATCAAATAAAGCACATCGAAATTGACATATACTTCATAAAAGAAAAATTGGACAATGGTTTGATTTGCACATATTATGTGGCTACAAAGTATCAAACTTGTTGATTTACTTACAAGGGGTTAAGTAGTTCAACTTTTGAGAACATTGTATCTAACCTAAGAGTGGAGAGTACCTATTCACTAGCTTGAGGGCAAGTGTGAGAAAACATGATTATTTTAGGATTTTTGTCTTTCTAGGATTTCCTATTTAGTTAGGATATCTCATATCATGAGATTTGATTATCCTATTTAGTTAGGATATCCTATGATCATGAGATCTGATTATTTTTGTTTCCTGTTATGGTAACTTGTATATAATTAACCCTATTGTACACTTATAAACGATGCAATGCAAAAAATGTTCTCTCAAATCTCAAGTTCTATTAGGTAGCTCACCGAGTGTTATAATATCTAAAAAAGACACCAAGAAAAGGTATTATGTTCAAAAGAAATAAAGGTCTAGTCCTTCAGGCATATACAAATACTGACTGTCTAGTATTGATTGTTGATAGGAGATCAACTTTGGGATAGTGCACTTTTCTTGTTGGGAACCTTATGACATGGAGAAGTAAGAAGTAAAATATAGTAGCATGATCTAGTATGGAGTCAGAATGTCAAGTAATGATTCAAGGTGGTTTGATTTGCTCACCTTATATGGCTACAAGGAACCAATTTGTTGACGCAATTACTAAAGGATGAAGTTGTTCAAGTTTTGATAAAATTATATCTAAGTTGGGGTGTAGAATATCTATTCACCAGCTTGAAGGAGCTTGTGGGATAATATGATTAAGTTAGCTATTTTAGGATTTTTTTTATCTTTTTAGGATATTTCTATTTAGTGAGGATATCCCATAATTATGGAATTTGATTATTTTTGTTTACTTTTTTGTTGTTAGAGTAATTGACCTTCTTATACACTTGTAAACAATGCAATGCATAAAATATTTTCTCAATCTTGATTTCTATCACAGGTCATTGACTGTTAATTTTATTATTGCAGATTTCTCAGTAAAGATGAAACGCTATCATTTGCATGGAAACATAAAGTTTATGCAGAATGAAGCCATTCCTAGAAAGATAACCTAAGAATTTCAACATCTAACTAACTTTGCTTATGCTAATGAAATTGGTACTCTTTCAAAAAAAAGTTTGATAATGGTGAAGAGGGATATCTCACAAATATTCATGAGAATACATCAGTTAATGTGTTTCATCTCAATCTCTCTGACTTTTCTTGTGCATGGGCTTTTATAGATAATAAAATGCTTGAAAAGTTGCCACCAGACTCGGTTGAACAACAAGCTCAGATAACATCAATCCAAGATGATGATGGTTACAATTGGGGGTATGGTCTTTTGTGTACTTGGATAAGTATAAATTATTTCAATATGTCTTGACATTTGATACAGAATTCTTATATTTTGTCTTAGGTATAATCCCATTCTTTGGGGAGTCCCAAAAGGAAGCTATGCTAGTAATGCTGATGGCCCTTGTCGCATAATTGAGTTCAGAAAAATGGTCCAGGTCTGGCCCACTTTTCAATTTGTTTTTCCTCGATTTTAGGGAACCAGAGTCTTGTATGTTGGTCTATGATATGGGTATACACAATCAATGTTGTCAATAATTTGTCATTTTCTCCAATCGTTTCTTGTAATGTAGGCACTCAACCGGATTGGCCTTTGTGTTGTGTTGGATGTTGTCTATAATCACTTGTATAGAAGTGGGCCTTTTGATGCAAATTCTGTTCTTGATAAGGTAATTGATTTGGTACCCGTTTGTGTATTTATCCCATGTGACTTTAGTGTAGCTGGTAGATTTTGGATCTTCATTAACAAACAATTATCATGCGCAGTATGTTAACAGGATATTCTGCAAGTATCTTTCCTACATTTTGTGATTATAAGTTTTTATCTCTAGATTGTTCCAGGTTACTATTTGAGAAGAAATGCTGACGGTTTTATCGAGCATAGTACATGCGAGAATAATACTGCTAGTGAGCATCACATGGTTGAGCGTTTAATCATTGATGATCTTTTAAACTGGGCAGTCAACTATAAGGTAATTACTCACTTTGCACTATAATTAATTTACTGTGCATCAGATGTTTGGTGCTGTCTATATTGAAAGCGTTTCTTATCCTTTCATAGCTAGTGATAGGGTCTATATTTATACAAATATTGAGTATTAGAGGGCCTAACTACTTGAGATGTTCTTGACTTTTGTATTTGAACTTTAACATGGCTTTTACGAATTATTGATTACTAATCATCAATTTTTTTTCAGGTTGATGGATTCAGGTTTGATCTTATGGGCCATATAATGAAACGCACGATGGTACAAATACTTTTACTCTATGACTTCATCATGAATGATGAATTAATTGATCATACAAATACTTACGATATTATTCTGGTTGTTCATGATAGCAGCATCCTCTTATTAATGGAAAATTAATTATTGGCAGAATTTCATTAGAACTTGAATGTCTTCTCATGATGCATGACATTTTTTAGGTCGTAAATGATTTATGAGGTTAAAGTTGATGTGAATTGGATTTAATGCTCGTAAATGATTGAGTTTGTTTGCAGGATTAAAAACATGTTTGAAGCTAGTAACCCAGCATTTTATTTCTGTTCATAGGTGAAAGCGAAGAGCAAGCTCCGTAGCCTAATGAAAGAAAGAGATGGAATTGATGGTTCCAGCATATATATGTAGGTTTGCATTATCTTTGGTGGAAGAGGAGGACGGGTTGCCTATTTGTGTCTATTGATGAATAAATGTCCTTGACTGAATTTGAAGGAGGATATTTTTTTGTTGATGTTTGACTAATAGGCATACATTAGCTTTATACAAATTAACCCTAGTACAAAATAGGAAATAAATTTGTACAGATTTGTTAGATCCTATGACTTGTAGGATACTCTATCCTAATTTTATGGACATAATTAGTACCAGATTTTATGGACATATTCCCCACAAAATCTGGATATAATCATACAAATTATGTTTTCCCACACTCTCCCTCAAGCTTGTGAATGGGCATTGGTCATTCCCAGCTTGGATACAGTGCTTTGAAACATTGGACTACTTAACCCTTTGGTAAGTACTTCTGCAAGTTGACTATGTGTATATACGTAAGGTGTACAAATCAACCCACTCTTTAACTTCTCTTCAATAAAGAGTCTGTCAACTTGGACGTGCTTTGATCGATCATGCTGTATTGGGTTGTGAGCTATATTAATGGTAGACTTGTTGATGCAAAAGTATATAGAAGAAATAAAAGAGGAAGATTAGTGAACCACAAGTCCTAATTTGGTGGGATGAGGATTGGGAATTAAGTTGACATCCAAGGTAAAGGCTGAAATTCAGATTGTATTAGGATTCCTTATTAGATAAGAAGTAGTCGCATTACGTTATTCTATTTTAGATATGTTATCCTAGTTGAATAGGAGTTATAGAATTTCTATTGTATGAGGATTTAAATTAGAAATCCTTTTCCTACTAGAATAAGGATTTTAAGAACACTTATATATATACTTGGCCTTTCATTAATAACAAGCAATCTGGAATTTTTCTACAACTTGAGAGTTTTCAACTAGAAGGTGTGATGCTTTCTTCTAAGAGTGATTCTTAGACCCTAGGAGTGATTCCTAGTTTCCTACTACCTATTCTTTGTGTTCTTCACTAATTCCAGCCCTCTGAAATCTACATTCTAGCCATCTTAAACCTAATATTCCAGCAGCCTAATATCAGCCATGTTTCCTAATTTTGTGCTTTTTGGTGCTAGTTAATAATTCTTCTATTTGTCCCACATCGCTTCTTGTTGTATTAGAGTCTCATTGGGTCGTCCCACTTGATATTCAAATCTTCTACACTAGATCATGCTACCACATCCTGTTTTTTACTTTTCCATGTCATGAGGTTTCCACCAAGAAAGGTGCAATATCTAGTAGTTGACCTTCTATCAATAATGGACCCAGCATAATCAACATCCATGTATACCTCAAATGCTAAACCTTTGTTCCTTTTGAGCAAAATACCTTTCGTTGGTGTACCCTTGAGATATTGTAATACTCGTTGGGCTGTTTGCAAATGGACTTCCTTTGGATTATGAATGAATTAGCTAATCACAGTAATTGCATATGCTATATCTGGTCATATGTGGGACAAATAAATCAATTTTCCTACTAGGCATTGATATGCTTGCTTGTTCACTATAGTATCTTCCTCTGCTATTGCAAGTTTAATATTTGGAATCTAATGGAGTATTTGCCGGTTTGCATGCTATTTTATCTGTTTCCTTGAAAAGATCTTTGATTTTAATTTTATTGGGAGATAAAAATGCTCTGCTTAAAGAGAGCAACCTCAGTTATGAGAAAATATTTCAACCTCTCTAGACATTGATCTCAAATTCTTTATATAGATGTTGACTTAAGATCTCTTTCTCTTTAAAATCATCTCCTGTCACAATTATGTCATCAACATAAACCAAGAGAATTGTGACTCTCTCTGTAGATAAGTGTTGAATGAATACTATGTGATCTCCTTGGGTTTGTTTGTATCCTATAGTCATTACAACTCTTGCAAATCTTCAAAATCGTGCTTGTGGTGATTGTTTGAGCCCATATAAGGCCTTCTATCTATCTACAAACAATATGATCAACATTTTTTTTCATAACCTGGTGGAACCTCCATATAAATTTCTTCTTCTAGTTCTCTATGTAAAAATGCATTTATCACATCAAATTGTTGTAATTCCTAACTATAATTAGTTGGAAGCAATAACAGAACTCTAAAAGAATTCAACTTTGCAATTGGAGCAAAAGTCTCTAGTTAATCAATTCCATAGGTTTGAGTATACCCCTTAGCTACTAACCTTGTCTTGTATCTTTCTATTGATCCATCTGCTCTATATTTAACTGTGTGCACCCATTTACATCCAGTAGCTTCTTCCCAGCCGACAACTTCACCAACTCCCAAGTTTTATTCTTCTCCAATGCCTCTATCTCCACATTCATAGCTTGTTTCCATTTCTCATTGGACAAAGCCTCAGATAAGGTGGTGGGGAGACAAAAAATTTGCAAGAGGATATAAAGGTGTTTTTTAGCATTCTCTCGTTCCTTTTGTAATAGCAATAGGAAAATCATAGTTATCATCAATCATGAAATTTATTTTCATTATGTAATGAATGATTAGAAATTGTTATCTCATTTTCAAAATTTGAGTTGGACTCTTGGACTTGCATCGGAGCAACCTTTTTTCTTCCTTGCAAACTCTTGTCCTTTGCTAAACCTCACATTTTCAAGAGTAGAATTTGTTTTTGTCTTGAGGATTTTCAATTGCAGGTGCAAGTTCATGTTCGTGTTCATGTTGTCTCACTTCTTCTACTGCAATTTAGGTTAAGGTAGTGTGGGGTTTGGTGCAGGTTTAGGAGTAGATATGGGGATTAGTGGATGCTCATTTTTTGGTGTGAAAAGTGACAAGTCAAGTAAGAAATCTTTATCCTTATCTTCCATTGTTGAAATCTCCCCTTGAAGAGAATGATTTTTGAAGTAAGATTCCTATTCATGAAAAGTGACATCCCTTAAGACATAGAACTTCTTTAATAGAGGGTGGTAGCATTTGTACCGTTTTTGAGTGGATGAATATCCCATAAACACACAACTTATTGCCCTTGGATCTGGTTTCCTGCGGTTCTGACTATGAACATGGACAATGATATGCACTCAAATGCTCCAGGAACAAGATTGTTAGTAGTGTGTAGTGCGGGGTAGAAAGTTGAGAGTTTTTCCATGGGATTGTTGAATCCTAAGATCTTAGAAGGCAAACGATTTATGAGATAAGTTGCTGTAAGAACTGCTTCCCCCTAAAATGATTTAGGCATATTGTTTTGAAACATAAAGGCTAGGGTTGTTTCAAGGAAGTGACAGTTTTTCTTTTTGCTACCCCATTTTGTTGTGGGGTATTGACACAAGAGGAATTATGGACTATCCCTTCCTTCTGTAATTATGGAGTTAGGATTTGATTAAAATTATCCCTAGCATTACCCGATTGAAACCTTTTAATGTGGATTCCAAATTGGTTTTTAACCATGGAGCACAAATTTGGAAGAATAGTACTAACCTCATATTTGTGTTTGAGAAGAAAAAGCCAAGTGACAGGAGTATAATCATCAATGAATGAGACAAACCATCTTGCTCCAAGACATTAGGAATAGGAGAAGGGCCCCAAATATCATTGTGAATGAGATAAAAAGGAGTAGAGCTTCTTTTATTACTAATTGGAAATGATATAAACTTGTTTTTAGCAAGTTCACATACTTCATAATAAAAATGTTCAACATCTAAACCTTTAAACAAAGAAGGAAATAGAATTTTAATAATCCTAAAAGATGGATGCCGAAGTCGGCAATGATGAAGCCAAATTTTTTCTTTATTGGAGGCAATAAATTCTGAAATAAAGGAATGAGGTAATCTGCCCTTAAAATGCTTGATTAACTTGGTGCTTCAAGGTAGTAGAGGCTGTCCCATTCTTTAGCATGTCCAATCGTCTTCCCCGAATTCTTGTTTTGAAATACATAATAGCTTTGATGAAAAACCACATTGCAACATAAATCTTGAGTGTGTTTTTGTATAGAGATAAGGTTTGTGGATAATTTAGGGACATGAAGGGCATTTCTTAGGATTAGTGAAGGCCATATTTTAACATCTTCCACACTTACTGCAATTGTCAACGAGCCATTAGGTGTAGCTACTCTTTTACTACTAAGACATGGAATGAGTCATATGGTTGATAGCTTCTGAGTCCATGACTTGAGAGTTAGCAAAGGTTGTACCTAAGACATTTAATGCAATAGAGAATGAAAGCTCACTTGAATATGCCAAAGAACAAGTACGTGATGGGGGTTTAGGGTTGTTAATAAGTGATATCGACCTTTCAATCTCTTATTGGCTGAGATTGCTTGGCTCTTGTAGTGCTAATTCAGTGTTTTGTGTTGCAGCAACATGGCCTTGAGTGGTGCTCCTTCATTGCTCTCCTTTTTGTCCCTATTCTTTACTTGGAGGTTTTCCATAAAGCTTCCAACATTTTTCACTGGTATGGCATGCCTTCTTACAATAAGTGCACCACAAATTGTCACGGTTTTGAGCCTTTGATTGACTAATCTTTCCAATCTTAAAAAAGGATGCTCTTTCTATGTTTGTGGCTGATTTATTGCTGTCACTAGCCACAATAGCTGAGCTGTCCACAACCTGTGGTTCAAGCATGAGTATTCTTCTACTTTCCTCACTTCAAATTAGTGCCACAACCTCATTAAAACATGGTACTTCTAGTTTGTGAAGAATCTAGATCCTTACTTGATCAAATTAGGGATCGAGTCCTACAAAAAGTCCTAGAACCTATCTTGCTCAATGAAATCTTTACAATAGTTGCATCTTCAAGACATTTTGTTTTTACCACTTTGTAGTGATCAAGTTCTTGCCACAAGGATTGCAACTGGTTGGCATATTCAGTGATTGCTCTGTTTCCTTTTCATTATTATACTTGGGTTGCATCCCTAGCTTTAGAGTAGGTTTGTTGAATTGCATCCCTAATATCCTTAGCAGTGTTCAAAAACATGTACGTGTCGCTAATTTCAGGAATCATAGAGTTCCATAACCATGCCATAATCATGGAGTCTTCTTGATCCCATGCTTCAAACAGAGGATCTTTTGGCTTAGGTCTAGTGCTTGTAATGTGACTAATCTTCCCTTTTCCTTTCAGCACTATACAAATAATTTGGGACCACTTAGGTAATTTTTCCCATCTAATTTGTATGCAACATGTATGCTTTGGTGCTTTCGAGGTTGTTGAGATTGAACAGCCTCCTCTAATTGGGATGTAGCTGTTGTCTCTGCAACTTCTGACATCTCCAAGGAAAAAAAAACCTTTTGTTTAGGGAATTAAGACCTTTATCAAGAAGTAGAAATAACCAGCAATGAAGGCTGGCAAAAATACTCTGTTTTGATGTTAAAAAAACAGAGTAAAAGGAAGGGAATGGCTAAACAACTGAAGGTTTCATTTGTGAGAAAACCTACAACTTTGATACCTTGACAGAATTTCAGGGAGGAATTTTACATTGATGTCTGACTAACAGACAGATATTAGCTTTATTCACACCCTAGTACAAAATAGGAAGTAAATGTGTACAGATTTGTTACTTATGGGATACTTTATCCTAATTTTATGGACATAATTAGTACCATATTTTATGGACATAATCCCCACAAAATCTGGACATAATCATACATATTAGATGTGCATAAGAGCTGTTTTTCTCTATATTCATTACTTAGTAAATGCAGTAAATATATACATGAATAGGAGTACAGAATAGGCTAGATAATCTATACATATACAGAAAGATAATCCTAGAATATCTCTAAGATACTAGAATATCTCTAAGATAATGATATCTAATCTATAGAATCTGATTACAATCAAATTGTAATATTATGAGATAATACATATCTTGACCACACTCCCCCTCAAGTTGGATCACAGACATCAATCATGTCCAACTTGCTAATACATTCTTCAAACTCTTGTCTTTGAAGTCCTTTGGTAAACACATCAGCTGTGTGCTTCTTTGTTGGAACATAAGTTAGGCATATTGTTCCATCTTCTCCTTGCTAAAATTTCGATCAACTTTAACATGCTTTGTTCTCTCATGGTGGACTGGATTGTGTGCCATGCTTAGAGCTGCCTTGTTATCACAATAATGTTTTATAGGTATCTCAAAATTGATTCCCAATTTTGTCAACACTCTCTTTAACCAAAGACTTTCACAAATCCCTTTTGCGATAGCTCTTAGTTTAGCTTCAGCACTACTCTTGGCTACCACCTTTTGTTTCTTACTTTGCCACGTGACTAAATTTCCCCATACAAAAGTGCAATACCTAGTGGTTGATCGTCTATCCTCTTTTGAACTTGCCCAATTTGAATCAGTATATATTTCGATTGTTCTTTGATCTCCCTTTTTGAAGAATAATCCTTTTCCAGAAGTACCTTTTAAATACTGTAGGATCGTATAAACTGCCTCAAAATGCTTCTTCCTTTGTGCATGCATGTATTGACTTACAACACTCACGGACAAAGCAATATCTGGTCCAGTATGAGACAAATAAATAAGTCTTCCCATTAGTGTTTGGTATTCTTCACGGTTAACAAGTTTATCCTCTTGATCCTCAAATTTTGTACTGTTAATAGGAGTGGTACTTGGTTTACATCCTAACATTCCAGTCTCTCTCAAGAGATCAAGAATATACTTCCTTTATGAGATGTAAATCCCTTTCTTTGATTTTGCTACTTCCATGCCCAAAAAATACTTCATTTCTCCTAAATCTTTAGCTTCAAATTCTTTCCTCAAGGCTGTCTTGACTCTTGTAATTTCCTCTGCATCATCACCAGTTATGACAATATCATCTACATACCCAATTAAAATTGTCTTCTTACCTTCTCTAATTCTAAAAAACATTGTATGATTTGACTGAGCTTATGTGTATCCTTATGTTTTTAGGACTTTAACAAATCTTTCAAACAAAGCTTGTGGTGATTGGTTTAGCCCATACAGGGATTTCTTAGTCTGCATATTCTGTTTCCTCCTTCCTCATCAAACCTTGGAGGAAGTTTCATGGACACTTCTTCCTTTAGTTTGCCATTCAAGAAGGCATTTTTAATATCAAGCTGCTGCAGTGACTAGTTGAAATTAGCAGCTACAGATAACAATAGTTTGATAGTATTTAGCTTGGCCACAGGTGCAAATGTCTCCTTGTAGTCCATCCTATAGGTCTAAGTATAGCTCTTTGCTAACAATCTCGTTTATGCCTCACAATGGAACCATCAGCCCTATATTTGACTGTGAATATTCACCTACACCCCACGGTTTCTTTCCTTTTTGCAGATCAACTTCTGCCCACGTTTCATTCTTTTCAAGTGCTATTTTCTCTTCGAAAACTGCTTCTCTCCATTCTGGAACTTCAAGAGCTTCTTGAATGTTTCTTGGGATTCAATTATGTTCAGATTAGCAATAAATGCTTTGTATTGAGAAGATAGAGCATCATAAGAAACAAACCTCTCAATCGGGTGCATAGTACATGATCTAGATTTCTTCTGCAAGGCAATTGGCAGTTCTAAATCTATGTTGTCTTCTTGATCTATACTACTCTGAACTTCTTCAACTGGGACCTGCATTGGTTCAGAGATTGGTATAGCTTTAGTGATAGGAAGTGTACTACTTGCTTTCTTCTTCCAAGAGTACACCTTGAGTGGATGATTAGATATAGCAACTTTTGTATTAGGATTTGTCTCTATAGGAGATGTCATAGGTATTGGGATAGGCCCAGGAACAGATGTAGGTTCAGGCTGAGATTCATTGACGTAGTGTGGGAAGGAAAATAAAGATAAGAAGAATAGAATAGGTTATAATTGACGTAGATTGTAGCTGGAACTTGAAAATAGGGCTTAGGGTTTGTAGAAAAACCTCTAAAAGCATAAAATTATTTGATT
>JANSVA010000218.1:21574707-21590186 GCA_025504915.1 Erythroxylum reticulatum
CCTCTTCAGGGGGAGAAAAATAATGAAGATCCGACTTGGGATCAAATCAATATCTTGGTGAATGAGGATCTTTTCCAAATTCAGAATAATTCAATATCTGAACCTGTGTCAAACATCTCACCAACAAAATCTGTTCTAACTCAACCCGAACAAGACCAAAGTGAAAAAATAGAAGATAGGCAAAGTATTGTCCCATCAGAAAATAATGATTCCTTTGAAGGAGATGAAAGAAAGAAAAAATTCGGATTGGTTTACACCTGGAAAAACTTGACTTAGGAAAAGATGTTCGAAAATTCCCAGTAAGGCCAAGATTCCAACTCAGGGCAGGACCGAGACTCTTTGTGTATGCCTCTTTCGGTTCAAAACTCTCTAGGTGATACTCCCTACTTACATTCTATTTCTGAAGAAAAACCCATTACAAATCTTTATATTCCTATTGCTCTTCGGAAAGGCGCTAGGTCATGTACTAAACACGCATTGTCAAAATTTGTCTAAAAACCTATCTCTTGCTTTCTCCTTCTTCACTAATCAAATGTCACTTGTGGAGATTCCAAAAAATGTTCAAGATGCTTGACAAGTTCCTCAATGGAAGGAAGCAATTCTAGAAGAGATGAGAGCTCTTGAGAAGAGCAGAACATGGAAAGAATTGGATTTGGAAAAGGACAAGAGGACTGTGGGGTGTAACCGGGTATTTACGGTAAAATACAACTCGGATGGATCCCTAGAGAGATATAAAGCCCGGTTAATTGCTAAAGGCTTCACCCAGACATATGGAATTGATTACATGGAGACCTTTGCTCCAGTAGAAAAACCTAACGTTGTAAGAGTGCTTCTTTCATTGGCTGCCAATCTAGATTGGCCTTTACAACAATTAGATGTCAAAAATGCATTCTTGAATGGAGACTTGGAAGAAGTTTACATGTATGTTCCACCAGGTTTCGAAGAAAAATTTAGCTCAAAGGTATGCAGATTAATTAAGTCCCTTTCTGGTTTGAAGCAATCACCCCTAGCTTGGTTCGAGAAGTTTACTTGTTCGATGAAAAGGCAAGGTTGTACACAATCTCAAATAGATCACACAATGTTCTTTTGGCACTCATCAAGTGGAAGAATCACAACCTTAATAGTCTATGTCGATGACATTATCTTGCCAGGCAATGACTTAGAAGAGATGTATCGCTTAAAGAAGAATTTGACTACTAAATTTGAAATCAAAGATTTAGGTTCTCTCAAATATTTCCTAGGAGTGGAAGTAGCAAGATCAAAAAGGGGGACTGTTGTTAGCCAAAGAAAGTATGTACTAGATTTGTTGAAAGAGACAAGGATGAGTGGACGTAAACCGGTAGATACACCAGTGGATCCAAATGTGAAACTGGGAAATAGCAAAGGAGGATGCCTAGTGGATACATCAAGATATCGGAAGCTAGTAGCTAAGTTAATTTATTTATCTCACACTCAGCCAAACATAGCCTTCGCAGTCAACCTTGTGAGTCAAGTTATGCACTCACCTACGAAGGAACACATTGAGGCTACCTACTGTATTTTACAATATCTGAAGAAATCTGCAGAAAAAGGCCTGATTTTTAGAAAAAATGATCAATTTAGGATCGAAATCTACACTGATGCAGATTGAGCTGGTCCTTTACTGATCGGAGATCAACAACGGTATATTGTTCCTACTTGTGGGATAATTTGGTAGCTTGGAGGAGTAAAAAGCAAAGCGTAGTAGCAAGAAGTAGTGCTGAGGCTGAATATAGAGCAATGGCCAATGGTGTTTGTGAACTACTAAGGTAGTGTATATTTTAGTTACTATATTAGATTATTTCTGTTTTTATTAGTCTTTTCCAAGGGTACAAAGTACCCTATAAATTCAATGTATTTTATCATAGACAAAAATGAGAGAAAATAAAGTTTTCCTTAAAAATCCTACAATTTGGAAAGATTGTATAGTTATAGAAAATCGTATAATTCCCTGCTTTCTAGGAATTAGAGTTAGATACAGATTTGGAGAGTTTGTTACTAATTGTAAGCTAGAGAATTGTTTATATAAACTAATGGCTGTAACGTAATTTTGATATATCAGAAAGAAATTCATTCTTCTCTTATAATATTTGACAGTACTCTGCATCTATATCATACTTCATGTCTTACAATCACCCAGCTTTAGAGCCTTTACCTCCAACGTAACTAAAGTTAACAATATAAAAAGTCGTACAAGACCCTATTTGGAAGTCTACTATTGATGATGAAATACAAGCATTTGAAAAGAATGATACTTGGGAGATTTTAAAGTTTCCTATAGGTTAACAACTTGTAGGATGCAAGTGGATTTTTAATGTGAAGTACAAGGCAGATGGAAGCATAGAAAGGTATCAAGCCCATAGTTGTCAGAGGTTTTAGCGAAACTTATGGCGTAGATTATCAAGAAATATTTATTTTGATGGCCAAGCCAAAAACTATTGAGGTACTTATATTGTTATCAGGGAATTTTGATTGAGTAGATTGGGAGCTACATTAATTGGATGCAAAAAAAATGCTTTCTTGAATGGAGAATTGGAAGATGAAGTTTACATGGAGAGTCATTTATGGATTTCAAAAAATCACCTTGAGCATGGTTTAGCTGGTTTACCAAAGTCATCAAGTAGACTGATTTTCTCAAGGACAAACTGATCGTATTTTGTTCCTCAAACACTCATCCGAAGGAAGAAAGGCTATTCTTATAGACTATGTTGGTGATATAATTCTCATAGGTGATTATGAAAAAGAAATAATAAGATTAAAGGAGATTCTTGCTATTGAATTTGAAGTTAAAAACTTGGGAAAACTTAAATACTTCCTAGGAATGGAAGTGGGAAGATCTAAAAGAGGAATTATAATCTCTCAATGCAAGCATACATTTAGACGTGCTAAAGGGGACTGGAATGCTTTGTAACAAGCCTTCAAAGATTCCCATGGACTACACAATTAAACTTGGGAGCAAGAAGGATTGACTCACTGGTAAGAAAAACTTATTAACTCATACTAGACCAGATATCAGCTTTGAGGTAACTGTAATTAGTTAATTCATGAACAGTCCACATGAATATCTTGAAACATCATAAAAAATTTTAACATATCTGAAGATGTCACCTGAGAAAGGATTTTCCTTCCAAAAGGGTACCAACTTAGACATTCAGGTTTATTTAGAAGTGGATTGGTCTGTCTCAATCAGTAAACAAACATCTGCCCCGAATGTTGCACATACATTTGGGGGAATCTAGTTCCTTGGAGGAGCAAGAAACGGTTAGTGGTTGCAAGTAGTGTAAAGGTAGAATTTCAAGCAATGGCACATTGTATATGTGAAGGAATGTGGTTAAAAAGTAAATGAATTGAAGATGCAAATTGAGATATCACTTAAAATTGTTTTGTGATAATCAAGTCAGTATGAGTATTGCAAAGAATTTGATCCATCATGACAAAATTAAACGTGTAAAGACAGATTGAACATTTTATCTAATTATTTCAGTAATTAGGATTTTTTTATAAGGTTTTTTTTCTCCTTGAATTTATCCTATAAATTAGATCTAATAAAACAAATTCTAGAGATTTAAATGTAAGATTATATTCTCATCATATTTGAATTTTCTGTACTAAATAAACAACAATATAAACAATAGGTTAGTTTTTAAATTCTGCGGTAACACTTACACATTGTGAAGTAGAACTGCCTGAACAATGACGATCAGCTCCTTAATCACCAATTGAATGATGAAATCCTAAAGTTTATATCCTCATCTATTCTATCTACTGTTTCTTCCTGGTCTTACATGATTTACTTGTTGCAACATTAGTATGTTATTACTTTTTGACTTTTATGTTATCTTTTTCCCTTACATATCTGTGTAAGGAGTGTAAAGGGTTACACCCCTTAACTTTTTGGTCTACAATGTATTATTTCCATTATTTATCAATTAATACCATTTCCCTTTTCAAAAAAGAAAATTAGCCTGTTATTGGAGGATATTTGTGTCTGATGCCTATGATAATATCTATCACGCAGGTTATGGCACCTGATATGGTAGTCAAGAATTCCTTATTTGAAGCATCCTCAGGACGCTTCACCGTGCCTCCCATTACAACTGCTGTATTTGTTGAGCGTCGAGTAACTTAATCATGATTTGTTGTCTAACGTAGTTGTTTTGCTTGCGTTGGGAAAAAATCGGTTAGTGGTGATCCAACAAGTTTTTCTGCATAGTTTTTGGTTTCAGCATTTGGAGGAATACTATATACAGATTACCTAGGTAAAAGTGGACTCGATGTACTTTGTTGCAATGACTCGTCTGTAGGTTTGACCTTAATGGATCTTTCTCATGCCCATTCGATACAATGTGTCATTGATAATGGAATAAGGTAATTTTATGAGAATTGAAAAGTAGTTCGAAACAAGCCACGGAGAAATGACCCAATGGGTAATTTGTTTAGTTCAACTATTCATGTTTTGTGTACAGATCACCCCTCTACAAAACACCCATTCAGTTGCACAGATGTCTTCATCTACGTTATCCATCATCTGATCATGTCCAACTGGAAGAGATGGTATTTTGGACAAAAGCTTGACTGTATTAGCATATAAAATGTCAGATCTGTTAAATTTCTACCCCTCTTAATATCCAGCGTTGAGTTATCGAGCTTACTTGCTTTGTCTCTGTGCAAGGGCAGTCCTTTGCGCAGTTCATATAGGATAGCTTACTTGCTGTGTCTCTGTGCAAGGACAGTTCTTTGCGCAGTTCATATAGGAAAAATGTTCACAGCGGTACGTTGGTTTAGCTCTGTGAATTTTACAGGTAATTGGAATGTCGTGGCTCATATTGTCCGAGATACAATTGTAAGGAGAAGACAATCGTTAGCAAATAACAATGGAAGGTCAGAGTTGAAACATAAAGATATGAAAGGATTAATTAGGCGTCGGAGTTTTATAACTTTCTTTTATTATTTCTCTAATTATCAAACGTTATTCTCATGCGTAGTTATTTTCTATTTAGGGTTTCTAATTAAATAAAAGATTCATATAGTGTCAAGGAACTCATGTATTATGTTGTGGTGGTAAAGAAAACCAATAATATGATATTATCCTTAGAGCTTATGGTGAAAGATGTTTTTAATAGGGTGTCTACTTATGCACTCTTAAGTAGGGTTGGAAGAACAACTTAAGTGTCAACTTACCATAGATTATTAGTCATGGATCTTATAATTAAGGGTTAGAGAAGAAGAGATGTTATCGGAAGTGCACTAGAGTAAAATGGTAGAACCTAAAAAAGGACACTTAATAATAACTTAAGGATATAGTAATGTTTAGAGAAGCATAAAAACTAGGAGGAGAGGTTTAACCGAATTTGGAATGGAGTAACAACACTTTTAAGGGATATAGCTAAGGAGATCTTAGAAGTTTCTAAAGGGTCTAAGGGTAATAAGGGGTTTTGGTGGAGGAATAAAAACATCTAAGATAAAGTGAAGATCAAGAAGGCTATATATAAAGCTTTATTGGATAACAATATAGATGAAGATAAGGTAGCCAATAGGGAGAGTTACAAGCCAGCAAAGATAGGCGAAAAGGTAATCTTAGAAGCCAAAAGTAAAGCTTATGAGAACTTATATCAAAGATTGGAAACTAAAGAATGAGAAATTGATATTCTTAAGTTAGCAAAAGCTAGGAAACGGGAATGAGAAATTGATATTCTTAAGTTAGCAAAAGCTACGAAACGGAAAGTGAAGGGCTTAGATCAAGTTCGTTGTATAAAGGATGAAGTAACACAGGTGCTCGTGCATGAAAATATCTATAGGCTTTTTAATGAAGGCATAGATAATATTTTCTTGGGTGATATTAGCACTTATGAGCACTATAATTGTACTATTACCGATGTATTACAAGAAAAGAAATTATAGAAGTTATGAGGAAAATGAAAAGTAGAAAGGTGGTAGGACCTAATGAGTTGTCCATAAAGGTCTGGAAGAGCTTATAAGAAGAGAGTCTTATGTGGTTAACTAAGCTTTTTAATATGATCCTTAAATTCACAAAAATGTCAAATAAGTAGAGACTTAGTTCACTAATTTCTCTCTATAAGAGCAAAGGAGATATTCCAAGTTATAATAACTATAAAGATATCAAATTAATAAGTCACACGTTTCAAAAAAAAAACTAAGTCACATTGTGAAGTTATAAGAGAAGGCGATTAAGAAAAGAGTAAGAAATAATGTACCTATCTTAGAGAACCAATTCGATTTTATACTAGGAAGGTTTACGATAGAAGGCGTGCATTTCGTTAGGCATTTAATGGATATTATATAAACACGTAAAAGGACTTATATATAGTTTTTATTGATTTATAAAAGACTTATAACACGATACCTAAGAAAGTCATGTGGAGATATTTAAAGGCCCAAAGAGTTCCTATTGCCTATATACAAGTTATTAAGGATATGTACGAAGATGTTCAGACTAGAGTAAGGATGAGGGGAGATACAAAGTATTTTTTCTATTAATATTGGATTGCACCAGGGATCTTTAAGCCTCTTACTATTTGTAATAGTGGTATTGCTGTCGCCTGCAACCAAATTCAAAAAACATCATTTCCGTTAATACAATTTCATGTAGTAGTGGTAAGTGGTTATCGTTCCCGCAAGGAATCTTAATGGTAAAGAAGTTGCGAATTCAAAACAAAAACAAAGTAACGAAATTGGGGGGGGAGAGATTTAATTCATAGCAAAGTAAGGAAAAATATAAGAAAAATTGCAAATAAAACAAAATAATTGGATCTGAAAATTTAATGGAAAATACCTTGATTTTCGGGTCATTGATGTTATCACGCTAAAATAGATCCTCGATATAAAAATTCAATCATTAATAAATATTCATTGGAGATGTTTTCTCTTAAGTGTAATGACTAGAAATATGTATTCTAGCATTTTTATTAAACAACAACCTAAATACAATTATAGGTTCAATTGACTAATAGCTTTACGAATCAAGAAACCAATAAGCAAGAGAAATACGTACGACATGCACTCAATCAAGCGAATATCTTCTTAGAATTTTCGTCTCTAACGTAAAGAAGGTAATCCTAATTGCTACTTGTGATTAACGAAACTGAACATCATATTTCATTAATCTAGCTATTGAACGAATTAATTCCTAGTTGCATACCTAGAAATCAACCAATTCAATTAGAAAAAGTAATTCAGAAGATATTGAATGTTCATCAACATAAACTTTATTGAAACATCTTACACATAATAACAGATAACATGGATTCCCTCAATCAAGAAAAGAAGTTTAGCTATTCATAACGAAAGTAGAAATCCAAGAAGTAATAACATAACGAGTCTCTATCCCTGGTCTTTCTTAAAAAATACAAAAACATAGAAGAAAAAGTGCAAAAAATGTAAAAAACAATCAAAAGAAAATCTGCAGAAAACGAAAATCTATTCTAAAATCAAGGCTAACGTGAACAGTCATGTTTTTTTCCCTTTTAATGCCTCCCAATCCCTTCCTTTTTCATCCTATCATGCAGATCACATTTTCCATGTGTTCCAATTGTGAATCTCAATCAATCTTATCTTAAAAGATTATGAAAATCTTGAAAGAATCAGATTTAGATTTTGAAAGCAAATTTGGAAATTAATTTCGTCCTTGTACGTGCCCACACTTAGTGACTAAATTGCTACTAGACTTGGAATTTCGAATTTTTTTGTTTTTTTTTTCATCTTTTTGATTCAATTTCGTCTTTAAGGTGTTGAAAATCATCTACAAACAATTATAAGACAATTTCATTAATTTTAAACAATAATTTCAACACATTAAAGAGAATTAAGTACAAAATAAGCACAAATTGATAACTTAACAAATTCCCCTACACCAAACATTTGCTCGCTTTCAAGCAAACATGTCAAACCACTACACTCAGTCAATTCATCCTTCATAAGATTAAGTGCACACAATCCATTAACTTATGCCAATAAGATTTAAGTTGTAACACATATCATAATCGTTTTTCACTAATGCAAATAAACGAAATTAAAATAAGACATCTTTGTTCAAAGATAAATATGAAACCAAAATGAATTCTTTTCACAGATTTCGCTCTTATACTCAAGTGTTTGAGGCAAAGTGTTTCTCTCAATCTCTCTCTAGCATATTGTACTACCATAGGCTTACAATTTCATCAATTATCATTCATTCTGATCACATAAGCTAATAGATCATAAGGACTTTATTCAAGGTTATAATGGGGCTAGGTTCACAGGTGAGGTAAAAATGGCAAAGGGTTGATCACAAGCATTAACAAAGTATCAAGGAAAGAGACACTCAAATTAGAACTTCTGAGACAAACACATGATACAAAGGGTTACAACTACTCATATTAACCCATGCTACCATGCTCTATTTTTCTTTTTCTTTTTTTCTTTTTTTTCTTTTTCTGATTTTTTTCTTTTTCCTTTTTCCCTTTTCTTTTCTTTTTTTTTAGGTTTTGAATAATGCTAAGAATAAGGGAAAACAATAAAAACAAGAAAAAATAATAAATACATGAGTAGAAGTACCTATAAAAATATCTCAGAACAAAATACAAAACAAAAGTCTCAAATTACTCAATGCTTCATTCAACTTATGATAGGGTAAGGCTAATGAAATTTTTGGGTTTTAATGTAAGGTGATTGATTGAAAAACAAGACTAAAGACTCAAAAATGTTTGCAAAGAGAAAATAAATAGGTGGGTCATTTTGAGGTAAAGGGTTTAAAAACAAGGAAGACCTTAATCATGTCTATATCCTATGTAATCAAATAAATTCAAACCAGTTCCATGCAAGTTCTGAAGGCAACATGAATAGAGGAGCATCACACAATTCAAAGAGATAGTATGACATAAAGATGATTTCATTTAGGCTCAAATTTCATTCACAGGTTTAATTCAAGAATTCATCTTAATTCCACAATTTACCTCATCACTTAAATGTCAAAATTTTGACTAAGTCTATAAGATCTGTTATTGCAATCAATCAATATGATTCACCTTAAAACTCACTTAGTCCAATTTAATTTCATGCATATATTCAATGTCATCCAAACTAATATAACAATGCTTTTTGGCTTAACATGCATAACCACAGGCAAAAATCAATAAAAATCACACAAAAACTGAAAATATTCACACACCAAAATTTCAATTGTTTCCCCCATACCTAGACCAACATTGTCCTCAATGTTAAAGAAGCATAAATATAAAGAAAAAGGTGAAACAAAGCTTCTCTATTATGGAAGTACCGAAATCAAGGTGTTGGCGGATGTGGCGGTTGGAAAATTAGTAGCAAAATGAATTGGAGGGGCTAGTCTACGAGAATCACTCTTCTTCCTTGGCATCGTGCGAATTTTGTGAAAGACAACCTGCAATAGAACAAGACAATAATGCAAGCACAAAATCACATGTACGAGTTGATGGGTGAGTTGGTAATGAAGACTAAGAGTGACGTGAGTTAGTGGTGCGCAAGTGGGAGTGAATGTCTAAGATGGGTGCTGATGTGCGATAGCTGAAAATTGAAACATGAAGGAGAAATTTGATGAAAACAGTAGGGGGGAAAGAGAGGGGGAAATAGGGGACGATGGGAACAGCCAAAAATTCATATTTTATTTCATTTTTTATTTTCATTTTTTAGTTTTAAAATAAAAGATTGAAAATTAAAATGAAAAAAATAAAATTTTGAATTTAAATGCCTAACTGACTGAAATAAACATACTAAAATGAAAATAAAAACAAACCTAAAAAATTTATAGGTTCCCCCGAATGTGCTTCTTTAAAGTCTTTAGCTGGATATATTTCGTTACTTACCTAATCAGAAATAGGTTAGGGTACCAACTTTATTTCTTCCACTTGCTCGATCAAAAAATTTTCATAATTTAGCTTCAGACGATGTCCATTAACTTTAAATACCTTAGAGGTATCTAAACTCTGAATTTTTACCGCATCATGAGAAAAAACGTTAGTAACAATAAACAGTCCAAGCCAACAAGATCGTAATATTCCTGAAAATAACTTAAACTTCGAATGATACAGAAGAACTTTTTGTCCGATGGAAAATGTTTCTTAAAAATCATTTTATCATGAAAAGCTTTAGTTTTTTTCTTATAAATTTTCACATTCTCATAAGCTTCATTACAAATCTCCTTTAATTCTTGCAATTGCAATTTCCTATTGTTACTAACCTCCATTTGATCCATATTAAATTGCTTCACAACCCACTAAGCTCTATGCTCTATTTCCACAGGTAAATGACAAGGCTTACCGAAAACTAACCTGTAAGGCGACATGCCTATAGGAGTTTTATACGCAGTTCGGATGCCCATAAAGTATCGTCCAATCGTCAACTCTAATCCTTTCGGTTTGGATTCACCGCTTTCTCTAGTATGGATTTGATCTCTCTATTGGACACCTCAGCTTGCTCACTTATCTATGGATGATAGGTGGTAGAGACTTGGTGTGTGATACCACATTTTTTCATTAAAGCTTCAAAAATCTTGTTGCAGAAATGGGTTCCTCGATCGCTGATGATAGCTCGAGGCATTCCGAACCTGACAAAAATATTTGATTTAACAAAATCAATAACAGTTTTAGCATTGTCAGATATAGTAACTTTAGCTTCAACCCATTTCGAAACGTAATCTATAGCCAACAAAATGTAATTCTTACCAAAGGAGGAAGGAAAAGGACCCATGAAGTCTATTCCCCAAATATAAAAAATCTCACATATCAGAATGTTTGTAAATGGCATTCGATGCTTCGATCCAAGTTACCTATTCTTTGACAACGATTGCAAGACTTGCAAAGCATGTAAGAGTTATAGAATAACTTAGCCCAAAACAGTCCACATTCTAAAATTTTTTGAGTAGTTCTTTTAGGGTCAAAGTGTTCCCAACACACAGATGAATGACAAAAATGTAAAATAGATGGAATTTCATCATATGTGACACATCTCCTAAGAATTTGATCAGAACAAAATTTCCAAAGGTGAGGCTCATCTTAAATGTAATATTTAGCCTCTTGCTTGATTTATCTCTCTCATCTCTAGATAAATCACTAGGTAAAGACTTAATTACTAAAAAGTTTACCATGTCCACGTACCACGAAATTACCTGTTGAATTGCGAAGAGATTCTCATCCAGAAATTTGTCATGAAGAACATCAGAGGCGGTACTCGGAGTGATTCTACTCAAATGATCGGCTACCAAATTTTCAGCTTCTTTCTTGTCGCGAATTTCCAAATCGAACTCTTGAAGAAGTAGAATCCATCAAATTAATCTTGATTTGGCTTCTTTCTTATTCACCAAATACTTCAAAGATGTATGGTCTGAATTTATGATCACCTTCGTCTCCAACAGGTATGACCGAAACTTTTCCAATCCAAAGACGATCGCTAAAAACTCCTTCTCCATCGTAGAATAATTTTTTTGGGCATCATTAAGTGTCATAGAAGCATAATAAATAACATGAGGTACCTTGTCCACTTTCTAACCCAGCACGATGCCAACTGCATAATCCGAAGCATCGCACATCAACTCAAAAGGCATGTCCCATTGCGATAGCTGAATAATCGGCGTTGTAGTGGGTCGCTCCTTGAGTTCATCAAACACACTTTTTCATGGCTCGTCGAAATCAAAATTTACGTCTTTTTAGAGTAGTCTGCACATAGGTTGCACAATTTTGGAGAAGTCTTTGATAAATCGCCAATAAAATCCTACGTGACTAAGAAAAGAATAAACTTCCTGCACATTCGTGGAGTAAGATAAAGATCAAATAACATCTATCGACTTCAATTCCTTTCGAAGAAACACTATAGCCCAAAATAATGCCTTGATCAACCATAAAATGAAACTTTTCATAATTTAAAACCAAATTAGTTTCAATGCAACATTTTAACACTTTTTCAAGGTTGACAATGCATGTTTCAAAAGACTTCCCATATACCGTGAAATCATCCATAAAAATTTTCATGCAATTTTCAACAAGATTGGAGAAAATACTTACCATACATCATTAAAATGCCGCGGGTGCGTTGCACAATCTAAATGGCATTCTTCGGCAAGCAAAGGTGTCAAATGGACATGTGAAAGTTGTCTTCTCCTAATCTTTAGGTGCTACCAAAATCTGGTGATATTCTAAATAGCCATCTAAACAATAGTAGTGAGATTTACCTGCAAGTTTTTTAAGCATTTGATCAATAAATGAAAAAAATGATTTTCTAGTAACTGAATTAAGTTTCCTATAATCTATGCATACCCTCCAACCATTTTAAACACGATTCGGTATTAACTCACCATTGCTATTTTCAATTATAGTCACACCAGTTTTTTTCGGAACTACCTAGACCAGACTTACCCAATTACTATCTGAAATCAAATAAATGATGCCCACATAAAGAAGCTTCAAAATCTCTTTCTTCACCACTTCCATCATGGGTGAGTTTAGAGGATGTTGTGGTTGCCTCACCTCTTTCGCTTCATCTTCTATCAAAATTTGGTGCATGCAGATAGTGGGGCTAATACCTTTCAAATCAGCTACTGTCCAACCGAAATCTTCTTTATTCTCTTTTAATACGTTAACTAGCTGACTTTCCTGCACATCCGAAAGTTGGCTAGAAATAATAAGAGGCAATGTGTCTTTCTCACCTAAAAAGATGTATTTCAAATGACTAGGTAGGCTCTTTAATTCCAACGCTGGTGGGTTGATTAATGACGGCAACAACTTGTTCAAACTTCCGAGTATTTCCACGGACATGAGCTGATGGGAGAGTGGTTCGGTGGCCTCCAAGCAAAGTGACGTCTCCATTGGTTCACCAGCTAACGTTGTTTTCTCCCTTTCTTGCCACGTTGATGCCTTTTCCATTAATTCCCTAGATAATATCGACTCCTCACTTCCTTGTGATGAGTTTTTCATTAATTCCCTAGATAATGTTGACTCCTTACTTCCTTGCCAAGTTGATGCCTTTTCCATTTCCAAGATCATTTCAACTTCATCTTTATCCTTCAAAATTAAGTTTTCCTACACCCATGTGTCAATAAAGTCCACAGAAACAATAGGTTGTTCATCATCCGAAATTTTCATGGTATTGTAAATATTGAACTTAATTAATTCACCATCAAATTCCAATGTTAAAGATCCATCATGAACATCTATTTTAGTTCTAGTCGTTTTCAAAAATGGCCTTCCGAATAAGAACGAAGTGGGAGAAGATGCATCATCGATGCCCATCTACAAAATGTAAAAATCAACCGAAAAAAGCATGTTCCCTACTTGAACTAATATATCTTCTAACACACCCTTCGGATAAGCATTTGAGTGATCTGCTAATTGAATCACTACATTAGTTTCTTTAAGAGGTCCAACATTTAAAGATTTATACACATCGTATGGCATAACATTTATGGACGCACCCAAATATAACATAGCTCTTTAAATCCGCAAATCACCAATTTGGCATAGGATAGTAAACATTCCTAGATCTTGACATTTCGGTGGAAGCTTTTTCTTTTACAAAATCACTGAAACATTTTCTCCCAATTATACTTTCTCGTCAAATTTTAATTTCCTCTTTAACGTACAAAGCTCCTTAAGAAATTTAGCATACCGTAGAATATGTTTCATTGCATTAAAGAGAGGAATGTTTACCTGAACCTTTCGGAAGGTCTCCAAAATGTCCTTCTCTTGTTCTTCCTTCTTTGCTTTTGCGAATCGACTTGGAAAAGGAGGTAGAATCACCTTATTTTGTAGCTCTTTTTGCATCAATTCTAGTTGTGAAGGTGCCGATTGTGTGATTTCTTCCTCTATCTCTCTTCTGGAATTTTTCAGAAATGGTTCTTGTAGTTCCTTACCGCTCTGCAATGTGATAGCCTTCGCACTTTGTCTTGGATTAATCTTTCTGGAAAATTTCTAGATTTTCATGCTTCCAATCGATTTATTGCAGTTTCCATTTGACTTATTTGGTTTTCGATGTTTCTATGTTGATTCTCAATGTTCCTTTGTTGACTTTCAATATTAAGGATACTTTTTTCAGTACTCCGCTGAAACGTTAATGTTAGTGGCCAAAAATTGAACTATATCTTCCAAAGAGGACTTACCTTCGAAATTTGTTGTTACATTTTGATTTTGCCTAGGCATATATAGTTGCCGATACTGCTAAAAATTCGTAGTCGCTTGCTGTCCTTGAGGATTCCCATATCGTAAATTCGAGTGATCGCGCCACCCGAGATTGTTGGTATTGGAAAATGGGTCGTACTTTCTTTGACTCAGCCCAGCAAATCCTCCCATGACATTCCCCTGTTCTGTGTTTTCCTCTTGCAAAATCGGACATAAATTAGTAGAATGTCCTAACATTAAACATATGCCACATATCTTTGCTTCTTCTTTCTTCGTGACCGCCAATTGTCTCACCAAAGAAGTAAGGTCATCCAATCTCTTCTCTAGCGTGGTCACATTCACTTCATTCACGCCTTTTGATCTATGCCCAGTACATATTCCGAATTATTGAGTGTTGGAGGCCATGTTAGCGATCAATTCCCTTGCGGCTGGTGTTTGATTAACTAAAGCACCACCGCTTGCAGCGTCAATCATACTCCTATCTGAAAGCAAGAGTCCTTCGTAGAAATATTGAATCAATAGATGTTCGGTTATTTGGAGGTGTGGACAGTTAGCGTAGAGTTTCTTGAATCTTTCCCAATACTTGTAGAGTGTTTCTCCAGTGTGTTAATGAATTTTGCAAATTTCTTTTCAAATATTGGCTGCTCTCGATGCTGGAAAATATTTCTCAAAGAAAAGCCTCTTCATTTCGGCCCACGTTTACATGTTTTCTCTGGCTGAATAATACAACCAATCTTGAGCATCATCTTTAAGGAAAAATGGGAAGGCTCTCAGTTCAATCTTCCCTTCTATCACATTTGTCGGTTTCATTCCCATGCAAACTACGCTGAATTCCTTCAAGTGCTTATATGGATCTTCTCCCAATAAACCCCTAAAAATAGGTAATAAATGAATCAGCCCAAATTTTAATTCAAAAATATTATTATCAACTAAAATTGGAAAGTTGATGCGGTGGGGTTGTTGCGCATTTATAGGTGCGGCTAATTTGCGAAAAGTGCGGTTTTCTGCCATTCTTTCCATTTTCTACGTCTCCTTCTGATATTTGGTTTGTTTCCTTAGTCTTTTAGCTATCTTCTCGATCTCTGGATTGTATTGCATATTCTACAATTGGTTTGAACGCATAACTTACATAAACCGTCAAAAATTCCCGACAATGGCACCAAAATTTAGTACTGCTATCGCCTGCAACCAAATTCAAAACATATCATTTTCGTTAATACAATTTAATGTAATAGTGGTAAGTGGATATCGTTTCCACGAGGAATCTTAATGGAAAAGAAGTTGCCAATTCAAAACTAAAACAAAGTAACAAAAAGGGGGGTT
>JANSVA010000218.1:21599825-21615892 GCA_025504915.1 Erythroxylum reticulatum
AAAATATTGTCAAAGTATACATTTTAACAAAATGTAATATCATATTAATTATAATTATTTCAGATATTTTTAATCCATATTATTGTATATAATATTTTGAGCTTTTGTGTTAATTTATTATACAAAAAAATTGATAATTTGAAGCATTATATATAAAAAATAAATATGATTAAATTATACCATCAAAAGAATATTCTTCATATACAAGATTTTAATTACAACTTTAACAATCCTTATAAACAAAATAATAAATAGAGAGATTAGTTTACAAATTATAAATACTAAGATTACAAGAAAAAATTACAACATAATTAGAATGACTCAAGGTTTGTCCATGTTGCTGAAAGTAACTTCATACGTCAGCCATCATATATGAAACATTAGTCATGAGAATCATGAATGCAAAGTCAATAATCAATAAAGTGCCTGAAATTATTCATAATTAAGCAAATTTGTTTTCAATTAGGAAAGAAAAAGAAGGCAATCAAATGGAAAAGTAATCCAGTAAAATATTCATTGAAAACCATTAAGTACTTTCCAAAGTAATGTAAGCACTCAAGAGTCCAACCTGAGAGTAAAACATAAAAAGTATTGTAATACATATGGATTGGGTGCATCCATTGCTTGAGTAAGGATAATAATACTTTAAACAATAAGAATAAAGCTTGATGAAGACAGACAAAAATATGGCTAAACCAAGACAGAGCTAGCATCAGGAGTACTAATTTGGGCTATGCTCTTCAAGCTGACAGAAGTTCCATAATAGTCTACCTGTAATCACAGACTCTCAATGCTTTTCCAAGAAAGGTATAAAGAATCAACATTATGATAGACTGCTAGTAGTAGGATTCCATGACAATTTGTATAGAAGTCATATCCTATCTTCCAAATCATGTATATGGAGCACGTTTACTTAAAAAAGAAATTTATTAAAAAGCTAGTGGTAGATTGAGTCACAACCACTTTCTTGCAACAATTTGAAAAGATATATACAGATAACTACAGTAGAAATCATTCTTCAATTAAAGCGAAAAAACACCCTTTAATAGAAATATATATAAGATGAACGTGGAAGAGAAGTTTTCGTAAAATTTTATGTTTCATGATAAGAATTTTAGAGTTTGTTACTCAAGCATCATATGAATTGCTTTCAAAATGATTCCATAGTTTTAGCTGCTAGTAACCACACATACCTTCTATCGTGGCATATCCTCATTTTCACAAAAAAAATAACCCACAAGACAATCATAAATGTCCTTACACGAACATGCAAAAGGATTCATAACTCGATTTTGTCTAACATGGATGGATTAGCTATTCCTGTCCTTACAGAATTAGAATTCTTTCGAAATATTTCTTCCATTCTTTCCTTCTGATAACAAACAATATTCCCAATTGATTATCAAATCAAAACATCCAAAAGAAAATTTCAAAGATGGGTAAAATCACGCTAATAACATCTTTCTTAATAGAAGACTTCTTTGCTTCGATTTCTTCAATCGTCGCACATTTATCACTTTAGTTCTAAATCCAACAAAGCAACAAAACATCACATGAAGAAACCCAAACAACAAGCAATTTATTCATATACTAACATTGTTTAATCAGGTGCTAATACTCGCCTATTCTGCGTTTGTTTCACGAGAATAGGTCTGTCAGAAAGCTTCACGACGGAGTAATGGAAACTTACGTAGTGAACCACAGAGCTACACAAATTGTAATGACCTGAGAAGGTAGCATTGGCATGGCCAAGAAACGAACCTGTATGAATAAATAATTTTCTTTACAATGTCTGGCATCCATGCAAAATCAGAAAATCAAGGACCCGCATCTAATAGACATTTTCTCAAATAGAGAGTGGGTATAATGAATAACAGAATCCAAAAATGTATCGCAAAGATAATGTATATTGTGTCATCACCAAACCCACTGGTCGTCGTCTCAGCTAGCTCTCAGCCATCTCGTGATCGTGCTTCGACAAATCTCAAAAAGAAACCTCAGAAAAAAGAAACAAGAGTGAGGCACGAACAAGCGAGAAATTTCGAAGTGAGAAAGTGGAGGACTAAGTGGATTAGATGTGCTTTAGGCTAAGCAGAAAGTGACAGACTATAAGAAGGACCTAAACGACGATAAACAGGGGAAGAAGAAAAGGGTAGTGTCAGCAGCAGAAAACAAGAAAGAAGAAGATAGTAACATGGATTATAGTAATGTGAGGCCTTTATGCATAAAGAGGGATTTGAGTGTTCAATTGGACCAACTGGAGAAGCATCTTAATGATCTTTCTGAGAAAAGTAAACTTACTTAAAGAAGAAGAAGAAGAAGAAGAAGTTTATCAAGAAGAAGTAGAACAGAGACTCGTTGGAAGATGGATAGAGACAATCCAAAACAATAAAGAAACCAAATATAAAATGAAAATACAACAATAAGGGATTTCGTTTTCGTTTCCCTCCTATAAACTTTTTTGTTTTCCTCCTATATTATTTGGCGATGATTTTCAAAATGGTCATCAAAGAGTATTGGCAGCGTTTTTCAAAAAAAGGTTACCAAAGGTTCCAAATTTGGTGACAATTTTGACAATCATCGACAAAAATGTTAACTTTTAGGCGACAATTTTGAAAATATCATCACCAAAAGGTCTATGATTGATGACAATTTTCAAAGTCAACACTAAATATAGATACCCTTTTTAGAAATGTAGTCAAAAGCCTATCCTTTTGCGACAATTTTATAGAAGTGTCATGAATAGTGTACTTTTGCCGACGATTTTGGCTATCTTTGGGCAACAATTTTCAAAAGTGTCACAAAAAACTTACTTTTAATGACGATTTTCAAAACGTGGCTAAAAAAACGTAGCCAAATATCTGCCTTGTTATAGCGTATCTCAACTTATGATTAGAACCAACTCTTTTTTAGCTTTGTTAAATAAACTCTGAAACTCAAAATAAAAAAATTATCCATAATTTTTTTCAATTTCTACAAAGTAAAGTGTGAAATTTTTATTTGATACATATAAGCATCTTAAACCAAACTTATTGATTTTTTAATTCCTACCCTTTTAGTGAATATATAGATTTATTGACTACTTAAAATTTCAACTCTTTTAATAAATATATTCATTAATTTTTAGAATTTCAACTCTTTAAATAAGTAGACTGTCTTATTAATTAACGGGGACCCAATGCAAATGCCGTTCCTGTCCTTGCCTAGGCTGGAGTACTATAGAATACACATTGCTCATGGAACTGAAGCGGAACGCGCTCATGATTCTGACAGGTAATGTGTATACATCTCCTTGCTTCAAGTATCTATACATCAACCATTTCGAGACAACACAAATCCTTCTTGTATAGAAAAACCAATCATGCAAGACACTGCCAACCTCAATACTAATGGCTCTAACAGCTAAAGGAGCATGACTGAGATAGACAAACAAGTCTTACAAGAATACATTACCTACTTTATGGTTACCTTAGTGCACAAAAATCTAACAAGACACGGCTTTAGGAATAATCAAGTGTCCAGGAGATCTGGTCATCTAACCAACATGGATTTGCAGGCTGCTGCACTAATGTTAGACAACGACTGCTGCCGCATTTTGCTTAGGAGCAGCAACCACTGCTATGATGTGCCTGATATTCTTGTTTCTGCTTCAAAATCTGCTGTTTCCCTACCATAGATCCCTTTTCTAATAATCCAGGTGCCTCAAGAATCTGCAAATTCAAAATTTTCGGCATCTTATATAAAGAGCTAAATGATAACAACAAACACAAGCGCTATTTTGGTGGCAATAGACTTGGACAGCAGAGGTACCTCAAATATTTGTTAATGAGAACCAAGTGGAATTGAAAGTCTTTGTTTTTTAATTTGATCCCAAGTTCTCACCAGCTGTTTTTAATCATAAACTAGTTTTCTTCTAATATTATGGCAAACTAAGAAATGCAAATTGCAGATCTGCGAAAAAAAAATTATATGCATTGCAGATGTAAAGTTTCATAACAACTGAAACTAACCGATGATAACTTTCAATTTCTAGTCGCTTTAACAAAAGCAGAACTGCGACAAAGGGTCCCAAACATTAATGCAACCAGTTCATTGTTGAGAATTTACCTTGCGTACAAGCTCTATAAAACACTGCTGAACATTTTGTCTGGTTTTAGCACTACATTCAAAAAATGAGCATTTTCGCTCCCACGCAAGAGCCATTCCCTCTTCTCTACTCACTGCTCTTTCAGTGTCCTGAAAGGTATTCCATTAATTACACAGGAAAGAGTGATGAATGGAAACCGCTCAACTTACCCTGTCAACTTTGTTCCCCACAAGAAATTTGATACATTCAGGATTAGAGGAGTAAAGCTCTACTTCCTTTGCCCAGATGTCTGTTAAGTTTAAAAAGCTTTCTCGCTGTGTCACATCATAAACTAGAACAGACATATCATGCACATCGATCAGAATTCAATGCTATTGTATTTTGATTATAAAAGCATACTAACACCAGAGAACAGTGGAGAAAAGTACGTATTTACTGGCTTGGCTAAAAAGAACTCTTGGTGTGCTTAGTTCAAGGCTTCCTAGGAGTGTCATTTCAAATGGTAAGTTCTTACCCAGTATGATTCCATGTGCCCCCCTGTAGTATGAGCTTGTTAGAATTCCAAACCTCTCCTGGCCAGCTGAAATACGGAGATATGTCATACGACGTCATCATTTCTTACCAGTATCGAGACTTGGAGCTATGCATACTACTGCAATGGATAAAGTAGTAAAGCCATCTACTCACTTAAATGCAAATTTCTGATGAGGAAACTCTGGTCCTCCCACAAGATTCAGGATCGTGCCAAATTATCCATGTTTTGTTGGATAACACAATATATTCATTCCAAGTTCCACGTAAGGCAAATTAGTAAATATTTATATGCTTCGATGGAACAAAAAGATGTTAAAAGTTCTTTCTCTTATCCTCTGAATAGAATACTAATGTCTTTGGTATGAATGGTTGACCAATTAAAGGATTTGAAATGTTAAAAAGTATATGGAATCAGATATTTCAACTGGTATGTCTTCAAATTGATGATCCCGAAGCTATCTAAATACTTTTCATTGGAATAGTGTTAACATCGGTCAGTAACATACTGTCAATATGCAGCCAGAGTATCAATGGTGCTATAGGTAAAAAGTTTCTTTCATCACCTCTAGACATGAACAATGGCACCGAATGCATTTTCCAAACAAAAAGTAGCAGAAGGAAAACTAAACAAGATCAAATGTTGGGAAAGAGGAAGAAATAATGTAATGTACAGAAACTTCGAGGATTCTAAATGAAACTAGAGAGTTTTGACCTGTATCCCAAATTGTAAGCTTCAATCTTTTGCCTCCAACATTAAGCGTTTTCACCTTAAAATCCACACCTGTAAGTTGGAGAAACAATTCCCAGGCTAAATGCATCTTCAAATACAAAGTGATTGCAACAAGGCCTCGAAACATTCTGAAATCTCAGCGCGAAAACAAGCAGAATATCGAAGTCTTTGCACAACTTAAAACCAGGTTATAATGCGCACTAGCAGTGGAGGAGCCCTATAAGGTAGCTAGGATTGCGATCTTCACTGATACGAGTGTTGGGAAAAAATACGAGGTAAAATAAGCAAGGAAGTAATAAGAAGAAATTTAAAGTAGGTTATCCTCTAATTTGGGTTACGTTTATGGGCCAAACTTTGAATAAAACTTTCATTAATGAAAATAGTAAATACAGAGAGTGAAAAATGATACAACAAAATAGTAACACTAACACACAAGATGTTTCCTAAATTTACTATTCCTAAGATAATATTCTTATTATTTTGTCACTCACTCTTCTAAGAAAGTGTTTCCTAAAAATACTACAAAAATCACTTTCTCACACAAAATGCCTCTCTAAAATTCGCTGATAAACTCACCACACATCTCATGCATGTTTGATTGCATATATGTCTTAAGAGAGGAGGAAGGGAGGGTCTTTTATAGACCCTCCATCGCCTTTGCCACAGCTTGCATGCAAGTTGTCCACCGTCACTGCTTGGATGCAAGTTGCATGCAAAATGTTCTCAACAACTTGCTTTTTTTAAAAATACCTAAATCTAGAATGATGGTATCATGTATGTCGGTACCGCTTTACAATTCTCCCTCTATCGACTACATGGTATTTACTATCATTCCAGCAAATGATCGACAAAACTCAAACTTTCCTCTGGGTAGAACTTTTTTCATCATATTTGATCCATTCTCATTCGTATGAATCTGCTCAAGCTGTAATACCTTCTTCTCTAACACCTCTCTGATCCAGTGATATCTCACATCAATATGCTTTGATCTTGAATGAAATGAGGAATTTTTCCTAAAGTGAATAGCACTCTGACTGTCGTAAAATAGTTGATATCTATCTTTTTGAAAACCAAGTTCATCTAAGAACTTATTCATCCATAAGAGCTCCTTACATGCTTTAGTTGCAGTAATAAATTCCGCTTAAGTGGTGGATAAAGCAACACATTTTTACAATTTTGATTGCCATGACACGGCTCCCCCTGCAAAGATAATTAGGTAACCTGAAATAGACTTTCTCGAGTCAACATCGTTAGCCATGTCTATATCTGTGTAACCAACTAACACAGGCTTGGTAGTTCCAAAACAGAAGCATATTTTAGAAGTACCATGTATATATATGAGAGTCCACTTAACAACATCCCAATGTTCCTTACTAGGATTTAAAGGAACCTACTTATTACTCTAATTGCGTGGGCAATATCTGGCCGTATACATACCATAGCATACATCAAACGTCTAACTACAGAAGCATAGAGGACTTTCATAATCTCTTCCTTCTCTTCATCTATCAAAGGGCATTGCTTGGTGCTCAACCTAAAGTGATTAACAAGAGGAAAACTAACCGCTTTAGCTTAATCCATGTTAAACCTTTGAAGTACTTTCTCAATGTAATTCTCTTGTGATAACCACAATTTCCTGGCACCCTCGTCTCTAATAATTGTCATGCCAAGAATTTGTTTTACTGGTTCCAAGTCTTTCATAGCAAAAGACATACTTAACTCCTTCGAACTATTAATCCTATTGATATTTTGGCCAACAATCAACATATCATTAACATAAAGTAAAAGGATAATGAAATCATCATCAAAGAATTTCTACACAAAAACATAGTGATTTGAAGTAGTCTTTTTATAGCCTTATTCTCCCCATAACTGTTTTAAACTTCTTATCCATTGTCTCGGTGCCTGTTTTAAACTATAAAGGTTTTTCATCAATCTACACACATAGTCCTCTTTCCCTTTTTCCTTGAAACCTTCTAGTTGCTTCATATATATCTCTTCTTCCAAATCTCCATGAAGAAAAGTTATCTTGACATCTAATTGCTCGATTTTTAAGCCCTGACTTGCTACTAAACCGAGCATTGTACAGATGGATGTCATTGTCACAACTGGTGAAAATATCTCGTCAAAATCAATACATTTTCTTTGATTGAATCCTTTAACAACCAATCTAGCTTTGAATATTAGACGAGGATTGTATTCATCATGTTTAATCTTGAATACCCACTTATTTTTCCAAGCTTTCTTGACTTTTGGCAACTTCACTAGCTTAAAAGTCTTATTCTCGTGCAAGGAATTCATCTCATCTTGCATGGCTTCAAACCATTTCATCTTATGTTTATCTATCATAGCCTCTTGAAAATTCTTAGGTTCTCCCCCATTAGTAACTAACACATACTGATCACTGGAATATCTAGTAGTGGCTAGTCTTACTCACATAAATCTCCTTATGGGAACCTGAGTAGTCTCTGGTGCTAGTGGTTGATTCTGAACATTATCTTCATCATAATCTTCATCTGATTGATTTTGAATGGAAGCATCATCATCAGCTACTTTCGATTGGCAATTTTCAATTTCATCTCCAAATTGTCTTGACATTGTTTTTGGAGGAATTAACTCTATGTCCACTGGGTCACCATTAGTTCTTGGAACATCCATTTTCACTTCGTCAAGATCTTCAATGGTTTGATCTTCAACAAATATAGTATCACGGCTTCGAATCAACTGCGGTGTCATAGGAGGATTTGCCTGATGACGAATACCATACTCTTTACAATAGACGTCAAATGGTCTAGTATACTCTCCACCATTATCTGTTCAAATGCATTTCAACTTCTTCTCAGTTTGTCTTTCAACTAAGGCTTAAAATTGGTTGAAAACATCTAGCACTTTATCTTTAGTCTTCAAGGTGTATACTTACGTCTTCCTAGAATGGTCATCAATGAAAGTCACAAAGTATTGAGCACCACCTAGTGAATTTGACATTAGCCCACATAGATCTGAGTGTACCAAATCCAACACTTTCTTCGTTCTGAAAGGAGGGGAACTTTTGAAATCAACTCTATTTTGCTTTCCTGCAAAACAATCAGCACACTTCTTTAAATGTACCTAGTCAACTCCAAATAATGCATTCTTTTTCACCAACTGTGTCATTCCTTTCTCGCTCATATGATCAAGTCTCATATACCACAATTCAATTGAATCATCTTTCTCTATTGGATTCACAACATCATTGGAGACCTTTGCTTGTATCACGTACAACTTTGAGCACTTCTTACTTTTGGCGATTACCAAGAAAACTTTAGTAAGTTTCCATTTACCATCTTTGAAAGTGTTGTACAAACCTTCATCATCAAGTATGTCAACCAAGATCAGATTTAGACGAAGATTAGGAACATGTCTGACATCTTTCAAAGGCAATCTCATGCCATTATCTGTTTCCAAGTAAATATCACCTTTTCTAGTGATTTTGTCTAAACCACTATTTCTCATTTTCATGACACCAAAATGTCTTTCCGTATATGATGAGAAGAGTTCTTTATGTGATGTGGCGTAAATAATGACACCACTGTCACCTATCCAGTTAAACTCACAGGATGTACTATTCACATCATTATGATATGAGATAATATGAAAGTCATCAATGGTGGTGGCTGTCGTTTCATGTTCATCATCACTGCTATCATCTTTCTTGACTTCTTTGCCTTTGTTCTTTTCTTCTTTGAACTTCCAACAGAACCTTGTGATGTGACCCTTCTTTTTTGCAGTGATGACACTCAATGTTTGCATATTTATTTGATCTTCCTCTGCTCTTCTCTAAAATTTGGACCTCTAGATGTAACATCCCAAATCATCCGCCCACAGATATTGTCTACTTTGGGCCTTAGCTCAACCAAGCCCTCACGGTTTTGCTTTTTCCAAGGCCTTCCCAGAAGGTCACCTATCCTAGTACTACTCTCACTCAAGCACATTTAACCTCGAAATTTTGATGGGATCTGGTGCATTAGGCCATGGAAAATGCATCTGTAAGGAAAGATATTCGTATCCTTATAAGGCATACTTTGTTCCCCTCTTCAACTGATGTGGGATCTCACACTCTCCACCCCCTTAGGGCCCAACCCTCTTTGGGGTCCAGTCTAGCTGGCACAACGGTTCGGGTGCTGGCTCTGGTACCACTTGTAACAGCCCAGATCATCGGCTTACAGATATTGTCCACTTTGGGCCTTGGCCCAGCTAAGCCCTCACGGTTTTGCTTTTTCCAAGGCCTTCCCAAGAGGTCACCAATCCTAGTACTACTCTCACCTAATCATATTTAACCTCGGAGTTCTGATGGGATCCGGTGCATTAGGCCATGGAAAAAGCATCTATAAGGGAGAGGTATCCGTACCCTTATAAGGCGTATTTCGTTCCCCTCTTCAACTGATGTGGGATCCCACACTAGATTTGCTCTTCCCCCTAGAACCTATGTCCAGAACTTCTGTTTGTGTTAAAGAGGCCGAACTCTGTGATCTTTGTCCTATCTCTTCATTTAGAATTCCACCTTTTACAGATTCCATGTTAACAATATCGTCAACTGCAAAATTGGTGATTGAAATCTTCAAAGTCTTCCAAGTGGCAAGGAGGTAAGCATGAAAAGGGCAAGCACTTCATCGTCGAACTTTATGCTCATTCCTAATAATTGATCCATGATTCCCTGAAATTTATTCAGGTGATCTGCCACAGAGGTACCTTCTTGATATTTTATCTAAACTAATTTTGTCAGATAAAATAATTTATGTTATTGATTGCAATATAACTCCTCATGCTTCTCCCACAACGTTCGTGCGCGAGTCTCATTGTAGATATGATTATACATATTATCTTCAACAAATTGCCAAATAAAATTACATACTTGCTCATGCTCAAATGCCCACTCCTCGTCCGATTTATTTTCTAGTTTTGTTGTGGTAAAAACCGGTAAATACATTTTTGTGATGAACAGAAGATCTTTCATCTTGTTCTTTCATATGTGGTAGTTGGAGCTATTTAGGCTAATCATTGGAGCCATTTAGACTAATCATCTTACTTATTTTTGTCTCCATTTTTTATGAGAAATGATTTGATGCATAACCGAACCCGCGCTGATATCACTTATTGGGAAAAAATACGAATTAATCTCACAGGTAAAATAAACAAGGAAATAACACGCAGAAATTTAATGTGGTTCACCATCTAATTTGGGTAACGCCTATTGGCCAAATTTAGAATAAAACTTACACTAATGAAAATAACAGGTACAGAGAACGAAAAATGATACAACAAAATAGTGGCACTCACACACAAGGTATTTCCTAAATTTACTATCCTTAGGATAATATCTTCACTATTTTGTCACTCACTCACCCTTTCAAGAAAACGTTTCCTAAAAATACTCCAAAAATCACTCTCTCACACAAAATGACTATCTAAAATTCACTCTTAAACTCACCACACATCTCATGGACATTTGATGTGCATATATATCTTAAGAGAGGAGGAAAGGAGGGTCTTTTATAGACGCTCTGCCTCCTTTGCCACAACTTACATATTGCAAGCTATGGTTGTTCAAAAACACACCTTGCATGAACAACTTGCTTTTTTATAAATAAAATACCTAAATTTAAAATGACAATATCATGTATGTCGATACTGCGTTATACTGAGATGGCAAGCGGGCAAGCAGGCCTATATTCCTTGGTTTCGATGAAAGAGAGACAAAGTCCTTACTATGTATTGAAATTTTTATCTGGTCCTCACATTTGAATAGCCAACGAACCATTCTTGAACAAAATCTAAGTGCATCTAGTAACAGAATCTTTCCATCTGTTTAGAGGAAGAATTGCTTCTGGAACAAAAAGATTCTCCTACCCATTACTCAAAAAGAAGGGGGGAAAAAAAAAACTTACACGGCAAATCAGTCAACCACCAACGTATTATTTCTGTTGAGACTAAGCTCATTCTGCAAGGCCTAAACCGTTTTGTTGCATAACATTAAAAGGCAACAAAAGAAAATCCTTTGTGTCGTTATGTGTCCTCAAAGTAGGATTTGGAAGGTAAAAGGAATCACTCACGGGAACAGAAGAAAAGAAAAACTTTTCTGAAAATGAACCAAACACACCGAGACATGTATAGGGATTAAAGATTTACGAAAAAAAAATTATTTGGAAATATTTGGGATGGTGGACGAAAAGTTGAATTTGGATGGAAAGTTCGTCAAGGACTCCATTAAGATGAAATTCCAACATCATGAGCAAACATGCAAAAACTGAATACCATAAAATAACATGGAGAGAAACAGATAATTAAAGAAATAAGCTTGAATGACTACTGAGAGCAGGGACTGTGTAAGCAGGAGACAGGGCCATGTATTCTATCTTACCAAGAAGAGACGTTTCAATTACTGATTTAATACGTGGAGAATCAAATGATATGTACATAAACATATTCAATAAACAGGGGAGTACCAATAGTTGGAGAGAGACCATGAGCAGAGTTGGAAATGAAACTTAAAAGAATAGTACTCTTTCCAACGCCAGAGTCTCCAATCAGCAAAATCTTGAATGAATAATCATAACTACAAGACTTGCCCTTCATTTTTTCTTCCTGCACATAAAGAAGCTGGAGGTAAACTTTACCAGAAAACACTTATATCACAACAATTAAAGAAACTTCGTAAAGAACGGAGGGAGGAGACACTGGTGGGGTTGGCGGGTAGCGTCCTTTGGGTATAGTTGGTTCTTTAGATGGATGGACATGGAATAAAGTGTGAAACTTAAGACAAAAATGTACATTATTAATGTCATTGTCCACTAGTGTATTACGTAGTTTGCTTGGATAAACCAAGTTTTAGCAATTTAAATGTTGAGAAATTTAACAAACACGACATTCTAGTTTTAGGTGGGGTGAAGTGTCAGAGCGATGAAACTTGTAGTTGACGAAGCACCGTAGACTCAACATCTGTGCAACATGCAGAGACGAGAGAGTACCCTACGCCAAGCAAACTTATTAACTAAAATACTACAACTATTGACTTGCACGACACAACACCTGCTCCTGTCAAATCTCCTCGGAGATTGATTCTTGCATGTATTGTCTATGGTGATGGTGATTTTTGGAGCTTCTGTTTGTTGATTTTATGAATGAGCTGTAGTTCCGCTAGCTACCTGGTAAGGTTTTTGGAGGCTTCTCCTTGTTTAATTTTGGTGTCTTAGCGTAGTAGTAAAATGGATAATGATAAAGTAGCAATTTACCATAAATTAGTATAAAGTAATCGTGTATTTCAAAAAGGAATCCACTCTTTCTATACACACCCTTTCTCATTTACTATATTCCTCAAAGTCTTGTTAATTTGATCATCAAGGTAAAAACATTGAGAAACTCTATTGAGAAAAAGATCACGTCATGTTTATGAGACCTAACTTTAGATATTTAAACTCGAACTTTAAAGAATTGAAATACAGTATTATTTAGCATCTATCTTAGGACCGTAATTAATTAATCTTGAGATGCGTAACAACCATAAACCCACATTCTTTTTAGAAACAACCAATATCCTCCACTTGCGTAGCTATTTTTTCACAACTGCCAATAATACTCGAAAGTATACTACAATAACAGTAGGCCTTACCATAACTCTTCAATCTGGACTGGATTTGCGCCTGCAAAGCCTCGGGAGGGGTTGATTTGAGCTACCTCCTAATACACGACATGCAAAATTAGTTCTGAACGAGGCCTACTCTAGCAAACTAACAAGTTGAGAAAGGTCCGCAACTCGTAACAATTTTCCAACCACGACCGCAACCGCAACCGATTGATATAGAACAACACCATCTAATGTGTCATAAGAGCAAGACTAGAAGCACACAAGCATTTTGAAAGCCCTTTTGCTAAGAACATATTGCTTGAACCATTGCCATTAAAATTCAAGCTACCATCATTGGACCCTATAATGTAATAATATATTCACGCGATTATACCATAAGCTTAAGAGAAATGAAGCATCCACATAGGGTGACATATACAATTAAGTGTCACATTTTTCATCTACTTTGAAAAAATTAGTGAGAGAATTAAATACAAATTCTCAGCTCATTTTGCTAACAACCGATATAGACCTAGCAATTCAGTAGCATTATTTTAAGTAATGCAAATGTCATGTGAGACCATTTAAGGCTATATAAGACAATTCAACTTTCAAGTCACAAAATACTCAATCTCAACACTTCATTTGAAACTATTTCTTTTCAGACAGGATTCAAGAGATACCATCTCTTATGGAAATCTCTAAAGATGGACAAAGCTTATACCTTCAAGGAAGTTCAAAAAGGGATTGAAGGTACGTTAATGTGGAGGAGACTGATTGATATATATATATATATAAACAAACACAAAATAAAACTAGAGAATTATTGGATAAGTACACCTATAATTTTTTATAATATAGTTAGTAAGTCCAGTATCCGTCCATGATAACTATAATTATTAGTACTAATAGTTTTTCCTACTCTCTAATATAGTAATTGAGTGAAAGATATAATTAAATAAATTTAAATTTTAGAATTACTAAATCAAAGCGATATTACAAATAAATAGCCAATCAATAAATAAAATACAAATAAGAATCCCCGAAAATTTTTCCACACTTGAGTTTATCGTGATTCAATGATTAGTTTCTTATACCAACAAGAATTTCAAAGTTATAACTATATTTTTTATCAAGACATACGGTTCATATCCCTAATTATTTTAATTGAAAGTTCTCGCAAATCAAAATCCCCTAAGAATGCATTAATTTGTCATATGAATTCTTATGATATATTTCACTCCAAATCAAAATGATCATTAGTCTTTTATATATATATATATATCCATGTTCACTACTTCAGTCCTTTATATGAATATGAAATTGAGTCTTCTACATTTGCTACTTCAATTCTACATAATAAATAAACATAAACAGTTATGAAGAAACCAAAATCTTCCATTAAATCAAAGAAAATAATTTAAAGCAATAATTATAGGTTTTACCGCATCTAGATTTACATCCCAATTAGATCATAATAAAAAAACAATAAACAATAAACAAGAAAGAACATAAGAAATAAGATCTAGTTCTCGTAGAACTTGAATCTTGAATGTTTTTGATGAATCAGGATAAGCCTTCTTGTTTTTCTCCAATGTTAGTTTTTTTCTTAATCCTGAATGACTTTCATTAGCTTCCAATTTCTTTTTCTTGCATTTTAGACACACCTCTTTTCCTATTCTGTCATCCCTCTCTCTTAAGAAAGAAACCTTAAAATTTTAAAGCAACATAGGCTAAACATGGGAATCTTTTTTCTCCCATGTTGCTTAACCTTCCTCTTTAGAACTTTTCTGTAATAATTACAATTAATACGATTCAGGAAGATGGAACTATGTTTCCTATTTAATGGTAAATGTAGGTAGAACATGGTAGGATGTTAGCAAACACTTTGGAGAAACAAAATGGCTCATTTCTGAACACAATAAGAACATGGGTTCATATTTGTGTTGTGTTATTTATGAAGCAACAAAATATGGTATGTTAGAACATGTGAGTGCTAGGCATAAATTGCATCATATTTTAAGGCATAATTTGATATGTATTTAGCCGTTAATTCAACCATTTAGTATGTATTTAGGTTAGAATTGTGTTAGTTTGTTAGTTATTTATGTTTTAAGTGTTTTATGGGTTAGTACAAGTCTTTGAGCTTAAATATTATATTTTTGAGATACCTTGATATATTTGCTAGTGTTTTAGGGTTAACATCGAAGAACGAAGGAGTTTAGGAGACATTCAGGCCGAAACAACGACCTACAATCGTGGCATGTCAAGTTACGATCGTGACAGAAGCTCCAGATTTGGCCCACGATCGTGGCCTACATGCTATGATCGTGACAGAAGCCCAAGGAATGACATGCCATGATCGTAACAAAAGGCTCAGATGTGAGCCACAATCGTGACCTGAGTAGGGCAAACACTTACGAACATAAAGTTTCGAGGGATTTTTTAGACCTTTCGAATCTTTAAAAAACCCTAGGGTTGCCCAAAACATAAGAGGATATAAAAAGAACAAAAAGAGAGAGAGTGAGAGCTTTTACATCAGCCACCTTAAAAGACCCTAGAGAAAGATCATCGAGAGATAGAGGAAGAGAAGAGGAGAAGAAGTTGACTGGAAGTACTTCCCGAATTAGGAGGTTTCCTAAAGCTGCTGCCTCTTGTTATCCATTTTAGATTGTATTTCATGTTCTTTTCAGTTTTATTAATATATAAAATTGGATTGAACAGGTGATGATAGGATCTAGAATGTCAAGGATGTTCTAAACTCACCTTCAGAATTTTATTCTTAAATTAATGAGAATCTGATTGTTTATGTGTTTATTGGATAATGTTGTGGTTTGATTTTGCTATTGCATAATTCAATAGTAAATTGAGAGGGTGAATCAAATGAAAAACAATTAAATTGGACTAACGAGAGTTAGGTAATTTAATAGAAATCATAATTAAATCAGATCAATAACAAAATATGGTATATTAGAACATGGGGAGTGCTAGGTATAAATTGCATCGTATTTTAAGGCATAAATTGATATGTATTTAGCCGTTAATTCAACCATTTAGTATGTGTTTAGGTTAGAATTGTGTTAGTTTATTAGTTATTTATGTTTTAAGTGTATTAT
>JANSVA010000218.1:21641986-21652344 GCA_025504915.1 Erythroxylum reticulatum
GACAAGTAACGTACAACTTAATTGTGATCTTCTTGGCTCAAATTTGCCTTTCCAATTGATGAATCACAGGTTGAATGATTAGAATTATCTGGAATGGTCGCAAACAATAAAGATGGTCATTGAAGGTAGAGGAAAACTCAGGTATTTGACTAGAGAGACAACAAGGCCGGCTTCGGATAATCCAAATATGGCAATATGGAGGTTTGAAAATTCTTTGATCATAGCTTGGTTGATTAATTCTATGGTACTCGCAATTAGAAAACCTCATATGTTTCTGTCAACTACTAAAGATGTATGAGATGCAGTTCAAGAGATGTATTTTGATATTGAAAATTCTTCTCAAATTTTCGAACTAAAACAAAGCTTTGGAAGGCCAAGCAAGGAGACGGTGACGTTACATTCTTTTGTAACAAACTTGTAACTTTGTGACAAGAATCGGACCTATGTTATGAAGGTAATTGGGATTGCCCGAATGATAGTATTCGACATAAAAATGGGAGAAAAACAATAGAGTTTTTTTTTTTTTTTTGCGAGATTGAATCAAGAATTGGATGAAATCAGAGGCTAAATTTTGGGAAGAAAGCCTTTACCCTCTATCAAAGAGTTTTTCTTGGAAGTAAGGATAGAGGAGATGAGGAGAAAAGTGATGATTGGTGACAACAAATCAAAGGATGAAGGTTCTACCCTCATGTTGAAAGGAATAGAGGTTGAGGGAGAGAGAAAAAACAACAAAAGACTTGGTGTGATCACTGTAAATATGATTCACACTTAGAAAACATGCTGAAAAATTGGAAGAAGACAACTGTACCTCCCAAGCCAACACTATTGAATTTGGGCCCAAAACGTCTTTTGGCATGTAGCCTTTCATACAAATATAACAAATGTATAAATTCTTCAGTCTTAAAATTTCTCTAGTTCAAATTCTACTTGTTCTTCAGTTTAAAAAGGTAAGTATCTAGTTGCCTCTTGTTTTAATGTCAATTCAGATCATTCTTGGATATTTGATTTTGAAGCAACAAATCATATGATGGGTCATATAAATTGTTTTCTTCCTACAGTCCTTGCGCAGAAAATTAAAGAGTTAAAATAGTAGACAGTTTCTACTCAAGAGTAGCTGGGAAAGGATCAATTGTTCTTTCCCCTGATCTTACACTCCATAATGTTCTTCATGTTCCTAAATTGTCCTACAACTTGTGAGTCAGTAAAATAACTATTGACCAAAATTGTTGAGCTAATTTTTCTTCATGTGATTGTCAATTCCAGGATTTGAGCACAGGGAAGATGATTGGCAATGCTAAACAAGTTGGAGGTCTTTATTTTTTCGAAAGTGGATATGACTTAAACAGGCAATTCCAAAAAACTTGTTTTAATTCTAGTTCAATACTTCTTTAGAATAAAATTATGTTATGGAATTTTAGATTTGGACATCCAAGTTTTCATTATATTGAACATTTGTTTCCAAAGTTTTTTACAAATAAAGATCCATCTTCATTTTAGTGTGAAATTTGTCAAATTGCTGAACATCAAATATCTTATTCAACACAACCTTACAAGGCCATAAAACCCTTTGCTATAATCCACAGTGATATTTGAGAACCTTCGAAAATAAAAACAATAACTAGAAAAAGATGGTTCGTAACTTTTATTAATGACCACACTAAAATCAATTGGTTATTTTTAGACAAAGAGAAGTCAAATGTTGAGTGGGTGTTTTTAAAATTTTTATAACATGATCCAAACACAATTTCAAATTAGAATTCAAGTTTTTGGAAGCGATAATGGAAAAGAATACTTCAATAAGGTTTTAAGGAATTTTTTGGTTAAAAAAGGTATTATTCATCAAAGCTCATATACTTACACCCCACAACAAAATGAAATAGCAGAAAGAAAAATAAACACCTATTAGAAATTGCAAGATCTCTAATGTTTTTAACTAACACTTCTAAGTACTTATGGTGTGAGGTTATCCTAATAGCTACATATTTGATCAATAGGATGTCTTCAAAAGCTTTAAAATTTCAATCACCTCTTAATTGTTTTTATAAATATTTCCTTCATCTTGATTATCATATTATCTCCCTCTTAAAGTGTTTTGAGTGTATTGCATTGGTTCATATTCATGACAACAATCGAGAAAAACTTGATTCTAAAGCACGAAAATGTGTTTTGTTGGTCATCCTTCCACTCAAAAAGGGTACAAGTGTTTTGATCCAATAACCAAAAGGTTTTCTATTTCCATGGATGTCACCTTTTTTGAAGATAAACCTTTTTTTCTCACCTTATCTTCAGGGGGAGACACGTAGTGAAGATTTGTTTTTTTGATATTTATGACAATGATGTAGATATTTTCTATAGTCTTGATTCAAACATTGATGGTGTCTCAAATAATGAAAATAATTATTCATCTTCGATGCCTTTATAAATTCAATCGCAAGAAAAGAATGAAATGTGCGTAAGACAAGTTGGAAATCGTTTTTAATGGAAAGTCTTTTCAAGAAAATATCCAGAATGACAAAAAAGCACAGACAACTTTCAACACGTTCAAGAGTCTAACCCGAAAACAAATCCAGAGATTGGAGACCAACCAGGTAAATCTCAGCTTGAGTCTATTTCTATTAAGTCAATGTCACCTAAACCAATATCTACTCTACACATGGATGAAACCTTAGATTTAACCATTACTCTTAGGAAAGGTTCTAGAACTTGTACCAAGTATCCTTTGTATAACTTCTTGTCGTATCAAAGTCTGTCTCCATTTACTTCTAAGTTATCCATTGTTTCCATTCCTAAGAATATATAGGAGGCTCTAAATATTCATGAGTGGAGGGATGCAGTCCTGGAGGAGATGAAAACTTTGGAGAAAACTAGAATGTGGGAGGGAGTTGATCTTTCAATAGGGAAACCACAAGTCAGATGTAAATGGGTGTTCACCATAAAGTACAATTATGATAGATCACTTGAAAGATATAAGGCTCACTTCGTTGCTAAGGGATTTACACAAACCTATGACATAGATTATTCAAAAACCTTTTCACTTGTTGCTAAGTTAAATATTGTGAGAGTGTTGCTTTCTATTGTAGTTAATTTAGATTGGATTCTACATTAGTTGGATGTGAAAAATGCCTTCCTAAATGGAGATTTAGAAAAAGAGGCGTATATAAAGCCTCCCAAAGATTTAGTGAAAGCTTCGAAAAAAGGATATGCAAACTAAAAAAATCTTTATATGGGCTGAAATAATCACCAAGGCCTTGGTTTGAACGATTCACAAGATTTGTGAAGTCTCAAGGTTTCTTATAAAGGCAGTCTAATTATACTTTATTCATAAAAACTTATATAGAATGAAGGGTTGCGTCTCTAATTGTGCATATAGATGACATTATCCTCATTGGCGATGATTTTAAGCAAATTGAAATTCTTAAAATAGATATCTCAAAGGAGTTTGAAATCAAAGACATGGTGTATCTTAGATACTTCCTAGGGATGGAAATTGCTCAATCTAAGAAGGGCATAGTAGTCACTCAATGGAAATATATCCTGGACCTTTTAGAAGAAACTGGGATGAGTGGATGTAAACCATTAGATACATCAACAGCACCCAGTATGAATTCGGTTGATTCGCGGGATCTGAGGAGGTCCAATAGTACATAGCCTTATCTTTAATTAGTAGAGAGGTTGTTTTCAATGTAAACCATTAGATACTACTATAGAATTCAACTCAAAGCTAGGTGAAGTTAAGGAAGGAGTTTCAGTAGATATAGGTCGATATCAACGATTGGTAAGAAAACTAATCTACTTTTCTCACACTACGCTAGATATTCCTTTGCTATCAATTTGGTAAGTCAGTTTATACATACTCCTTATGAAGAACACTTGGAAGCAGTGTACAGAATTTTATGGTATTTAAAGGGAACTACTAGGAAAGGATTATTCGTGAAGAAAAGTGATCAAAGGAGAGTTGAAGTCTACACTGATTCTGACTACGCAAGGTCCCTTATTGACAGAAGTTCAACTTCTGAGTATTGCACATATTTGTGGGGAACTATGGTAACTTGGAAGAGTAAAAAACAAAGTGTGGTAGCCAGAAGTAGTGGGGAGCCAGAATATAGGGCAATGACTCAAGGAATCTGTGAAATAATTTGGCTTAAAAGAGTAATGAAAGAACTTAAGAAAGTAGTGGAGTACTCAATGAAGTTGTTTTGTGATAACAAGGCAACTATTAGTATTGCAAACAATCCAGTTCAACATGAGCGGACGAAATATGTGGAGATTGGCAGACATTTGTAAAAGAAAAACTTGAAAGTGGACTCCTTTGCACACCATTTGTACCTACAATATAACAACTTACCGATGTCTTCACCAAAGGGCTACTAAGATAGAATTTTGAGTTCTTTGTAAGCAAGTTGGGTATGATCAATATCTTTGTACCAACTTGAGGGGGAGTGCTGATAATTAGCTGATTCTCTTTAGATAATAAGTTGATATTCTATTAATTACTTGAGATTTTATTGCTTAGAGAATAAATAGATTCTTCTTAACTTAAGAAGGTAATTAAGGTTATATTATCCTATATATTACTTGTATTATTCACAGAAAAATTAAGGAAGAATTAATTTGTCTTCTTTCTTCAAATTGAAACCAATAGTTTTTTTGGTTGATAGGAAACAAATGACTTCCAAACTAAGTTTGTAATATCATTAATAAATCTCTCTGATAGAAACAATTACTGACAGTCCTACAGTAAAGAAGACTATTAAACAAAGATAATGGACACTTTTGGAGCAATATAATGGCTTTGCCTCCAATAGATATTAGCAACATGGAATCAAAATCTCAAATCAAACAGAGAGTTGAAAAAAGCTAACAAATGTGTTAGAATCCTCTATATCATTTCAATATAGCTGTAATGTATGTATCACTGTAGTGTAGAAACCTAGTGTTTCTCCCTAACCAGAGCTGATTTGCTCCTCAGAAGGTATGAATATCCTTCTGTCAATATCTTCACTTAATTTTTTCCTCCCTATCCTCCTCCCTTCTCTCTCCCCCTTTATAAACCCCCCTCTCTAGGTACATTCTGTTATGCCTAACTAATTTGCCACATCAACTGATAACTAACTCTCTCCTTGGCCCACTGTTCTTCCTCTGGAATAAATCACTCTTTCTCTTTCTCCCGAAGATCCTAACAAAATGATTGTAGAGAGTAACTCAATGTCTTAATAAACATCTTCAAAATTTGTAAGATTTTCATTGTTCAGGTGGTCCTCGCAAACATCAGTTTTTCTTTGGCGTCGCCTCCGATATCTTATCTTCTCCTCATGTAGTTTGAAATTTAGTCTGGAGACTTCTCATTGAGAGATGGAAATAGAAAGTTGACATTTTTCTTAATCATAAAAGTTAATGAGGACTCCAATTCAATTTAAAATATCAAAGGGATGCCTATACATTGATTCCCAGAAAAACTAATGACGTGAGTGATAAAATGTAGTTGAGGCATGATTGTGCCAGGGGATGGCACTCCTTTACTTTGAAGAAAGGACCCTCTTACTCCTCTCAAATAACTCCACACACTACCCCATTTCCTTCGTTTTGTGTTCCCTTCTATTGAACAAAATGTTAGATTTAAGTACATGTCCCTTGATTTAATAAAAGAAGTGATTTTTGGATGGATATATGATTGTGCAGCAGACTAAATTACTAAATCTGACTTAAAAGCTTTCATGCAACACTTTGCTATGTATTAGGACATCACAAAATATCTTGCTGAGTATTACCATTACATAATGGCTATTGTGGTCATTAGGACCTAAAATGTTGTTGAAATTTTTTCTTGGTTTTGGATTTTAGTTTTCTTAAAAAATAACTATCTTACACAATAACCATTGTGTAAGATTTACCATGTCATATTTCAGCGCGTGAGGGGGTACTGCAATTGACACTCCATTGCATAGTGGGTTCTTGCAATTCACATTCATAATAGCTGTTAAGGTTATTATATCTTCATTTCCATTTATAATTGCTTGTAAATTTCTTTTTTATTTTTAGATATGTTTTTATGAAAAATGTTTTAACTTTAAACTGGCATTTAAATTGTAATTTACAATTTTACTGAGACTAACATTCAAAGATCAATGTTGTTATGTAGTTGATGATTTATTGCAACTCTTTTAGATTATCTCCCAAATACCATTTTAGTATATTTTCAGCTTTGGACTTTCAGCAAACTAGCCCTTAAGCTTAGATGCTAGATGGTGAGCTTTGATGCTATAATAGGTAAGGCTATTATATCCATGATGAAGAATCAAATTGACGTGCCTTCAATGCCATGATAGTAAAAATATACAGACATAATCTGCCAAAACTGATGTATATGACTTAAAGAGTGTCTAAATGTCAGTTGGAAGGCGAAGGGAAGCTACACATTGCTTGATTAGGTCCTTTGAGGACACTTTTCTCCATGTCTGTCCAATGGAATCTCAGAATAGAAACAATGTCTTCCAGTTGGGTTTCAAAGAGCTTTTTTCTGAACCTTCCACCAATTGATTGATCAAGGTTTCAAAGTTTCTACTGGCTCTCTTGACAGAAAGATGTTATAGATAGCTGTACCTTTTCATGATATGCACGCCGTGTTACTGCTGGACTTCATGGAAGTGCAGCAAAGGGAACTTGTTAGCAAGTATAAGATGCCATATTTTTGTTTAAGTTTGTTGGGTTTGATGGTCGATGCTACAGCTAATCTGTGTAAGCATACAAATTTTGCCGAAACTAGCAAACCTTGTACATTCTGTATGCTGGCTAATGGTGCAATTATAGCTGATCGTATAAATTCAGTTAAATGCAAGGAATGCCTCCAAAGGGAGATAACATTTACAAACATTTGCAGTCAAGTAGTCCAAGTGGGTTATTATGCACATATTAGCAGTCTAACTACATTTCAGCTTCTGAAGGCAATAATCCTCAAAACTTATCAACAAAGAATAACCATTTGAGCTTCTGAAGGCAATAATCCTCCAAACTTATCAACAGATAATATCCATCCGGACAAACTCTTTTACTTGTGTAGTTAGTCCTATATCTGGCTTCTAATCTGTAGACCTAATTTTTGTTCCTCATCAAGATGAGTGTATGTATCCTGGTTCTGTTGCTTCAATATCATCGTGATACTGTAGCATATCATTTTGTGGATTGGGTTGTTAGGCCTCAGTTTATGATTCAGACAAATGCTTACCAACTACAAACGGAGTTGAAGTACAGTGTGGTTGTTTAAAAAAGGTTTGCTTTTTTGCTAATCTTTGTTCACTGTAATTTTTAGCACTTGTGGAGGAATATGCGTTAGAATCGAAATTTACTTTAATGCACTTGTTTGCCTTAATTGTGAAACTTTAGGTATGCTTTCTTCTTCCTGTATTTTATAATGGGCATAAGCATACACATGTCAAGAAACAAAAGGTACACATGCCACTCCCTATCAGTTACCTGGTTGAGTATATTGTTGCATCAATATTGCCATCCTAGACATGTTTAGACATAATTACATTGTTTATTTCATATGAAATGATTTCAGTCATGCATGCCAAGGATCATTAAAGTTTAAATTTGTTGTGGATTCACATATCCAAAAATTGCACTCTCAATCATATTTAATTTTACAGGATAGTCATTCCTTTAATAAGGATCTTCATAGTGGTGAAGAATCTGTAAGAGAGTCCAGTGTACGCAAAACTGAAAAGGATGAGGATTGCCATCCACAGTGTGTGCTTAACACGGACGCATCATTCCCTCTACTCCAGTATAAGAGGAGAAAATTTGGGAATGATACAGGGTCTAATCGCTCAAATGCTTCAAAGCATTCAATAATGACATTGCAGGATCTTGGGTCGTCTTCAACTGCTACAGCAGCAGCTGCTGCAGCAATGATTGCAACAACTGCAGCAACAAGAACAGCAATATGTGCATTGTTGGAATTTCCTGTAATGGAATCACTTGAGCCCAAGGCTCCTCAGACGACTCCTAGACCTAAAATTGGTCCTGCTACGCTTAATTCAACAGTGCCTCCTGGCTGCATGAAATTTATTGAGGATTTGCAGAATCAAATCCACAAGATTTCTGTTGAGAAAGAGTCAATGAGGGTTGAAATGTTGAGTGCTCAAGCAATGATAAGCATTCTTCAGTCTCATATTGATCTTCTGAGCAAGGAAAATTCGGAGTTGAAAAGAACCATCCAAGATTCGGCTGACAGAAAATGAGGAATGGAGGAGCATGTGCAGATATTATCTTCAGACCTTATACAGAAGTTTTCACCTGTCAGTCGAAGTAACTGAGGACGAAATCATAATTAGGATAGTATAGTTTGTTGCTTGGAAGTCTAATCTAAACTTTCTATTTTGTTATGTTGTAGTTGGCAAGTTGGACTGCAGCATTGTAAGCTGAAACCTTACATATATATAGGCCACGCCAACTGTTGAAAGTTATGTTTTGTGTTCCAATTCTAGGCTTTGCGTGCATGCCTTTTGGAAATTGGACAACTAATTTGATGTTGGTGATGCCAGTTTACGGTGAATTCAACTTCATCTGAAACTACCAGTGTCTTATTCCTTTTTGTTTTTCCCTTTATACGTCTGTTGAGAGACTGAAACTTTTGTTCACAAATTAAGTGAACAGTGGGCTTAAGAATAGCAGCATATTCTACATTATGGCCAACTGATAACTAATAAATGAGGACTATAACCCAATGCACGGAAAAAAGCAAATAGCTATGCCCACGAAAAACGGCTGGCATAAGAAATGCTGAATGCTAGGAATCAGAGCTGTTGCTGTTTGGGTTCAAAAGAAAATAACGAGTATAGGGTCATACATGAGATAGTTTGACATCATCAAAATCCGATAATTCAATTTATCAGTTGAAGTTTATCTTTATCTCAAAATGGTAGTATTTGATATAGAGCTAATATTTTTTTTACAAAATAATTTGCACTTAATTTTATTCATTTACAAAATAGGTTCTCTTTTTTTTTTCCCCTCGTTTTAAGACATGAATACTTTTTTAGAAAAGTAATGTCGAAATATATGAACAACGCATATAAATCAATGCGGCTAACAATCATGACAACTTAACTCAATTTTAAATTTGATTTGAATTAATTAAAATTGATTTAAATTAATTAGAAACTAAATACGTCAATGAAGCTTGTAAGAATATGTCTCCACCTAGTTATTGCAATTCTTTGAAGTGACGATGAGATCTTGAATCCATCATTTAACGGGTTGCAAATTTAGTGAGTTGTTTAATATTTGAGTTCTAGGCGATGAGTTATCTTGTGTTAGTACGTAGTGGGAGCTTTATTACGTACTCCGAATCTACATGAAAGGATTAAAAACGAAGGTAATGTGGAATACCTGAATTTCAGTTCCATCTCTAATTCCGATGCCGATTCTAAGCTTCAAACTCCCCGAGCCTTTAGCAAAAAGTGCTCACCGACTCACGGGCTAGGTCTTTCTACAGTTTCTTCAAATCACGAGCTCTCTTAACGGGTCAGAGAACCTTATGCTCGTGAATGATTTATTGAGTAACTGCAGGAGACCTTAACCTTTATATAGCTTCCATATTGGGCTTCCCCATCACAAGACCGATATGGACCCGATCCATACTGATCGGGACCCATTTTTCATCCGGTCTAGATCATTTATTGGGTCACTTTATTATCTTTATCTGGATCAAATGACGTAACTTAACCGGTAATCTATTTAAAACCAAAATTGCAATTAATGTTAGTCTAACTTAATGAGACATGGACAAAATTGTCCCTAAGGACAAAAAATGTATAAAAATCTCCCATTTGGACAAACATTAATTGCAGCAGACTCTAGTTTAAAAACAATTTAAAACTTGGTTAAAACACGCAAGTGTATAGTCGACTAAGTTTTAAAACAAACATCTGATCCAAAGATAACGAAAGTCCATCATTCTGTCCCGTAAGGCTTTCGGTACTGAAAAGCATCAGATGCATGTGTCCTGTGTGACACAGATTCAATACAATCACGAATACCTAATACCCCTCTAACATGAATGGGAAAATGGAGTGTGGCAAACTACGATGATACCTTTATGATCTAAATTATATCATCTTTGTTTGTAGGTCTCAATTACTCCATCTTTATGCTAAACTACATTAGAGAAATTCTGTTTTTTCTCACCGAATGTTAAACAGCATTAGAGAAAACCTTTATGTTCTCCAACTGAATGCTAAACTGCATTAAAGAACCTTTATGAGATTAAAAACTTATATTCCCCTATGTCATGTCAAACTTTATAGATATCTATGCTAAACTGTATGTGTCTAGATGACATAGGCACAAGGTCAATC
>JANSVA010000218.1:21669001-21695044 GCA_025504915.1 Erythroxylum reticulatum
CCAGGAGTTAACCCAACAGCAGCCAGGTTAAGATCGGGATTGGGCTGGCTTGGACCAAGTGCTAGGACAACTGTATAATATACCACTATGGATTATTTTGCAATTTTTAAAAATTTTAGGGACTATTTTATAAATTTTAAAAATTACCTGAAACGGCACTCGATACCAACCAGTATTGGTACAGTTCCGTTCTAGAACCAAATAAATTATTAAGTAAACTAATTATAATTAGAAATGATGACAAAGTTAAAATTAACTCTTAATTTTCACTAACACACTTAAATTCCCTAACAAAGTCAAAATCTCCTATTTTCACCGATCTTCTTGCTCCTTCATCACTATCTCCAATCAACCTATGGTAGCTGTTGTTGGTCACTGACAAAGTCTATGTAGTCATTACCAATTGCCCAATGAAGTTGTCACCATTTTCAACTTGACAGCATGTAGAGTTTACTGTGGTAAAGAATTTACATCGTCTTAAGTTTATTGTTGCCTAACTACTTTGTTTGTTAGATTCTGTCGTGTGTTTTGGCTACTTTCTTCTTGTGGGGTTGCACATAAGAGGCAATCCCATGTTGGGACATATGTTTTTTAAGTTACCTTTGATATGGTCCCGTCTTGAGTTTATTGTTTCTACTTTGTCTGTTAGACTTTGTCGTGTGTTTTGGCTGCTTTTTTCTTGTGGTCTGCACATCGAAAGCAATCCCATATGGTGACATGTGTGTTTTTGCTGCTTTCCTTATTTATCTTTAGCTTCCATAGTTTTGAGTACTAGTGATCTTCATTCACTTTGTTTGGTATATTGGTCCTCTCATAACATTTTATGTGAATGCTTTTAGTTTATAGGTCATCTTGTGACATTTAGTCTTGTCTTTTAAGGTTCCTTTTGTCTTAAATACCTTGTTTGGTTTTTATGCTACTATCTTATAAAGATTTGAGAACCTTTTAATCTAATTATATTAACTATTTACATGTTTTTCCTTGTCATATAACATGATGATACCATCTAAAAGTTATGCTAAAAAAATAGCGGCTCATTTTGCGGTTATTTACTAAAGATTTTGTTATCATAGTGAGTGGAGCAATTGTACTTACTTCTAAAAATTAATGGTCTAGTTTCTTAGTATTTGCTTTATAGTATGATTGATTTCTCTATTCAGCTTTAAAATTTTTACTATTTTTGTCCAATATTAAGGTTTTTGCCTTCATATTTGTCTATCTTTATTTGAATAAATTTTTGTATGGGCCATCCATTTTGCTCTAGTCACCTTTATCTTAGAATGCATTAATGTTGGCTTTAAATTTTAATTAGATGTATCACTTAAGAATGGTTGACTAATAACTATTGTTTAAAATTTAAGAGGTTACGCAATGCTTATAGTTAAGAGTTTGTAATATGGGTTATCTATTTTGCTTATTTTTTAGAATGTAATAATCATTTCATTGCATTTTTATTTTAACTTGTGTGTATGCTTATATTTATCTCCTACATTCAATGAGTTTTAACCTTTTATTATCTATCAATTAGTTAATTTGGAGGGATTCATATTTACTTAGGTGTTAATGCTAATGCTATTATGCTTTTAAGAAAATATTATAATGTGTTTACACTATTTCAATTAAACTATATCATATTACTTGCTTTAATTTGGCCTAAACTATGCTTTAGGCTTTCATCCTAATGGTTTTATTTTTCATTTTTTTTCTTAATAATACATTCATTTCATATAGAACTTTTGATGACTATTATGAGATCAATTCTCATTGTACTAATTCAATTCTTGAGATATTAATTTGTATGAGTACACACACAATAAATCAGTTTTTAATATGCCCTAAGGAACGATTTATCAACACCATTTTTATCATACAGTCTCAAAACCAAGAAAGAGTAAGGCTTATAAGGATGCCTATAAAATCAACTAGCATAATCCAAAAAAGAATTGTCGAATTTATGTTACATTTTGGCTAATTATGGAGATGTTTCTTAGGAATGATGTTAATAAGTTATCTTTTATATTGAATAACTAAAGTAAATGTCTTGATTGATGGAAGCAGTTTCTCTATTTTAGTAAGTGTCATATCATTTTACTAGGGAGTAGCCTCTTTTATCTCTTTGAAGTATTTTAAATACTGATAAAGTGCTGATTTTTGTAACATATCTTTTGTTTTATAACTTTATAATTGACCATTTACTAAAGAAACTTATACTATGAAACCTTAATGGAGCTAATTTGCAGTAGTTGAGTTTTTTTATTTTTTTATTTGTTAGAAGGTAGTACAGTAACTAACAATTTCTTATCATTTTTTATTCTAGATTAAAAATGGAAGCTTTGTTTCTTACTCTTTATGATTTGAATTTGCTTGTGAATACCTTATTGTGCTTGGTTCTCTAATATTTGTGAAATTATTTTTTAATAGTTGTTTTGTAAGTTTTAAAGGCTAGATATGGAAGTATAAGGTTTTTTCATAGTGGATATTTTATGTCAGAGTTTGAATTTAAAAATATTAGTAGGGATGTTGCTATATTTGACAATGTTGGCAATCACTATGTTAGTAATAGATAAATATACGAGATGGGATTAGGGTTAGGGTAATAGACAAATATATTTCAATCAAAACTTCTATTTAGACATTACAGATGACCATCATCCAGTTGAAAATGAATCAACAGATTATGGTAATGTTATTAGTACCGATGAACATCCTAGTGGAGAGAAGGCAGGTGAAGCTTTGTGTAGACCCAGTTCAAATGTTAGGGATAATCCTACAGATGTTGGACATAGGTGGAGATTGGAAATGGAGTTTAGAACTGCAAAAGAATTTAAAGATGTTGTTGTCGATTATGCAGTACATATCATATACAATATTGGGTTAAAAAAGTGTGAGAGTAATCGGATTATGTATGTGTGTATAAATGGAAGTCCATGGGTTTTATATACTGGATATAATAATAATAAGATATATTTTAGGGTTAGAACTTATAACCCTGATCAAACCAAAATTGGTTCTTGCCAAATTCTTACTAAGACACTTTAAGGATAGAATTTGGGAGAAGCCTAGTATCACAATCAAAAAAATAGTCTAAGAATTCAACGAAAAGCTTAATATTTTTTGTTAATTCAAGAATATGTAGAAGAGTAAAGTAGAGATTGATGAAAGAGAGATCAAGATATTATATTACTAAATCTGAGAAGTTGCAAAGTTATGTACATGAGATGAAGATAAGCAACATATATCAACAGTTGAGTTAAAATTATCGAGAAATCAAGAGAGTTCATTGCTGCAGATATGTTATATTATATAGTATATTAGCACTTAATTATGTTATGTTATATAGTATATTAATACTTTTTATATTTTTTTGCAATTAAAGAGATTGTACATTTGTTTTAATGCCATAAAAAGAGGGTAGAAGCATTTAAGACCAATTTTCAGGATTGATGGATGCTTCGTAAAGATAGAATTCCAAGGCCAATTGGTAAGTGCAGTTGGTAGGGATGACGATAGAGAAATGTATCCATTGGCCTGGGTAATTATAAAGGTAGAAAGCACAAATCTAAGGACTTGGTTTATGAATTTGTCTAATTTGGAATTGGAAAATGGTGGACTTATAGTCATATCTAATACACAGAAGGTATGTTGATATACTTACAATTGAAATGATTACATGAAACATTAAATAATATCTTTTTAATTTGATTTACAGATTAGTCAGAGTTGTAAAGGAGACTTTGCCAAATGTAGATGACTGCATGTATACTAGACATATATATCACAATTGGCATGACAATTAGAAGATATGCTTTAGCATTACTTGAATATCCTAAAGAGAGGTGGGCAAGATGTTATCAATCCTTTGAAAATAAATGTCTAATAGTTGACAACAATATGAATGAAACCTTTAATAGGTAGATCCTTTCAATCAACATTTTACTAGACCAAGAACAGAAATCAAAGTATTTGGCAATATATTATTCATGTAGAAATTCAAAGTTGCTTGTGTCATTATGTCTGCGCTAACACGTAACAAGCATATCTGGTACCCACCTACACCCACTATTTTGTAAAAGAAAAGAAACATAGAATCAGTATTGCTTAATTATCCATTCCTCATTACTCATAGTCTCTAACTAAGCATTGCTTAATCTCGGTAAATAACATCTGAATGAGGAATAGCTTTCCATAAAAATTTTCAATCTACCTTTCACAATAACAGACTTTCATTTGCGTTGCAGTAAATAACATATGAATGAGGAACATCTCAATCTACTTCCTGGAAGCAAGAACTTGAGCAGCAAAGAAAAGCAACGCAAATAAAAGTCTATTATCTAGTTTTCTTTCCACATTTCTTATTTTATGATCCTAGATAACTGCTTGTTTATGGATAATGGTAGAATAACCTAGTATCTGGTTAATCACAAAATCGAACATTTTAAGCCAAAGATTGCTTGCACTCTGTAGAAGCTTTACCTTTATAGTACGTAAACATGTTAAGCTACCACCTTTAGAGCCGAAAAGACACCGTAGTGCACAAAACAAAGCAAAAGGCTAACCTTTTTGACGGAAGCAGACTAGGAGAACTGAACTCGCTTGATCCAATGGAATTGTTTGAAGTACTCGGAGGCGGAGGAGGAACCAATGGAAGCTATAGGGATTGTTTATGGTTCTCACGAAAGAGAGAGGTAGGTAAAAGAGTGAAGACAGTGCTCACAGTCATGGAAAAATCTCACGCCAGAAAATATAACAATGACTCCCATTCCTCTGAATTATTAGGGGAATGGAGTATTGCCGAAAACCAAGTAATGAAAATGTTACCCCTTCAATGATAGGTTGATACCAAACGTAAGTTTTCATTCCATACCCATACATTTTTTCCCATTACCCCCAAACAAGCACCCCCTTATCCTTTTTAAAACCTCCAAGTTTATCCTTCACTATAAAAGCCTCAGCTGCTCCATAATCCTCTTATTGATGCTTTCAGTTGTGTTGACAACAAATATCTTTGTCTGTCTCACAATGGATCTTGATTTTGTTTCCCCTTTTCATTTCTCTTCCTTCCATCTAATAACAAAAAAGGAAGAAGTCTGAGCACTAAAATTGTGTGCATTAATGGGTCTAGGTGTTTTTAAATATTATCTTAATGGAGCTGAAATTGGGTTTAGTTGAAGGAGTTTTGTAGATGTTAGAGAATTGAGAAAGAACCTTCTAGGGACAAAGTAACTAGAAGTATTATTTACCTCTCATGCCAATTGTTTAATTGAAAATAGGGGTCTATAACACTACCACTTATTTTATCTTTAGAAGATTCTTTCTTATTTCTCTTATTTGAAAATAATAAAAATTTATGTGACCTTAAATTGATGGAATCTAAATGAGAAGTTAGAATTTTGTTAATTTGAGGTTTAATTTTAACATTTTAAAATAAAAATATATTCAAAACCCTAAGGGATATTTGTTATAATCTAACACTTTGGAGTGTTTAAGAAGAACCTAAACATTACAAAATCATTCAATTTTAGCCCTAAACTAAGATAATTTTTGACATAGTTAATAGTTCGTCAATTAAGTGCCATGTTTCCATGTGACATTATAAGTCTCACTCACTTAAAATTAGTAATTAATAATTAGAATTATTTAAATTTAATTAAACATATAATCAAATTTACATAAAATAATCTAAAATTTATAGAATTCCTATATTTTATTTCTGAAATCCGTAAACCTTCTTTTCTTTGTAGGGGCTTCCATGTAATAGTGCTTTGACATCACCAACATAGTTAAGGATTAAAAATTCTGATCGAGATGATAAAGTAAGTTTTAGTAAACTAATACGAGAATTGGAATCAATTAAGGTCATAACCGAGCAACTTATAACCATCGAGTCGATAAAATTAGGAAAAAATTTGAAGCCAACCATATCTCTATAGCTAAGAGCAACCAAAGTATTTTTGTCTACACTAATTTGTGTTAAGGCCTTAGCCATAGACTTGCCATCAGAATTTGGTGCTCAATCACTTTTCAGGGTTGTTGAGCCACTAAAGAAAAGGAGATCAGGGATATAGATTGCCTAATTTTTTGATAAAGCTAAGACGTGAAATTACCATGTTAAGATCTGGTTGAATCTAAAACCATGAAGAAACACCACAAGAGGTTTGTGTGGTTGGTAGTCTTTGTTCTTTAGGTTGTTTCTTTAATCCTGCTAATGATTTTGTTTAGGATCCGCTATTGTTCATGATTTGATATGAACCTCTTCCTATCTCATTCCAAATAGCTTCATTAGGATTTTTTAAAAAGAAGTTGTTTACTGTAGTCATAAAAGACATGCAAAATAACAAGCTATTGGAGGCCAAGAGTTTTACAAGCTTCATTAGGGATTTTAGGGAGGAGATGTGCAGTTTTTTAATGAATCTTATGAATTTGGAGTTAATATTATTACATGTTTAATTAAAATTAAATAATTTAAGTAACTGAGAATTACAAATTCCCATAACACTATAGGTCCATATAAATAATTAAAAAGATGTCATATGAGGCTAATGTAACACTTAATTGATAGGCTATTAATCTTGATAAAGATTTTGTTAGTTTAAAAATTAAAATTGAATAATTTTAAATAGGTTGTATTCTTTTTGAACGTTTCAGAATGTTAAAGCATGACTTATATTTTAGTGTAAATATTATAATTAAAAATATCAATCTTTTATCTTTTAAACATTTTCAAGCCCAACCAGGCCACTACTCTCCTATCTCTCCTTCTGTCTTTCATCTTCTTAGCCTACAAGATCCATTCGACATATTATACTATCACAACGCTATAGTTGTAGTGTTATGATATGTTTCCAGTTATGTTATTCCCAAAATACTTGAAATCACCAAATCCTATAAGAATCTAAACAAAATAAACTGTCATTGTGACTTTTTACGATGTAAATTCATAATTCTAGCAAGCAGAATTTGAGGTTTTTTACCCTAGCATCTAGCATTTGAGCATTTCGCTTATTATGACTAACCTATAACAAAAACATTGCCCTGATAATATTATTTGCTTCTTTCCATTTGAACAACGTCAAACCAATTCTAGAATCACTTGTCTAGCTGCAAACTTTACGGCATTGATTTCAATTTAATTCCACATGTAAGTTAGCATATGGTTATGTCTGTTTGGATTATGTTAATAAAAAGTAGATCTTAAGGTAGACATTCTAAATTTATAAAATTGAAGTTTTATAATATTGAACTGCTTTCACTAAAAGATTTTGATAACATAAGTGCTTTTTATTTAGTTTCCCAACAACAATCGTAAGCTTAATACTTAACAGAGGCGCTACTTCCCCAGTGACGACGACTAATTCTCAAAGCCTACAGTGGACGGCCATGTAAGAACCTCTCCTGACTAGTAAACAAGATAATGCAACATCCGAGAAAGAGACTTCCGTATTCCTTTAACGATGATATCATTACTAGGCCATCGAATATGGATCTTTTAATCCCAAGATACCATTTCTTTTCACTTGGTTACAACGCCCTTGCCGGCTCCGAGTCTCTTCACTTGTACCAATCATTCCGAACTTACCAATGTCGACATCCAAGTTCTGATATGGTTTAGTTACAACTGCCTGCCGACGCCTATAAAATGCCAACTTGGACATACTCACACTCCAGGTTTGCGCTCGGAATTAGAGTGTGCATTGTTAATCATGTCGGCTGAGGAACCTCGGACTGCCACCACTGTGAAGGAAAGCTGCGGTGGTCAACAAAAGAGTGGTTTTGATTCAAGCACTGGTGTGTACCATTCACTGACCCAACTCTGCGAAAATTTCCGAATTCCCACTAGACATGACCTCGACACAGCGGAATATGTGCTATCCCAGTTTCCACACCCTGACCATGCTGATTCCAGGGTTGCACTTATTGATTCGGATACTAATCAACGAGTAACTTATGCACAGCTTCATCGATCCATCAGAGCCTTGGCTTCAGGGTTGTACCACGGTGTTGGTGTCCGAAAAGGTGATGCGGTGTTCCTTCTGTCCCCAAACTCGGTCCTCTACCCAACCATATGCCTAGCTATATTTTCTATAGGTGCAATTCTAAGTCCAGCCAACCCGGTCTACACTGTATCAGAAATTGCGAAACAGGTGCGTGATTCGGGGGCAAAACTTGTTATTTCAGCACCTGAAGAGCAGCATAAGTTTGCACAAATTGGTGTCCCTATATTACTCACAGCTCGTAGTTCTGATAAGGATTCACTATGTGTGGAAGAATTGATCGAAGGTTGTGGTCCCTTCGAGTTGCCAAAGGTAAAGTTAACACAATCAGACACAGCAGCAGTACTATATTCTTCAGGCACCACAGGGACAAGCAAAGGTGTGATATTGACGCATGCCAATTTTATAGCTGTCATGACCCTCCTCAGATGGTCAATCTATGAAATTTCGGCTCAAGATGACATATTCTTGTGCTTCCTTCCCATGTTTCACATTTACGGGCTTGCATTTTTTGCATTAGGATTGTTCACAGTAGGGGTCACTACTGTATTGATGAAAAGATATGATTTTCAAGCTATGCTTCAAGCCGTTGAAGCTCATAAAGTTAGTAACATACCTGCAGTACCCCCAGTGATACTTGGACTAGTGAAGCATGCAAGCAAAATCAAGTGTGATTTGTCATCTTTAAGAAGAATTGGTTCTGGGGCTGCAGCACTGAGCAAGGAGCTGACTGAAGAGTTCAGGCTGAAGTTTCCATGGGTTGAACTCAGGCCGGGATATGGGCTGACAGAGAGCTGTGGTGCGACCACCTTTTTTGTGTCTAATGAGGATGCCAAGGCTCATCCTGCTTCGTGTGGAACGTTAGAACCAACTTTTAGTGCTAAAGTGATTGATATTGAAACAGGGACTGCTTTGCCACCTTATAAACAAGGCGAGTTGTGGATAAAGAGCCCCACCATCATGAAAGGTTATTTGGGAAATGAAGAAGCAACAGCTGCAACGATTGATTCTGATGGGTGGCTAAAAACTGGTGATCTTGGTTATTTTGATGAAGACGGGTTCTTTTATGTTGTTGGCAGAATCAAGGAGCTCATAAAGCATAATGGGTATCAGGTACTTTTCGCTGCTTCCAAAATTTTGTCACCATTTCTTACTTCACCGATCAGTTGCTCACCAAAACTGTTACGCACTCTGTTTCCGATAATAAAAAGATGGGAACTTGATATCAATCTTGATTCGAAATGTAGGTGGCTCCAGCAGAATTGGAAGCAGTACTTCTGAGTCATCCCAAAATAGCTGATGCTGCAGTTATACCGTGAGTGTCACTTCTCATAAAATCATCTCTTTCTGTACCCCTCTCTCTCTGTGATGACAAATTCGGCTTTACAGGGTTGAAGATGAAGAATCGGGAGAGATACCAATGGCATATGTGGTGAGAGCCAGTGGCTCTGAAATCACTGAACAGCAAGTTATTCAATTTGTTGCCAATCAGGTCAATTTGAGAGCTTTTAATCGCTTCATTTTCTTTAGTACTCTTAGATTTGATTCTTCTGAGTATTGATTTTATATGGCAATCTCAGGTTGCCCCATACAAGAAAGTGAGAAGGGTAGATTTCATTGGTGCCATTCCAAAGTCAGCTGCAGGCAAGATCTTGAGGAAGCAACTTGTTTCAGATGCGCATAAGCAGCAAACTACTTCTAGATTGTAACTAATGAAAATCTGTTACTGGCACCGGAAATCACAAAATGAAAGAATTTCTTTTTCCCGTGAATAATGGAAGACAGTGGAAATTTTAAGGGTCGTTGCAAAGGAGGGAACATGTTGGAACTGACTTGTGTCGTTTGCATGATTTCTTGTTGTTATGCCTAAAATCTGACGTCGGTTAAACAGTCTTTTTCTACATCAACAAGTAACAGAAAGTACGGACAATTTACAATGAGATGAGCAATTAGTTACTTATCAATTATTAAATCAAAGAAGATTCTATCCTTCTTACACCTTTAACGCTCTAGCAAGGAGATATAATTGAAATTAGTCTGACCTATTTAGTGGTTAACTTAACCTATGCCAAAGCTCAGCCCATGGCACAGAACGTAAATTTTTAGTGGTAAAGAATGATACGTAAATTTTTTCTCTACCCATATATTTTGTGCATAAGGCCTATCTAACCATTGAATATGAATGAAAGTAAGCCTATTCAAAGGTTTTCGTCTTGTCATTTTATTTTAACATTGCTTTAAATTTAACGATTAGTATTAGAACCATCTTTTAGGGATATGAGTTAAGAGGAAAATTTTCTTTTAAGTGTTTACAAGTGAAGGAGAGTGACGCTGCAAAAGAGTAAAATGACTTTAAGGTTTATTAGAATAGGTCTATTATTTGTTTCAAGTGAGAATTATTATGTATGAACTACTAAAATGAAGGTAGATTTTAAAAATGGTACCTATGTGGAATTAATGGATTTTCAATCAAAGAAAACTGAATTTGAGTTGTCTTATTTCTTTTTTTTTTTTTGGAAATGAAAAATAATTTTAGTTATAGTTATAACTATATCAACATTGCAATGAGTTCAACGCATTGAACCTACCATTATATTACAATAAGACCACTCCCTAAGTAAGACAGTACAATTGCTTGTAAGATAGACAACAAATGGAAACAATTATAGGCACCATTTATGTTTCATTTCTATGGAAAGACTTATTCGCTATTTCTTATTTATGAGGGTCGTTTAATCCCATAATGCTCGACACTAAGACTGCCTTATTTGAGGAAAGTCCCTTGGTATTTGGGATTTTGCTTTCTCTTCCTTGTTGATTTCCTTTTTACAGTTTTGGATTGTACACAAAAATCTCCTGGGATGTTAGAGATTTGGGCTACAGCTAATGGAGAATCACAATCCTCTGCTTGTCCTGCATTCTTAGAGATAATATCCCTTATCCCCTGACTAGCCATACAGTCATCACTGGAGTTTACCATTGTTGTTTATTGTACATACACCAGCCTAGCGTTAGAAGTCCTGTCAACAACATTCTTAATTTTCTAAACAGTTGCTACTAAAGTCAATCTGTTGGTTCAATCCATCTGACAATGTTCCAAATATTAGGAGGTAAAGTCATTCATTCCACTGTCCAGACTTTCACCATTGTCTACACTAGATTTGTCAATAGTTGTCTGCTCTACATTTGCAAGCTGAGCCAGAGATACTTTAATAGTAACAATTTTAATCATCTTAACATGTTCTAAAGGAGTCTTCCTTTGAGCATAATCCATTTGACAATTTCCCTAGGATTGAAAAATATTTACAACAACATTTTCAGTCTTTAAGCCAACTAATTGCTTACCATTATCTACAACATAGGCCATTTTTTCTTTAGGAACTTATAGGTTGACTACATCACCATTAACAACATCCACAACACCCTTAAGCACATCCACAATGACATCACACGTACTTTCAACCTCTACACTCTGGCTATCTTTAACAACCTCAACAGGGGCTATACCAAAAACTACCTAGTAACATCAACCCTTGCACTTTCAATAGTATGGTTCTCCGACTCAGTTTTTTGCAATTCTTGAGAAATAGAAAAAGTTTGATCTAGTTCCAGATAAGCCAGATCCTCAACAACATACAGAGGTTGATCATTAGGCTGCTCCAATATATCCTTCTGCTGCAATTCCTTACTACCCTCATTCGATTCTTTACCAACTGAGTAGATGTTGGCCAATTTCTCTAATTCCTCCTTTGCTTCCCCAATAGTTCTCTCAGATTCCCATTAACTCCTCATGACTTCCGGTTACAAACATATATCCTGTCAGTTTCCAATATTTGTTTCACTTCATGTACCTTCCACGTGTAAGAGATACCACATTATATTTTGTCAACTCTCCACTCTCATCTAATTTCATAATTGGTAAATAGTCTGGAAGAGAAAAGTCTCTCCTAACTTCGATACATAGCTTAGCCAAATAAACTCTCTCCATGCTAGCCATCTAGCATCCATGCTTATGGGTTTGCCCAAAGCACTTACAAGGTAACTCAACCCATCTATAGTCCAGAACTCAAGTGAAAAATTATGAAATTGAACCCATAATAGAATTGTTTAAATGTCACCTGAATGAAACTCTATACTTGGCCTCCATCATTAGATGAAGATGGGCTGGCCACTAACATAACACGACCTGTGTTCCAAGATATCACTTATGCTAATCTCAGTGTTAAATTTGAAGAGAAAAGAATCATCGTTCTTGAGCATCACTTTCTCTAACCCTTTCTTCCCCCACCGAGCAATAGCCTAAGCTTACACCACCGAAAAAGTTAGCCTCTTGTTTCAGAAAATGCAAACTAATGCTGATGCCCATACTGAACTTTGAGGAGTTCCATAGGAGGCATTAGTATGTCATCCTTCATGACATTTTAGAAATGTCTGAGCTCTCCCCCTTTTGTACTAGATCTATGGGCAAGATTTCCAAGCTTTAACTGAGGGCTTCGAATAAGGAGAAATGAATTTCTCATTTTGCGAAGAAGGTAGGGATGGGAAATTATTGGCGGCCAAATTTGAGGAAGGTGGGTCTCCCTTAATGTCCATTCGCAAGGCCTAAAAAGGCCTTCTAAAGGAGGAAGCAAAATTTATGAAGTAAAACCCACCCCAACTTGCTTCAAATACCAGAAGATTAATCACTCTCGTCGCTCCTCAAATTCATGCCTCTCTCATCAGTGTCAACACTCTAGTAACACCTTCACACCACCACAGTCCTCACTGTCGCACCATCATAACACAGCCCAGTTGCTGAGTCACCTAATCGCCACACAACCACAACCCAACAAAAGTCAGTTGTCCTAGTCCAATATGGATGGGCGCCGCCTACTTCTTATGAAAGCGTGGGATGGCATTTCTTCAAATCTGGACTCACTTCGTTCAGATCTGGACACTATGTTGTGCCTTAGTTCTATTGATTTTGATTGCATTCATATCTTGATTATGGTTACAAATTCTTGTGTTTAAACCAAAGTTGAAATGAATTTAGTGAAAATTGCATGAATGTTGAGTGGAGTGTCTTGTGAATATTGCATGAAAACAAGAAAAATCGTCCATGAAAGAATGAAAGATGGCATAACTTATGCATGAAAGAGTGAATTATACGTTAATTATACATGAAAATGAGTCACACCTGTGACCATGGAAGTCATGGGTGTGACAATGATTCACTCCCATGACTACGGAAGTCACGAGTGTAATAATGAGTCAACCCCGTGATTGCCTCACACATGTGTGTGAAAATGCTCACTTATTCTTCTGCACTCACTTTTATGGTCACGTGTTACATGACAGTGCAAAAAGAAAGTAACCCTAAACCTAGACTCTTAATAAATAGAAACGTTTTTGGAGACTGGATAGATAGGGAACGAAAAAAAGAGAAACAGAGGTGAGGAAGAGAGAAAAATAGCAAAGAGCTTAAGCTTGGAGAGGTGCCAATTAGAGCTGAAGCTTGGAGAGGTGCCAATGAGAGCTGAAGCTAATCTTCTGGGTGATAATCGAGCAGAGGCAGAATGCAGAAGGCAAAAGTCGAGAGCTGATGCCAGAAAGGTTGATGCTTGCAGGAGATCTACCTCTAGATTCATCATCCAAGAGGCCATTTTGTTTGTTCATTCCTTTTCATCTCCACTATTGATATGAAACTCATTTAATTTATGTTGAACTAATCTGTCGATCTCCTTTATCTTTTGTCTACTAAACTATTTTCCTATGTTAGAGTTTGATAGCTCATTTCGGTGACTAACTTTATTATTGCTTTGATATTTCTTTGTTACTGTTAACCATGAGATTGAGGTATATGACAATGACTAACAACGTTTATTACGTAATGAGCTGATTACTTGTTCTTGAGCCAATTTAGTCGATAATGCATGATGAAGGGAATGCTTTATTATTTTATTATTTGCTATAGTTTCTAAACTTATTAGATGTAATAGTATGACCAAGCTTTATATCATTTTGGTATTAAACGACAAATTAAGAGAAGAAGTTTAATATAGAACAAGAAACTGCAGACGCTTAAGTTATGAATTAGAAATATATTAACTTAAATAGGTAATTATTATTTAGGTTTAATAATTAATTTGGATGATAAACTTGTCAAATAAAAAAGTTAGATTAGTTTGTTATTTGATTTGATTTTAAAATCTAACTGTTAATTTTAGTAAGACAATTATCCAATCATTTCTCCTTAGTTATGCATAGGAGACTAAATTACTGAATTAATTCTCAAGAGTTTTTCACAACAATTAAGCAATTTGTTTTTTATTCCAGTTAAATTAATTTACTTTTTAGTCTAATTGTGTAATTTTTTTGAAAGCCTTTACTCAAAAATTGGGATAAAATGTACAGGATTGCATCTTCCTACATTCATTAATAAATTCGTTTTTTATTCTAGTTAAATTAGTTTATTTTTTAGTCTAATTGCATACTTTTCTTTAAAGCCTTTACTCAATAAATCAGGATAGAATATTTAGGATTGCATCTGTTTTTATTTTTATTCAAGCTTAATTTGAGTGAACTAATTTCACCTCCTTAAGAGACGACTTTAGGTAATACCTAGTATACTTGCGAGTAGCATAGCCTAGGTATTTTTAGAACTTATTTTGGTATAACACGCCATTCGTTCAGATCTGGACGCTACTTTCTAGGCACCGCTCTCTTCTGGAGGTGGGTAGGTAGACATCGCTTCTGGAGATGGTTGTGTGGATATGGGAGATTTTTTAGTTGTCTTAAGTTGCATACTAAAAGGTTATACCGGTTATAATGATGCCTTCTCTAATCTAGGGAGAGGAATGAAGCGAAATCCTTTGCCTAAATGCTTGTCCCAACTTGTTAATTCTAAGCCAATCTATTCCAGATGCTACACCATCTGTATAAGCACATTCCAATCTTCATCCAACTGTAAATCCAAGTACTCTTTCATTGGACTTCTCCCAAGCTCCTTATAAGGGTTAGACTCCAACACTTTCAATTGCATAGATAAAGATAAAGATAAAAATACTTCCTTCATATTGGTTAGAAGACTATTATATAGAAAGATGAAGAAATTAATCTCCTCAAAACTCTTCTAACATCCTTTTTAGTTTATAATGTTTGCGGTATAACCAACTTGAATAAACAATAGGTTCTTTTTAATTTTATCCTCTAAGAAGCCTCTTTTGATAGATCTTTTGGAGACCAAAACAAAGCATTAATCCTTCCTCAAAGGTCTCTAGTTCATTAATAGGAAATAAAAACTTATCTCAAATCATAACTGCCATTATAATGGGTGAATTATTATTGTTTTTGACCCCTCTTGCATTACCATATCCAAAACTACTTTCACTAATCATATATATCCATATTACTTGTTTGCTTGATCGCAACATCAAGCCTGTTGACCTCATTATAGTCTATGCTCACAACCTAGCATCCTAGAGATTTGGAATGATATAACATGTTTGTCTAGGTTAGTTCTCAATCTTTGAATGGTGATTGGTGATTTTAATAATATCCTTTTCCTTAATGAAGTTGATGGTCTTTTGATTAATAAATAAAAATAGAAGAATTTAGGAACTATCTTTATCAGATTGAATTGGAAGACCTCAGATATATTGAAAATTATTATACCTAGAATAATGCAAGTTTATTGCCGCATGGTTTGACGAGAGAGAAAATGTGACTTGTCACTAGGTTTTTTTTACAATTATGCCCTTATTAATTTGCTTTCATTTTTTGTTTTTCATATCTTTCTTTGCAAGTTCTTACTAGTTCTTTTCCATTTTTAAGGTTCTCCCCTATAGGGTTGATCATAGTTGGGGATCTATCCCTCTCACGAGGCTAAGATCAAGGGTGTTTGAAAGCTTCTACTTCAATTGCTAATGGATTGGTTACCACCAAAAGCTTATGAAATGCAAGACACTTGCTTGAGGAAGAGTTCCCTTTACTTTAATAGTCTATATAGAAGGAAAATTTTAGAATAAATCTCCTACTCATGGTCAAAATAGTAAGAATGCTGGTTTAGAGCCTTACATAGAGTAGAATGTAGCTTCTCCCTATAAGTCTTGAAGTGACAGAGTTGCTCTTTTTTTTATAAAGGACAACCTCATCTATTTTCAAGGTTCAATGGTAAATTGAATAATTTCCTCTCCTATTGAGATTCTACAAGCTAAAGTATCGACCTAGCCTTCTATATTAGTGGCATATTTTCTTGAGAAAAGACCATCCTTCACTTAAGTCCAACTTTAGGCTATTGCTAGGTGCAGGAAGAAAGAACTAGAGAAAACTCTTCTCACAGAAGAGGATGATAGTTCTAGGTTACATAATATTTCAGTGGGCAGTTTAATATATATTTAGTTGTTAAATTAAATGATTAGTGCATGTTTAGGTTAGGATTGTGTTATTTAGTTAGATATTTGTGTTTTGAGTGTTTTATGGGTTAGAGCATGATATTGAACTTAAATTTTGTGTATTTGAGATGCCTTGATGTATTTGTTAGTGTTTCAGATTAAATATCCAAGAATAGAGAGAATTCAAAGGAAACTCGGATTAAGGCCTAGGGCCACAATCGTGACAAAAGCTTGGTGATCTACCATATGCCACGATCGTGACAGACAACAAAAATTGAGTGCCACTATCGTGGCATCATGTACCATGATCGTGGCTTACACTACTGCAGAAGCAACCTGACTTTTAAAATGTGACTTTTTGAGCGATATTTTAGACTTTTGGGCCCTAGTAATCGTAATGTTTTCCCTAAATGGAAAATATATATAAAGGAAATAATGAAGACCTAAAAATGGAGCTCCATTTTTTGCCACTTTGAGAAAGATCCAATGGAGAGAAAGAAGAAGAGAGGAGGAGAAAGGAAGAAGGAGAAGAAAGGTTGCAATGCTGCTATCTTCCAGATCTATTCTGACCCTTCCAAATGACATTTCATTTCATCTTTATTATTCTTTCTTTTGAACATATAAGATGGAATTGATAGTTATGGATTTAGGTTTGATGATGATGTTCTAAACTTCTTTAGGGATTTGTTCTTGAATTAATGTTAATGTGATTTCTTTTGATGTTAATACATTGGGTATTGTGATTATTTGTTATATTTACATACTTTGATAATGAATCGAGAGAGTGAACTAATAGCAAAACGATTAGATTAGTATTTAATAGATTATACAAATAATCAAACCGGGAATTTATACAAAGAAAGATTTCATGTGAAGACCCAATAATCTATTAGAGAGCTTCAAATCTGTTGGATTTGTTGGCTTTTTGTTAATTGAGAGATTGAAAATTTTATAATTCAATTAGGGGTTATGATTTAAGGTTTAATGATTATAACTCGAGAGACAATAATCCATGTTTTAAAAGTCTAAGACCGATATCATATTAACTCAAAAGTAATTATGTTAGCATTTGAGGATATGATAAATCCCCTTCTCATAATCGATTAATCTTCTTTGTGTGATTTCCATTGTTAATTTAGTGGTGCTCTATTTGATTCCTTGTGTGTTAGTTTTATATTTTAATTTCATTCAATCCATATTCACAAATTTACTTTTCTATTTAGTTTTTATCTTCTTTTTAATAATCATTTTAGGCTTTAGATAACTTAGAATTAGATTAGTTCACCAACTCCTTATGGGATTGACACCTTTAATACTACAAGTTTACGGCCCGTATCCTTGCAGTTATTGTGGGTTTTATTAGAAGTAGAACTTACTTAATAGAGGACACATTAATTTTTAAGTTCACTAAATATGTGAACTTATAGGAGATCCTAGAGTAGGTAACATGGCACATTGAGGGAAAACTTATATTCTTACCAAAAATGAGACCAAGAATTGAGTTAGATAGGGGAAAAGCTTTTCCCCTATGGAATAATTTTCACAACTTTTTCATTAGAGTATTGGATAATGGAGAGTTTAAGCTATATAGTTAGTTATACAGGTAAACCATTATGTCTGGAATCCAAAACATTAAGGATGGATGGGCTTATTATGTTAGAATTTGTATGGAAATGAAAAAAGGAGAGGAGCTTCCTGATGTTGTTTCAGTAGTAAAACTAGATGAATGTCATGCATCCAACTGTGCATCTTTCCAGAAACTTAATTTTTGGTATAAATTGACATTTGAGTGACCAAACATAGTGTGGATCGTTTTTGGAATATGAAAGGTGGCAAAGCTCCGACTTCTTTCTGATATATAGAGGGCTAATCTTCCTTCTTTCGATTCAGAGGTGAAATTGAAGCCAATGATCACATTTGAACATCTCTCTGTTGTTTATTATTGAATCTCTCTCTAGGAATTGTTTATGCTATTCTTTGCTTATCATTTTAGGTATTCATGTATGAATGATTAATATTCTCGTTCTTGATAGATTGTTTATGTATAAACCCACTGCCAGAATATGGAATATGATATGTAAAAGTTGTATTTTCAATTCATTTGTGGTAAACTAATGGTCATGAATCATTAGGAATAACACAAAATAAGTTAAATGACCTGAGCTTGTGTACAGCCTAGATTAGTCGATTTTTCTAGCTCGTATTGTGACTGTCCTATTAAATCTAGAGAATTTATTCTAGGTTGTTCAATAGCTAGGTTTAATTAAAGAACTTATTTTGATTAAACAAGACCTAAGGGAAACTAAGGTTAACAGAGCATATTGTTAATATACGATGAATAGTTTCTAAAAGAGGTGTGAAAAAAATAATACAATGAAGTATCTTTATTTATGTGTAGGTTGAGATTGAACCAAAAAATGGATTCCAAACTTATTCATCAATTTTATCACTTTTATATTGTTAAATTTGAGTTACTTTTCTTAGTTATATTCTACTTTATTTTGTCTTTCGATTCCATCCATCCAAAACTCCCCATATCCTAAACATTGATTCTTTTCATTAGAAAAGCTACACGTACACTCTCTGTGGATGCAATCCCTACTCACCACTACCATAAATATAGTTGTACAGAGTTAGGTTTTATTTTTTGGTGCATTCTACATGCCTAAAAAAATTTAGCCTGCTAGAGCATGTCAATGCTATTAGTAGAAATTTTTTCCTATAACCCATAACTTAGGTTGTAGAAATCATTTGAACTTTAGTTATAGAGGAGATTGCTAACAAAACTACTTCCTAAATAGGCCTCAGGGTGCACAACAATTCCTCCATAGACTAAAAGCCTCTTATTCCAACTTAGTTACATCTTTAGAAGACTTATTTAAGGTTGTTGCTGCTGATACTTAGCAATTTTGTCAGGATGTGATAGAATTCCAACAAGATGCAAGGTCTAGATTCCTGAACTTGGTAAGCCAGAAAGGTTAAATGGGCAATAACTATTAACCAAATAGAGTCACAAAGTGGAGAGAAGCAACCATCTCAACCCAAGGTAAATCTAAGGAATGTTAATGTGATAACATTAAGGAGTGGAGAGGAGCTTGAGAATTTTGAGAGGACTAGTCAAGGGATTACTACTGAAAAAGAAATTAAGAAGGAGCTCGAAGGAGAAAAGGATATATCATTTAGCTCCAAGGTGGATACTAATTCCCTAATTGTTTGTAAGGCTAACCCTTCACCTTTACCAAACAGGTTGGAGAAATTGAACTAAGGAGGAAAGGGTGAAGAGATATTCAAGATATTCTAAAAGTGTAGGGACTCAATAGAAATTAAAAGTTTGAAGATCGGGAAGACACTGAATGTAAGTGGTCATCAACTTAGGCCCTATCTTGAAGAACGTCAAGTAGAGAAAGCAGAAGTTATGACACTTGAAGATCATAATTTTGTTACGTGATGAGGAAAACAAGGAGTCAAGCCATCAACAACAAACAAATGTGCCACCTAGGAGGCAACCTAAAGGAAGTTTGCTTCTTTTCATTTAAATTTTCACATTTGCTATTTTTGTTGAATGCTCCATTCTTTACATTTAATGTTGTATTAGGAACAATGTAAGTTTTAAGTATAGGGGTGGGGATTTTCATATGTATTTTTGTTAAGTTTACCTATTTTTTATATGTTTTTAATTATAAAAGAGAGAGAGAGAGAATCAAATCAAAACAAACAAATAATTTCTCTTTTTCTATTGCTTCTGAGACTATATAGACATAATTAGAGAGTAAATTAACTAGAAAAATTAATGGCAACTTAAGCATGTACATTTACTTTTTTGATTTGTTAATATACATTATCTTTAAAAGTGTAGTGATTAGTGATAGACACAAGTAAGTGAGATTTTGAGCCTTTATACACTAACACATCCATATTAATCTCGTCATCTTTTGATCATGTGTGACCTTCATAACATATACATTATGACTTTGCGTTGAATTTTTATTCGATACCATATTTTTATCACTTGCATTAACATGAAAATGATATAGGCACTCTTTATTTTATGAGCTATATTATCCAAATAGCCTACGTATTGATATGGTTTTTCCTTTTATTAAGCCCCCTTAAGCTTTGTTTGCCTTTTCTTTTTATGCTAACCAAAGTACATACCTTAAACCTAACCAAATGTCTTACCTAATCCTTAATGCTAGTGGAGCATTTGTTGATTATTAATGATTATATATGTACAAAAGTATAAGTATGGGAGTGTGCATAAATGTAGGTTGGCTAGAATTATCATAATGCCATTTTAAGCCTTGTCAATGAATTCCAATGTTGCTTCTTTCAATTTTTATTGAAAAGAAAAAAAGAGAAGAAAAATAAGAAAAAGAAAAGAAAGAGAAATGTATTTAAATAAACATATCCTGGAGGAAATGTAATTGTTTTGAAAAGTTATTCATGATCAGCTTCTCCTCCTTAAGTTGTAGGGAATGGGTGATTTGAGAATGTTGCATATGAGGTAAATGTTGGTTTTAAGGATCACTACTTATAGTTATAATGTATTGTTTGTCATCGATTGTCTAAGTGACTCCTTCTAATTCCTTATGCTTCATAAGGGTTGCAGTGTGAGAGTTTGAATCTAAATTGTGAAATATAGCTTTTGTATTCATTATAGTTAATGATGCCCAGTTTTGAGTGAATGTTGGTTTTTACGCTGAATATTACATTGAGTGTTTTTCTTGCTTCACTAGCTTTGATGGCTTTTGTGCTACATTACCCAAATATATCTCACCTTAATCTTTGCCCACATTATAACCTTAGAAAATTCCTTTGATTCATGATTATGTATGTGAATCTTAGTGGTGGAGAAATGAAATGATATGCAAAGTTATGGAATGTCTTGATCATGAATGGTTTTTTAGTGTACTTATAAATTTATCATATTTAAACACATTTTGCCAAAGTCTACCCTAGATTGCTTAGTTTCTCAAGGAAATGATTGTTGATTGGTCATGAGTAGAGGAATTAAATGTTTAATTCTTGTTGGTTTTGAAAGTTATTTCTCTTTTCTTATGACTATCTATCCTTAGAAAATATGGAAAATGATTAAGTGTTTTAGATTGTGATTTTGATTTTTTTGTTATATCTTAGGATGGTCCAAAGCTAAGTGTTAGGGAACTAATATCCAAATCTAATCGTCATTAACATCTAATAATAACAAGGAAATAGGAAAATAGTAGAGAATGAAACATGGAATTCTCTTCTTCTTTACCTTGAGTTGGAAAATCTACAGTCTTGTTCTTAAGACTTCTTCTCTTTTGATCTTCTTTAATTACGATTATATTACTGTCAAGTGGGGTTTTATATTCTTTATATAGTCTTGAGTCTTCTAAGGTTCTTTTTCTAGGTTTTTCCACTATTGTGCTAGGCCTGATTCTCTAGCTTTTTGTTTATCTTTTCTTCAATTTTTCCTATCTCAAATCATCACTAAGTAAATCAAATAATCTTTGAAATATATAATTAAGATCAAACTCTTGCTTTAAACAATAATTAATCAAACAAAACACACAAAACACTAATAAGAACATAAACTGAAGTTCTAAACACATTATTATCATTTAGAAAGCACTAAAAACACTCTTAACACCTAGAAAACATACTAGGTTTTACACCTATCAACATCCACACGCTTAAATCTTTTCTTATCCCTAAAAAAAAATAAAACCATAAAATAAAAAATACATAACACACAGACATTTATTAACACAATAATGGTACAATGACATCAAATCTTATGAAATTAACTTATCCATAAGCCTCAATCATATAAAAAGTTCCAACACATTCACTTTTCCATTCATGTTTAAATGCTTTCATTTAAATAAAAATATCAACCAAGATATCGACACCTATTCATACATGTATGGAACTTGTAAGCATGCACCCATTACTTATATAATAATTGAAGAGGTAGGCCATCATTAAATACCCACTCATGAAATTTCTTTTGACATTCAACAAGAAGATCCATAAGTTAAATTTTATTAGCAACACCATATTATCAAGTTTGGTTAGAGTGTAATTCTAGGTTTTTGATGCATAGGTATAGAGATTAGAAGATTTAATGAAACAAAGTTAGTGTTTGAATTGATATGAAGTGGTGTTGCACTAGAAGAGGTGAATTTGAGAAGATTATGGGTGAATATGATGTTAGAATGGATGTAGGAACCATTGGAGAGGCTTTGGACGGAGTTTTGTGTCATATATGTCCGTTAGATGGACATTAAGTCCATTAACCGGACCTTATCGAGTTTAAAAAGACCCCCAGACCAGTCCATGTCTTTTAAATAGACATTAACGGACTTTCTCGGGTCTGGAAAGTGCCCTCAAGCCCGTCAATGTCCTTTAGACGGACATGTATGTACACAGGATAGCTATAGTAAATTACGATTTTGATCATTTTTAGAGGCAAAATCTCACTTTGTGATATTCATAAAAAGTTGTATATATAGAAGTCCTCTTTCAAACCATCTAAGAATGACCTCCATCCGAGGTTTCTATAGAAATTTATGTCAATTATCCCAAAATAGGTACAATATGATTGAGGTTATAAACATGTTTGATTCTTTTGGCCATAACTTCATCATCCGACCTACAAATGAAGTGATTATTGAAGTAATAGATTCCTAACACATATTTCTATCTGTATATAAAAATTGGTATCATTATTAATTGATTTTAAAAAGTTTGATTGAAGGAAATTGAGGGAATCTATTGGAATAGTATGAACTGGTATGATTTCACTGATCATGCTTAGGTACTTCGGTTATATCTTGATCTATAGACATACAAATGAGATAATTTTTCATTTGGAGTAAACTAGAGTAATAAACTTACAAATTACCTGAAGAAGTATAATTGTGATTCAGTCTCTAAGATGTTTAATTTCTGGAAGGAATTTGTGTATAGTATATTGTTTTGGATAAGAGCAGTCCGAAAATATTTGAGGCATATCTTCCAAATTACTGAACCAAATTGAGTGATTTTAGTGTCAATAGAAACATAAGACATAGAGGAACACTTTTATAGAAGAGAGTATGACCAAATTATAGCAATTTCACCTTTTGATTGAATGTGAACAGTAGACCCAAAAGTGTGTCTAAGAAAAATCTGAAAGTAAGACAATGAGAAATGATTTGTGATTTTAATGGTTTTAGTGAGGCATAAACTTAAGTATAAATTATACTTAGATGGGTTTTGATATGAGAATGATCTTTTTATGAAACTGATGGAAAGATACCCGCGATTGTCATGAACATGCATTGTATATATTTCAATTCATTCATGTGCATTGTTAAACATTTATGATTGTACAAATTGTGATGGATGTGTATGTTGATTGTTATAGAGGAGCAACTGGAACGTTAACCTCCAGACATTACCAAAACTTCCAGGCATTAGCTTCGGGAGTAGCCAGTGAGTAACCTAGACGGTTTCTCTCAATTATTGTTTGCTTAAATTATGTTTTTAATGATAAATGAATATGGATTGAATTGTGTTGATTTTCGGACAGAAGGTCCGATGAATGTGAAATGTGGAGTGTATATTAAAGTGTGGCTTGAATATGAATGCAACGAACTATGTGCTTCATATTATGATTGATTGTGATAGATGCATTCCATACATGAATGCACAATCAGATAATGGCAGATGTGACCAGAGTAGCCATTGAAAAAGAGCTTAAAGCTCAAAGTGTGAAAAGAGCCTCGAGCTCAGAAAGTGATTAAGAGCCTAAGGCTCACTATGTAAAATAAGCCCTGTATCCCCATCAAATAAGGGACAGTTATCAATGAGCCCGGTATCCAAAATGGATATGGGATAGTTTATCAATAATCCCGGTATCTAAAATAGATACGGGACAGTTAGGCACTCGGTCACAACAACATAACAATTAGAAAAGAGTCTCATGAACATTTCATATGCATTTGTTAAGTATGTTTGATTGATTGAATTGCATAATTGCCTATGCTTAAGTAAAAATGTGATACATGATCAATTATGCAAAAATGTGATTGTATGTTATGTGAAATGTTGTGTTGCACGAATTGAGTGAACCATTGATGATAGTTACCTCATTGAGTTCGCAAAACTTACCAAAATTGCGACGTTATCTTTTCAGGACCGAGAGACGACTCTAGCTACTGAGAGGCTCCACCAGCCTTGTAGATTGTGTTTTGCCAAGAAAAGCAATGGCTCAAAGGTCGGTCAATTGGGATTTTTGGATAGTTTAGATAGATTTTATATATTTTCCTCTTTCATGTAGTGCTTTTGTACTAGGTTTTGATGATGCACATGTAGTAAAGGTTGAAAAACACAATATAAACTTTCGGTTTTATGCAATGAGGGAAAAGTTAGTTTTTAAACTATTGTGATTTTCTTTTGATGCTTATAAGTGAATAAAGATATGATGCCATGCGAAGTGAATGTAGTGATCGATAGTAGCCCGCCCTTATCATAGGATATGTACCAGAATAACCTTCGCGTGTCCCGGTGTGTACCCTACGATAAGGGGACGCTACAAAGAAACCCAAGGAAGCTAACCTCTCAATATAATCATTCATCTTCAGTGCATATTGCAATGAAGATGTCCCCTCAACCATCTTAGAGTGAAAGAGCAACCTCGAGGTCTTGAACCTTTCGAACCTATTTTGCTCATCAAACAGCTCCCTCATATGATAGACTATGATATGAGCATCCATAGCCTCTTATTGTTTTTGCAAATCTGATGACATAATGGCTAGCATTGTCGCTGATGCTTTTGATAATGATCATAAGGCATACAGAAAGCATCTCGACGACATAATGGCTAGCATTATGCAGCTAGCCATCTCACTATCATCGAGATGCTTTCTGTATGCCTTATGATCATTATCAAAAGCATCAGTAACAAGGGGATCGGGAAGTGGTTCTTTTAAGACGTAGCCTAGTTTTTTGACTTGAGAACTATTCTCAGGTTCCTAATCCATTCTAGGAAGTTGGGTCCATTCAACTTATTAGCTTCCACAAGTGAGCGTAGGTTCATACTAGTGGTCATGGTGTCGATTCTTACAACCTAATGTCAAAAAGAAAAATAGTGTTAGACTGTATGTAAATGCATGTCAATTAGGACTTTAATAACATTAGTATGGCTCCTACATTTTTCCCGCAAATCCATAACTCTCAATATGAATCGAAAAGAACTTATATAGAAGTTCTCTTAATAGATCGGTATCTAATATCTCTAAGAATGACCTTAGGTTTGCCCAACAAGTCACCCTAGGTCAATCGATAGATGTCAGTCATACCAATTCCATTTATAATGCAACTATCATATCTAGTGCTTTTAATTGTTGATGTGCGCACACACATTGGGCTATCAACTCTTGATGCGTGTACATCTCCTGTACTCTACCCAACTTTGCCTCTGCCCATGTTGACCTTATGTTTGCCCAACAAATTAACACTTCTAGTTAAAACCGACCTATTAATAAATCATATTTCCATCGATCGAACATATTCGTATAAAATGGGCTTGGGTTTGCCAAACAACCCTAACTCTAAACGAACTCTAGTTCTCACCATATTAATGGAAGGCATTAGATTTAATATTCTATGTGAGGGATTTCTTCTTAGGTCTCATCTAACTAGGATGATCT
>JANSVA010000218.1:21695144-21714717 GCA_025504915.1 Erythroxylum reticulatum
CAAAACTCACCCAAAATTTGCAATTATTTTTCAGGACTGAGAAGAATACCCCGTTAGGCAACGGGAGCATGTCTATTGCATGTGAGAGAAAAAAGAGGTCGGGATCAGTTCGCGTCTGCATTGTGTCTCTTTATTTTGCACTGAATTGTATTTTTCCGCAAATCATTGTATTTTGTGTATTTGCGTTTTTATATGTGTATGACTTTCCAAAAAGAAAAAAAGGGGGTTTTTGCAAAAGAAATTACTTAAAGTGTACTATGTTTCGTCGTCGGATTGAGCAATCGAAATTCTAGTATATATATATATATATATATCTATATAAAATTTGGCAACTCTTATAAATGAAATGTTTCTGAATAAAGGTGGGCCAAAATTTGTGATTATTGATTTGCGCGTATTCGTAAGAAAAAAATTTGTATACTATCTTTTGATTGATTAGTGATGTAGTACACCACCCTCGTGGGGCACGGACTCGGATATCACTATCGATATTGGGCTCGGGTTAAGTGGGGGTGGGGTGTTACATTAAGTGATTATGGAAAACTAGAAAAGAGATCTGTAAATTTTATGTTTCGAATTTTTCAAGTTCGCAAGAGACACAATATGAGGCATGATGTGGCCCAAACCATATCTTAATGATATGAATAATTATAAATAGACATAAGAAACCCTAATTGAGGACTCTTTTGTATTATTTCATTCTAGACTTATGGTGAGCTACCAAGAGAGAGAGACACCCTAAAGGAGTATGAAGCAATTATTTTAAAAGGAAAGACAAATATTAAAATCATCTTAACAACCTAAATCTTATATCAAAATATTGAGATTAACTCTACAACTTTTTCTGTATTTATTCCTTTTATTCCTTTATTATGTTTGTTGGTTTAAATATAATGAATGACTGACCGTTTTATATATCCAGGTAGGAAGGATTCTTGGTATTTATTCTTGCATGGATTGATTTATTTTGATTATATTTGTAAACTATCTTTGATTGATCTTAATGCATGGACTATTTATACTAGCATCTAAATTTGATTAAAATTCATGTATGAATGACTCAAGCGTGCATTTTTATGAGTGGAATGACTCAAGAATGCATGTTTATAAGTGGACTATAGCCTAGGCAGAGGGGATTAATTAGGGTAAGATAAGTGTTAATTAAACTATATTTTTGGTATGATTTTGCTTGTGGTTTTCACGATATTTATTTAACCTGGTATCCAATTTACTTATATTTTCTTTTCAAGTTTTAATTTAGCTTCATATAAAGAAGGAAAAAAATTGGGAAAATTTGAGTCATGTTAGAGCAATTTCCGTATGATATTAGATGGAGGATTTAGAACATCATTTAAAACATGAAATCTTGTCCAATATGTATTTGTTATTTTGTAATGATTTGGTGTAGACTGAAAAACATGCTTCCGTGTTCATAATACAAACTTGTGTTCAAGGTTTTAATCCTATTTTTTCAAAATAAACTCGTATACTTAAAAGATTATTAATTTAGGATATGATTGAGTAGTTAAGTAACACGAGTGTAACATGGATCTTTGTTGGGATCTATGTTAGTAGTTATGTTTTAAATTTTGAGAGTTTTCTATAAAATGAAAGAGAGGGGGATTATTATGACAATAAAATTGTTGAATAAAGCCAAATTGAAGTACTTTGAAATAGAAAGGAGTAACTTTAGAGAGAAAGAAAAAGATTTTCATAAAGATTCAAGTGGAGAACTTCAATATTCCAAGCAATGACTTCGAGGAGTGGAAAAGAATTGAGAGATAAAGAAAAAAGAAAAAAAGGAAGGAAAAGATTGCTATGCAAGAAAAGAAGGATAAGAAGGAGAAAGAGAAGGAGGAGGAGCCAAAGATGAAAGTTGTCAAACATTACAAACCAGTAATTCCATACCTAAGTAAACTTCATAAAGATAAAAAGGAAGATCAATTTACTATGATTTTAGAGATCTTTAAACAATTACATATTAACATTCCTTATGTGAAAGTTCTTTCATAGATGCCAAAATATGTTAAGTTCTTAAAGGATCTCCTTTCTAACAAAAAGAGACTTGATCTGTTGATGATTATTTTAAGTAAAGAATGCTCCATCATTTTGAAAAATAAGCTACCCTAGAAAATTAAATATTTAAGGAATTTTATTATTCCTTTTGATATTAGTAGTCTATCAATTGAAAGAGAATTAATAAACTTAGGACCTAATATTAACTTGATTCTGTATGTCATTTTTAAGAAATTATGATTGAGTGAACCTAAACCAACTAGGATGAGAATTCATTTAGTGGATATGTTCACTATATAAGTTGTTTTAGTAAGGTTAACAATTTTTTTTTGAAAAATGAATATTGCATTAATTTTATGCAAAGCTAATACAACATTACAATGATTTTAAGGGAAATACGCTAAATACAACTAAAATAAGAGTAGAAATTAACACTCTAAACAATATGATAATCAATATTATAGATTCCATCTACACTTCAAGTTTAGAGAGAGAGTAAACTGTAAATTTTTAGCAATTAAGGCTAATCTAATCTAAATAATGATATTGCCTGCTATCTCGTATTTCACTTCTTCTAAGTTTGTAAACTTTAGTGCACCCTTACCCTAGGATGTATACTGGGATGCCCTGCGGATATTTTAGTACATAATCTATGATAATGGCACGTTACAATCAATTACAACATTCACTTAACATGTCATCATCTATCTTTATTCTCTTATGAAACATCATCAATAAATTCATAATATTTTAAAATCCAAATTTCCTCATTTCATTTCATAAAAACCAAATGTCTATAATATATATTTCAACATCCATACTTATACAACATCATAACCTAACTAAAAAATGTGCTACATGAAATAGGAAAATACACAAAATATATTTAATCTGTCCATATCTAACTGATTAACTTTTGATCCATTTCTTCTCTTTTCCCAAAAGTACAAGTCTACACTGCTTGTAAAGTCCTTCAGTAGCTAAAGTCGTCTCTCAGTGTTGAAAAGTCAATGTTGCAATTTTGAAGAGTTTTGCGAACTTATTAAGATAACCATCATTGATGGTTCACTCAATTTATGCATCACATCAATATATATAACATATATTTCATAACATTGCATAATTCATCACATATCCCATTCTCACTCAAGAGTAGATAATTTTTCATTTCAATCAATCGAACATGCTTAATAAAATGCATATGAAATGCTCATGTGACTCTTTTCCAATTATTACATTATTGTGATCGAGTGTCTAGACTATCCCATATCCATTGTGGATACCGGGCTCATTTATGCTATCCCTTATTCGTTAGGGATACATGACTCATTTTACATAGTAAGACTATCTAGGTTACTCACAAGTTACTCCCGAAGCTAATGCCTGGAAGTTTTACCAACGTCTGGAGGTTGACGTTCTTGTTGCTGCTCTATACCAAATAACATATACATATATCACAATTTGGATAATTATAAGTGTTTAATAATGCACATGTATGTAATGGAATATATATATTGCGTGTTTATGACAATATCGGGTATTTTTCCATTATCTTCATCACATAATCAATCCTATCTCAAAACTCACCCAAGTATAATTTATACTTAAGTTTATACCTCAATAAAACCATTAAAATCACAATTCATAATTCATTGAATCATTTTCAGATTTTTCCAAAAATCGAATTTTGGGTCTATTGTTCTTGATCATTTAGATAATGAAAATGAAGTAATTTGGCAATACTCTCTCCTAGAAAAGTTTTCTATTACCTCTTAAGTTTCTAATGACATATAAAATCATTCAATTTGGTTTAGAAATATGAAATTTATACCCCAAACATTCTCTGGCTGTTCTCATTTTGAAACAGTATAACATACTCAATTTCCATCCAGAAATTAAAAATCTTAGATACTGAATTAGAATTCAATTTGTTCATACAATCTATATCTATATGTCTCTAGTTTACTAAAAATTAAAAATCATCTCATTTTTATGAGTACAAAATAAGATATCACCGAAATACCCAAGCATGTTTAGTGAAATCATACTAGTTCATACTATCCCAACATATTTCCTCACTTTCCATCAGACAATATTTTTCAAATCAATTCATAATAATTCCAAATTTCATAGAGAGGTATAATAATGTGTTAGGAACCTGTTGGTTTAAGATCAAGTCATTTTGGATTGTAGATAAGAAGCTATAGTCAAAAGAAGCAAGACTAGTCAGTTTGTAAGATACTCTCGGGTGCATAAACTATTAGAGAGCATAGTGCCATGATGTGACAATTAAAACCAATAAACATTGATGGTCATGAGTAATACAAGTCATAGATGTGAGTGACTCATGGGTGTGAGGAAGAAAAGTCATAGGTGTGAGGGACTCACGCTTGTGCACACTTAACTAGACCTGTCCCACATTTTTCACTCGATCTCTCCCAAATGATTTTAGATGGCTGACATATTTTCCTGAGATGTAGATTAGTGTTACGAGTCTAATAGTTCAAATATCATGTCATTTGGAGGTCAGAAGAAGGAGATATATTCAAAAGATCAAAGGATATTGAGTCAGTCTCAACCTCAGAAGTCGCGATCGTGCTAGCGATCACGACGAAGACTTTCCAGTCACACTCCCTCACTTCTAACCTCCATAAATTTCAATCTAGACATCTAAAAATTTCAAAATTTATATCATTAAAAATATAAAAGAAAGATCTACAACTTTCATGAATAAAAATTTGTCAAAATCTTGCTAGATCAATGTAGTTTAATGATGGAAGTTTCAGACTACATTTTTACCCCTTTTTTCTTCCTTTCTTTCAAAACAAATTCCCTAAATCATCTCAACCATATTTTAGACTCCCATTCAAATAAAATCATTCACAAAAAACTCCAAATTTTAGAATAAAACACATACATCATAAACAGAAAATTCATTAACTCATCTTCTTCATTCTTTGTGTTTCTTCATTGTCATTTTCCTATATTTTCATTTTCTAGATCCTCTTAAATTTCTTCCTCTAACTATCATTTAAAAAATTCTTTCCCATCTACCAAACATCATCATACAACTATTCTTCAACTCTAAATTCAATATTTTATTCATCTCTAGAAGCACTCTAAACTCACGTATACAGTAAATGCATAACCATAAACAGAGCATTTACTTGGTCTTCTTTCCAAATTTTTATACAATTGATCATACACATTTCCTATGATCTTTCATCTTACAAATCATTTCTACACTATCTGAAGACATCTAGATCATCAAATATCTGAAATCACACATAAAAAAATTTCATATCTTAAACCCACGATGTTCAGGAAAAACGACCGTTTTTCTTCATGATCATGCCATGACAAATTACTCACCATTTTTGTTTCATAAACTAACAACTATAAAGGATTTACACAATGCTTACTTGATATTGCTCTAAAATCTGTAAAAGTTTAAAAAGCCTAGTTTTCATGCCATTCATATACATCATTGTAGAGGTTGGCAAGCTTCAGTTTTTCTTAAGGCAAAAAGAAAGGAAATCGAAGTTAGGAGTAGAAATGAACAGATAAAAAAAGGTGTGACTTAGGCGAAGGTTTGATGGAAAACTCTGTGTAAATGGAAGAATTGAGAAAGAAGCTATGAGGAAGATGAAGACAAGAGTATTGTACTTGGTCTTTCAAGGTTAAGAAAATTTAACTTAAAACTTGGAAACTTGTCCACTTTTTAAGCTTTGACCTAATTTCTTATCTAGCTAGTCCTTAATGAACTAGTTCCCTAACTTTCATCCTTTCATTACAATTATCTCCATGTCTATAATTTTTACAACCATTATCTCAAAAATTCTGAAGTGGACTCCCAAATTTTTATTCAATATCATTGCGCTCATTTATATTTTCCATACATCAAGTTACTTGCTATGTGACATTTTTCCTAGTACAATAATATCCAACATTTTCAAAAATCATTCCTAAAGTTCATCAAAATTCAAAATTAACAAATAAACTCACCAATTAAATTTTTAATACAACAAATTCACAATTCTCATAACATCACATCACAATTCAATTATACCCGAAATTATTCATGAATGTATGTACATTTATTTTCATGTGCAAAAGTTCAATATTCACATGTTTGTGTATATCATATATTGCTTGAGCATACAATGCATTTATAATCTCTCAATAGTCTTTCATATTTACTATTTTAGCCTTAACATGGGTAACGGGATGTTACATAAACCGTCTCAAGTTTCTCTCCTTCTAAAGGGAATAAATGGTAATGGTGAAGGCAACTTTGAAGAGAATTGGATTAGACATAACCTTTTTAGGGTTTTTGGTGGCCCAACTCAAAGATTGCTCCCAATTGTATATATAACTGTTACCTGGAATCATGTGTAGGATCCTACTCCATACTACTTTCGAGAATATGTAAAGAAAGAAGAGTTAATCTCTATCCTCCATTGCCATCTTACATAAAACACAAGTTGTATCCACAATACTATGCCTTTGGTTTTTGGTCTTGAGCCTGTTCTTAGTAATAAACTAGGTGATAAAAGAGGCTTTAGGATTTACGGAGTTTCTCCATAATGGAGTAGATCAAGGAACTTTAGTAATCCACTAGCAAGGATTTATGATATGATTTGTTAATGTATTTATCACTCGAATTTGGAGTCCATATGATAGAATCTTCATTCTCTACATTATTCAATTGGCAAAAGAGTTATGCCAGAGTACCAAAACAAGGTTAAAAAATATGTCTTTCCTATTAAGTTGGTGAGTTTGGATAAGGAGGATGATTTAAAGATTCCCTCAATCTTAAGAAGACCCTTCCTAGTTACTAATAAAGCTATTACAAATTTGCATTATGAAAACAAATGCTAAAGCTAAGAGATAAAAAAGTAGTTTTTAATATATTTGAATCTATAAGGCATCCCTTTGATAAATATCACATTTGTTCCTATATAGATGTGATCAATACTTAAATTTCTTATGCTATGTAAGAAATAATCATACATGATTCATCTTAGTGTATCACGCAAGGAAAAGAAGTGGAGATGGATAACTATACTCTATTGAAACGTGTGGCATGTTTGGAGGCTAATGAGCCTACTATTGGGATTTGAGTAGAATCTAGCTATGTAAAGAAGCACATGTTAAGAGATAACCTACTAATTTTGGTGTTTTTTTTTTCAATTTCACAACTTTTAGGCTCTTAGTATTAGTCTTAGTATGTTTTTGCTTGATGAGGCAATTTTTTTGCATTTTTTAAGTGAAGAGTAGTTTTAAAGTCATGGATTTAGGTATATTATAATTTTTTTTTATTGGATCATGATTATCTTACTTGGAATGAAGTTTTAAAAAAGTTTTGCAATCTATATAGGCAATGAAATATCTAATAATGATCCAGGTTTTTCCATGTGTTATAGAACATCCCAACATGTCTATAGAGAATAAGCTAATAGTTAAGGAAACCCAATGAAAAATTAAAAAATTAAAGATTATTAATGAAATTGGATAAAGATGACATTTTTTTTATTATTAGGAGAGTACCATTTATCCTAATATCTTTTTCTATCCTTTTTTATAGTGTTTCATTTTTTTTATATGTCAAATACATTACAGATAGTGTACAACATAAGTGTGCATGATGGGGGGGGGGAGTGAGGCAAGGAGAATTGATTTCTTAAGCTTATAAATTTTCTTTTAATATGATTAATAGGACACATTTTGAGAAAATTTTGTAACTTTGAAAGAATATAGGTCAAGATTATTCCTTATAAGTTTGGATATTCTTGTGATTTGATTTGTTTAGTCAAACAGTCATGAGTATTGATGATTAAGTTAATTTTAATAGACAATATTAATTTGGATATTGATATTTGATTTGCACTATGATACTTCTTGTAATTTGATTTAGATGTGAATTCCTTTTAAGTATTTTCAACATCCCATTGAATAAAAAAAAGTTGTGAATAAGTAATTATTAAATAATCATTCTACTAACTTCAAACCAAGAAAAATGTTGATGTTAAATAGTAGTGCTAGTAACCATTTAAAATAATGACCTAATTAAGTAATCAAAAATATTCATGATAAGGTGTTTACTTTTGCTCAAGATTAAATATCTTTTCAAACATGCCTTTAATTGCTCTTATGATAATTTAAAGTCAATATTTTTCTTTTCTTTCAATAAAGGTTATCAAAATATTTTAAAATTGAAGCATCTTTCTAATGTATGTACTGGGTTAAATTTTGTGTTGAGATAAAGTTTGAAAAATTGTGGAGTTGAATTGAATTGATTTATTATTTAATGCAAGTAACAAAATGCCTAACAAATTGATGAAATTTGCAATTGATCGCAAAGTGAAGAGTCTTTATTAATCCAATTAATTTGTTAAATTCATTATTGGGGTTCCACCTATTTAAGTTAAAAATAATGAAAATGATTTGGATGAGGGTAAGCTGATAAATGCTTAATCATTCATATTTTAGGTTTATATTTTAATCATTCATATTTTAGGTTTATATTTATTATATTTTGCTTATTTATTTAAGTATTTTTATTGTTTACGGTACTTAATTCATTCATATTTGATTTTCAGGTGATAATTCAGTTATTTGGCGTAATTAGGACAAGTTTGGAGTGTTTTGGAGTTGTTTTTGACCAAGTTATGAAGTTGTGTGACAAGTACATAGCTGTATTTTAAGAGTTTAACGCCTATTGATAGAGTATATGCCTATGTTCAAGAGGTACATGCTTGTGTTGTTTGTTGATTATCCTATTTTTAAATTTTACTCCTTTGTTCATGTTTGTTTTTACTGCAAATGGGATTTCATATCTTTTTAAAGAACACAACCTAGTACATAATCATGTACTTACTTTCCTATGTATCACCTATAAATTTAAAAAATTTAAAGGTAGAAGAATAAGGAGGATCAAGAGGCATAATTAGATGACTAAGAAAGGCAGAGAGAATGAAGAAAAAGTAAGGAATTTATTTTGAGTGGATATCTACTGATTTAAAGTGGTTTTCGTAAAGATTAAAAGGGATTTCATTATGTTTCTTTTGATTATATATTTTTCTTTAGTTTTTATACTATGTCTTCCATAATTAGGAACTAAATCTTTATAGTACCTAGATAAAATGAATCTCAAGATGGATTGTGTAATGATTTAAATTTAATTTAATTTATTCTTTAATTTCATTAAGATTAAATTATGAGTTCTTAATTGTCTTAAATTAACATGTGCTAGTATGTTAGTTCATGTTTGATTAATAAATCCTTTATACGAAGTGATCTAATATAATTAAAAAGATTTTGATGAAATCTGAGAGATAGGTTGACATAAATATTCTAGATTAGGGTTAAAACTAACGATGAAATTCATAAACCAGTTAATGCAATTTTAGGGTTTCAATTAGAAAGAGATTTTGATCAATCAACTTTGGATTAGTTGCTAATAATCTTGAGAAAGATATTAACATAATTAATGATCTCTACAATTCAATGAACTTTAGGTTAAATTGATGCGTGAACTCTTATTTGCATGAGAAATCCTAGGGGAATTGGTTATTCTAGTATCGTTGTTATAATTGGTTTTTTCTTAGTTTAATCTTTGTTCTAGTTAGTCAATTATGTTGATTTATTTTGTATATTTTTTTAAATTTAAATTTGATCAAATTTTATCATCATAATTTATTGACCTAGATAATAGAGAGATGATTAGTACTAGTAATCCTAGTTCTAGTGGGATCGACTCATACTTGCTAGTGTTTGCTACAACTACACCGTGCACTTGTGATAAATCATTAATCATAAGCAAATGCTTAACTATGAAGCAAATTTATAAATGTTAAACATACAATGTTCTTAGTGTGAGAGCATTTTTCTTGTGTTGGGGTATTTTTATATGATTTAGTACTTAATATGGCTTATGGTTTATTTTGGCCTTATTTTAGCTCCCTAATAAAGAAGGAATAAATATAGGCAAGTTAGAGCCAATTTGGAGAAGTTTGAGCAAGATTTTGGAGGAACACATGCTAAAGTTAGATTTGCGTTCTTATAACATAGATCAAGCATGAACATATATTATAGGGTTTCGATTATCCATCACATGCATAAAAAATCATAACATATATAGTTGAAAATAAAATGAAACCTAGAAAATACATAATCAAACATGTGTTATCAGATGTAGCAAATCAAAACATGAATTTAAGATTTGTACTTTACTAACTCCATCTTTCTTCGTTGTCTTCACCTCTTCAGGTTATCTTAAACCACAACGACCAAAGGACAATGTCTCTAATGATATCCACATGAAGAGCAAAGCCTGAAACCTCTTAGAAAGAATGGTTAGAACACACGTAAAGTGCTAGCTTCGATGTATGTTCTTGAGAGAATAGTTTAGAGAATAAGTGTATGTAAGATGAACTCTTCACATTTCTCACTAGTTTTCTTACAACATTATGCACGAAAATGAGTTAGTTTCTACCAAATTTTGGCCTCCTCTAACCCCTACCAAGAATGGAGGAATAATGGGAATTAAGTGTCCATGAATGCCATTTAATTTACCTTGAAACGTTTGCTAAAAATCTAGAAAATTTCTAGGCTAGCAGCCATGCAACACTTGCTTTCTTTCATTCCTTTACAACATTTCATATTGCAATCCTGAAACATTCTCACATATATTCGATCACTATCCAAACCCGTTTTACTCATTCTTTGCATCTCCAATGTGTGTGACCTATTAGGTTCCTAGTTATATCGGTTACTTGAATTAACACTTAATTCAAATAAGTCATGAGCGGTATCTAACAACATAACATGACCCTCAATTGACCGAAAAGTTAGTGGTTTGAATACAAACCCTTCTAAAGACAATGTTCCAATGCAATTTATCCTTTCACCATCTGTACCCCACTTGGTTTAAAGCATGGTTAAAGTGTCAACTCTCATCAGACTAAAGAAGTCACATCTATCCCAAGTGATGTTAACTTTTGTCCCCAAAGCTCATTACTAAATTAGATATCTCATTGAAGATTATCTTCATGATGATTTCCACTTTGGAAAAAGATTTATGAGTAATGACCTCGACAAGAGGCCGTGGACATCACCTCCTTCATTAGGAGTGGTGAATCCTTTATTGGCTACTCAATTAACTTTAAATACCTTAAGCTATACCCCATCACCACCCTATAAGCAACCTCTGAGAGACAACGAGGAATGGAGTTAAAGTATAGGATCAGTTTCCAAGATATCTTTGAGCACCTCAAGTATAAGGATATTTGCACCATTGCTATGATGAGACTATCATTGACATTGGAATAGATTATCCATATGATTTTCTCATAGCAAGTCAGCCAAAGTACTCACTATTCTTAGTAAGAATCTATATGTTAATTTTAAATAACTCATGCTTACAGCTTATGAGATCTATTGCTTTATCCAATCAAGGAGTATAATATGTACTAGTTTATCCAAATGAATAATGTTCTGTCTCATTAATCCTATGACTAGGGAAAATTTAGATACTAACATAATTACACTTGATAGGAATCTCCTTGTCATCTCATTTTGATTTCCTTTATATTATGTAATGTGTCAAGGACTTCATTAATTCAATTTAATATCATTATCAATTCAAGAACATGAACATCAAATTAACGAAAATGTCTTTTTATTAATCATAAAGATTTATACAATAAATGCTAAAGGCGATTGCCTTTAGAGCACTTCTCTAACAACGTCCCATTTACACAAAAGCCAATCACTTTTGTATATAATACCATAGACAAGTACATGAGAATCATATCTCTTTTGGGGAATTGGCTTAGTCAAAGGATCAACAATATTCTGATCAGTGGGAACTCTCTCTATCTGGACATCATTTCTACTAATGATTTCCCTAATTAAATGGTATCGCCCGAATACATTTTTAGAGTTTTGATGAGACCTTAATTCCTTTGCTTGTGTTATGGCACCATTGTTGTCACAATACAAATGTATTAGGTTAACAACTAGGAACCACTCCAAGTTCCATGATGAGATTCTTGATCCAAACTGCTTCCTTTGCTGCTTCTAAACCGATAATGCACTTTGCTTCGGTTGTGGAATCTGTAGTTGTCTCTTGTTTAGAACTCTTCCAACTAACTGATCCACCATTCAATGTGAAAATATATCTTGAGTGGGATCTGAAGTCATCTCCATCGGATTGGAAACTAGCATCTGTATACCTTATCATAACAAGATCTCCTTCTCCATATACTAAGAATACATCTTTAATTCTTCTCAAGTACTTAAGGATATTCTTCATAGCCACTTAATGGCCATCACTAAGATCCGGCTAGTATTTACTTGTAGCACTTAGAGCATATGATACATCAGGTCTTATATATAACATAGCGTACATAATTGATTCTATAGCTAAAATATAAGGGATCAAATTCATGCTAGTCCTCTCATCTTGTGTTTTTGGCATATAGATTTCAAGAGTGTAATCCTATGCATCATGGGAAGATAACCTCTCTTGGACTATTCCATGCTAACCATCTTTAGCATCTTGTCTATATATGTGGACTGAGAAAGACCAAGTAGCTTCTTAAATCTATCTCTATATATTCTTATCCCTCAAATATAAATTGCTTTTCTATGGTCTTTTATGATGAAATTATTGGACAACCAAATCTTGATTGATGTGAAGCTGAGACATGTTTTCCTATTAGTAGTATGTCATCTACATACAATGTACGGAATATGATTGCACTCCCAATAACCTTCTTATAAACACAAGGTTCAATTGGAATTAATGAGAAATCAAACTCTTTGATTGTCTTACTAAATCAGATATTCCAACTCTTAGATGCTTGCTTCAATCCATAAATGGATATTTTGAAACCTACATACCTTTTCACCATCTTTGGATATGAAACCATCTAGTTGTGTTATGTACACATCCTCAGTTATGTTTCCATTAAGGAAAGTTGTTTTCACATCCATTTGCTACATATTATAATCATAATGCGCAGCAATGGCCAAGAGTATCCTAATGGATTTAAGCATGGCTATCGAGCTAAATTTTTTGTCATAGTCAACTCTTTGTTTTTTACGATAATCTTTAGCTACAAGACTAATTTTATAGGTAACTATATTACCTTCCATACTGTTTTTCTTCTTGAAAACCCATTTGCACATTATAAGTTTAATCCCTTTTGGGTGGATCAACCAAAGTCCATACTTAGTTTTCATACATGGAAACCATTTCAGATTTCAGGGTTTGAAGCCATTTGACAAATTTTGAACTCTTTAGAACTTCTACATAAGTAGCAGGCTCAATATCTTTTATTAGCAACACGTCATTATGTTCACTTATGAGAAATCCATATCTCTCTAAAAATGGAGTATCCTACTTAACCTACGAAATTCTTGTGTGTCAAAAGGTTGAACTATTGTTTCACCATTATAAACAATACTCTTATGTTCAAGCTATTGATCTGAGTCTGTTTGAGCATCTTGAACTTCCAAAAGTCAATTTTTCTCCCACTATCTTTTTCTAAAAGAGACTCTTTCTCTAAAAAGACAACATGTTTTGAAGAAAACAAATTTTGTTCCAAAATATTGTAAAATTGATATCCTACAATCATACACTTGTCAGATTGAAATTCTAACTTATTTGATTGAGTCTACTTCACATAAGCAGGACGAACCCAAACTTTCATGTAAGAAAGATGGGGTTTCTTGTTAGTCCACGTCTTATATAGAGTAACATCAACTGACTTTGAAGGAACTCTATTTAACACATAAATAATAGTCTCGAGTGTATGTCCCCAAAAGGATTTTAGTCGATCTACTAAGCCCATCATTAACCTCACCATATATAATAAGGTTCAGTTTCTCCTTTTTGCCACACCATCGTGTTGCGGCGTGTAAGATGGAGTCCACTGGGATACTATACCAGTATAATTTAGAAACTCTTGGCTTAAGTATTCACCACCTCGATCAGAGCAAAATGTTTCAATACTTCTACCCAGCTGCTTCTCTACCTCATTTCTGAATTCTTTGAACTTTTTAAAGGCCTTATATTTGTATCTCATAAGATATGTATACCCATTTTGTGAATAATCATCGATAAAAGTAATAAAGTATATGAAACCACCTTTGGCGTGTATGGACATCGAACTACACACATCTGAATGTATTAAGTTCAATAGCCCAATAGTTCATTCATCTTTTCCATTAAAGGCTAACTTTGTCATCTTGCCTAATAAGCGAAATTTGCATGTGTCATATGATTCATAATCAAATACTAAACTACCACACTTATGTAATTTTGTCATGTGTCTCTCACTTATATGGCTAAAGCAACAATGCTATAAGTAGGATGATTTCACTTTATCTCATTTTTATCTTTTATTGTCATTGATATTTAAAACTGGATTGGACACATCTAATATGCATATCCCATTCCATAATGTACCTATAGCATAAAGCATTCCATTCAAACTAATAGAACAACCATTATTACTAAAATTCAAATGGAACTAGCTTTATTAAGACTAGAAACTAAAATAATATTCTTAGTCAATACAGGTAGATAAAAACAATCAATCATCCAATTTTATTACAAGCCCACTGGGGAGTGTTAATACATAAGTTCCTATAGATAATGCAGTAACTCTTGCTCCATTGCCCACACGCAAGTCTAACTCTCCCTTATTGAGTTGTCTACTATTCTTGAGGCCCTGTATATCAGTACATAACCACAATCGGTATCCAATACCTATATGTTATTATTAGAAACAATATTAATATCAATAACAAACATACCTAAAGTAGATGGGGCATCTGATGCCTTCTTCTACTTTAGTGACTCTAGATAGGCTTTACAGTTCCTCTTTTAATGACCATCCTTACCATAATGGAATCATATTCCCTTAGGGGTAGTCTCCTTAGATTTCTTCTTGGCTACGCCTCCCTTAGGCCTTGTGGACTTCTCCTTGTTTTGGTTCTTCCTCCTCGAACCAAAAGAGTCTACTAGCATCACAGCCTTATTGTCCTTCCTGATAGATGGTTCAACTGTTTTGAACAAGTTGATTAATTTAGGAATTGTGGTGGATATCTGATTCATCCTATAGTTAAGCACAAATTGTGAATAACTATTAGTCAAACTATTCATAATTAAGTCTATACTTAATTCATGATCCATTAGGAAATCTAAGGAGTTTAACCTCTCAATATAACCATTCATCTTTAGTGCATATTACACTAGAGATGTCCCCTTAGCCATTTTGGAGCAAAAGAGCAACCTTTCGGTCTCTAACCTTTCAGACCTAGTTTACTTATCAAATAACTCCCTCAGATGATAGACTGTGGTATGAGCATCTATAACCTAATTTTATTTTGTAATTCTAGTGATATAGTGGCCAACATTATGTAACTAACAATCTCATTGTCATCGAGATGCTTTCTGTATGCCTTCTGATCACTGTTAGAAACTTCATTAGTAAGGGGATCAAGAGGGGGTTGTTCTAAGACATAGCCTAGCTTCTCCGACTTGAGAACTATTCTCAGGTTCATAGGAACATTCTAGGAAGTTAGTTCTGGTCAACTTATTGGCTTCCATAATTGAGCGTAGGTTCACACTAATGGTTATGGTGTCGATTCTTAAAACCTAATGTCAAATAGAGAAAATGTGTTAGACTGTACGTAAATGGATGTCAATTAAGACTTTACTAACATGCATTATGGCTCCCATTATTTTCTTGCGAATCCATAACCTTCAATATGAATCTGAGAGAACTTGTATAGAAGTTCTCCTAGTGGGTTGATATCCAATATCTCTAGCAATGACCTTAGGTTTGCCCAACAAGCCACCCTAGGTCAATTGATAGGTATCGGTAATACCAATTGCATTTATAGTGCAACTATCTAATCTAGTGCTATCAACTGTTGATGTGTGCACACACATTGGGCTATCAACTCTTGATGCATATGCATCTCATGTTCACTACCCAACTTCGCCTCTGTCTACGCTAACTTTGGTTTTGCCCAACAAATCAGTGCTTCTAGTTAAAACCAACTCGTTAATCCGAAAACCCTATTTCTATAGTTCGAACATATTCGTGTAGAGTGGCCTTGGGTTTGCCCAACAACACTAACTCTAAAAGAACTTTGGTTCTCACCATATTAATGGAAGGTGTTAGTTTTAATATTCTAAATGAGGGGTTTCTATTTAGGTCTCATCTAATTTGGATGGTTTTGTAGATATCATATATATATATATATAGTTACTATAACTATATGGCATGATATGGACACCCCAATCTTATTAGACTTAAGTCCATGACCATCCATCATACAAGCCCACTCATACTCCTAACATGCATCCTCTAATGCATAAAACTAAATAATTATGGCAAGTTATGGATCCTACATTTTATAAGTTGATTCAACTCTTGAATAAAATTTCTTCCTAAATGTTATTTTGGCTAAATTTAATCTTGTAGGTCATTTAGGCTTAGAATTTAATATTAATCAAATTAAATTAAACTCTTAATTCTAGAACTTAATTCAAAATTAATTCACCTTAAAATTTATTATTTGATGTCAAAATTAAACATTTTAATTTTGTTTCATGTGCCAATTTCTAGTCGTACTAGAAAATAATACTCTACTCAAAATAATTCAAAATTAATTTCCAAAATTTTCCAAAATTTTCAAAACATCAAATCATCATTCCATACATCTATACGTTGTTTCAAGTTCATCAAAATAATTTTGGAATCACCCAAAAATTATCAAGATAACTAAAAAACTATTGAGATGCTAAAAATGACAAATTTGACATCTAAATTTTTTTTCTAGAAATCTTAATTCGAGCAAAATCTTTTTGACATGATTCATTCATCAAAATAAGATTTTTGTATCGCATAAAAATATTTTTGAAGGTTCTGTAAGAAAAACAAACACATAGAAAATTACCAACTAAAAAGAATCCATCGATTTATTTAAATCCAACTAGATCTGATTATTGTTTGAAAATTTATTTAACAATTGTAATAAATTCTAGAAAAATTGCAGAGGAGTAAGCACATTCTAAATATGTTTTCATAAAATTTCCACAAGCAAATTCCATTAAAAAATTTAAACCTTAGTAGTTTAGCCAACCAACAACATATGTTTAGGAGAAAATAGTTTTCCAGCATATTGTTAGAAATTCGACAGTAAATATTTAACTCACATTAAAATCAATTTTCAATCACTAAAACCATATAATAACATTCATGAGCATATCATTGAAATAAAATCATCAAAACAAATTTTCAAAATTTAATTTTGATTTTTCTAAGAACAGACCCACAGTTGTCACAACCATGCAATGCTATTGCACATATAACAAAATCTACATCTAATAGGCACAACATGACTCTGATACTACTGTAGGGTTTCAATTGTGCATCACATGCATCAGAAATCAGAACATTCATAGTGTAAAATAAAACGGAACCTAGAAAATACATAATCAAACATGTGCCATTAGATGTAGCAAATCAAAACACGAATTTAAGATGTGTACCTTACTAACTCCTTCGTTCTTCATTATCTTCACCTCTTCGGGTTTTCGTAAACCACAAAGACCAAAGGAGGACATCTCTAATTATATCCACACAAAGAGCAAATTCAAAACCTCTAACCCCTATCATAAATGGAGGAATGATGGGAATTAAGTGGACATGAATGTCGCTTAATTTGGCTTGAAATGTTTGCTAGAAATTTGGGAACTTTCCAGGATAGTAACCATGTAACACTCGCTTTCTTTCATTCCTTTGCAAAGTTTTGCGATACAATCCTGAAACATTCTCTTATATCTTGGATCAATATCCAAACCCATTTTACTTATTCTTCGCATCTCTAATGCATGTGACCTATTAAGTTCCCGATTATGTTGGCCACTTGAATTAACACTTAATTCAAGCAAGTCATAAGCACTATCTAGCAACACATTATGACCTCCAATTGACCAAAAAGTCAGTGGTTTGACTACAAACCCTTCCATAGACAATGTTCTCGTGTAATTCGTCGTTTCATCATCTATACCCCACTTGGCTCAGAGCAGGATTAAAGTGTTAACTCCCACCAGATTTGTTGGACCTTGAATTTTTTCAATTATTATTGATTTATTTGTTTCATTATTTTTAGAATTGAGTCATTAATTTGATGGGCATAAATAGAGGTTTGAAATTAGACGGAAATATTTGAATTAAGTTAGAGTTAATATGGTGTTTAAGAAGATTAAAAGAGTTAGGAGGTAAATGAAGGAGGGGGCAAAATGAGAAGACCAAAGGAGAGGAGGGGTATTTTAGGAAGGACAAGACCAAAATGTGGTCTTGTTTAAGAAGAAGAAGAAGAAAAGTGAATTGGGAGAGAGGAAGAGAAATAATAAATCAAAGAGACAAAGAAGAGAAATTTCGGTGGTTGACAGAAAAGAAGAGAGTTAAGCTAGGGTTTCTTCATTTCTTAGCTTTTAAGAGAGCGATTTTGAAGTGGTTCAAGAAGAGAAAAAGGTAAAGGAAGAGAAGAGCTTCAATTTGAGCCAAAGATCTATTCATTTGGGGAAGAACCAAGGTAAGATCACCTAAATCTTTTGGAGTTTTTGGAAGGATTTTAATTTATGGAGTTTAGAAAATCCATGGGTTTAAGTATTCTAGCACCAATTTTAGTGATTGTCCTTTTTGGGATTTTTAATTGAAAACCCTATTGAGTGGGATTTTTGTTATTGTATAAAGGGGATCAAAGAGGCAAGAGGAACAAGAGAAGAGGCATTTTTAGTAAGTCTTTAAGCAAAGAAATCAAGGTGGGTTACATGTTTATAATATAGTTATGATCTATTAACATTTTTACAAATAAAGAAAGTAAAATGATTTCAATTACTTCATAAATATTGCTTTTAATGTTATGAGTGATATGAAATTGCTACACATTGGTGCATGAATTTTGATTATAAAATAGAAAATGGTTTTGAAATATTCATGTTATGCCTTAAAACATGTCATGACATTTTGTATGAATGAAAAGATGTGAAAGCATGAAAGTATGAACACATGAGCAAATGATTTGAGCATGAATATGGGCTTTTGTTTGGGTAAGAGAGGAACTTGTTTTGTTAGTCATGTGCATATTGACCCATAGCCTTCTCCTGGCTGCCCACTTGAGGCCACGAGATCCTAAAAAATTGGACTCGTTTTATTTACGATGTAAACTTCGGTTTCTTCATTTTGTTCCACAGAACTCTCAAGCCATTTGTTTGTGCATTGCATCATTGAATTGTCAAGTTTGTTGTATAACTTGAGTGTTCTACACTGATGGTTAAATGTACTTTGCTATGTTGAAGTGAGGACATTTTTTTAACTATAAGTTTTGAGTAAAAAGATCATGAAATTGACTGAGAATTTGAGAACAAAGCGTTATATAAATTCACAATGACTTTTATAAGACAAATGAACATTTCAACGATTTTGCTTATTCTTTGTTATAAACTTGTTACCCACGAGCTTTC
>JANSVA010000218.1:21714817-21728300 GCA_025504915.1 Erythroxylum reticulatum
GATAAAAAAAGATTTCATTTTTAAAGGAAGCTAATGAAAAATATTATATTATATATGAGAAATACAACATTCAATTAATTAGCACAATTGCTTAATGAAAAAAGAGTTTAATGAATCTATATATTAAACTCACATAAAATGATAAAATGAATAAGTCGACACTAAATTCATTTTTAAAAGAAGTGAGTAAAAAAGATTATATTATATATGAGAAATGCAATATTCATTTAATTAGCACAATTGCTTAATGAAAAATGAGTTTTTTTATATGAATTTATATATTAAACGTACATAAAATGATAAAATGAATAAAGATTTCATTTTTAAAGAAAGTGAACAAAAATATTATATTATATGTGAGAAATGAACAAAAAAAGATAATATTATCAAAACAAAAGACTACCATTGTGCTAATATTATTCAAAAATTTTAAATCATACAATTTACCAAATTTCAAAATGAAATTACCAACTAATGTTGGAGTCTTGGATATTGGAGACTAGAAACTAGAGAGCAAATTGTGAAATTGAGAATTACAAAAAAGAAAAACATAAAAAATTATATCTCCAATTATAAAAAAGTAATGCAATCACGTGAAAAATAAGTCATTCGAGAAATAAAAAATAAAGATAACAAACCCGTAGTACAAGTAAAGGGATAACTAGTCATTATAATTAGGATCATTAATTGTTTGCACAACTCCATCTACATGTAATAACATTATTATGTAAATAATATCTAGTACTGTAATAATTGCATTAAATAAATATTAAACATATGATAATAATTAATAAACAATTAACTATACCTTCATAATTGAATATATTATCAAACTATTTTTCGATTAAATGATTGGTCACCTCCACATCAGTATCTATGGCTATATTAATATAGAAAATTTAAAACAATATTGTTAGGTTTCGATCATAAATCACATACATCAACTATTAGAATACACAATGGAAATTAAAACGAAACTCAAAAAATACATAATCAAACATGTGCCATTAGATATAGTAAAACAAAACATGAATTTAAGATGTGTACCTTACAATCTCCTTTGTTCTTTGTTGTCTTTATCTCTTCAAGTTATCGTAAACCACAACGATCAAAGAAGGACGTCTCTAATGATATCCACATGAACTGTACTGAAACCTCTTAGGAAGAATGGCTAGAACACACAAAAATTGCTAGCTTTGTGGTGTCTTCTTTGAGAGAGTATTTTAGGTGAACAATTCATAAAAGGACATTTTATTTTCTTACAACTTTTGCACGAAAATGGAGTGTTTTTGACACCCTTTGGCCTACCTCTAACCCTCAACATCAATAGAGAGTTAGTGGGAATTAAGTGGATTTTAATCCCTCTTAATTTAGCATGAAAACATTCACCCCTTCTTTAAAGGATATTTTGTGATCTTACTTATTAAAGGGTAATTTTGTCATTTTGCTTATTAAAGGATAATTTTACCATCTTACCTAATAAGCAACATTCACATATGTCATATGATTCACAATCAAATGACTCTAAACTACCATACTTTTATAGCTTAGTCATGCATTTCTCATATGTTGGATCCCCATCCAAAACCATTTTACTCATTTTTCACATCTCTAATGCGTGTGACCCATTAGCTTCTTGGTTACGTTGGCCACTTGAATTAACACTTAATTCAATCAAGTCATGAGCGGTATCTAAAAACACATTATGACCCCCAATTGACCGAAAAATCAGTGGTTTGACTACGAACTCTTCTATAGACAATTTTTCAGTGCAATTCATTTTTTCACCATTCTATACCGCACTTGGTTCAGAGTATGGTTAAAGTGTCAACTCCCACTAAATTGACTACGTAACATCTAGCTTAAGTGATGTTATTTTTTGTCCCCAAGGTTTATTACTCAATTGGATATGTCGCTTAAGGCTATTTTCATGACATTTCTACTATGGCTAAAGATTCCCAAGTAATAACCTGGACAAGAGGCCATGAGTATCATCTCCTTCTATTAGGAGTGGTGAATTCTTTATTAGCTACTCAGTTAACTTTGAATACCTTAAGGTGTACCCAATCACCACCCTATGAGAAACCTCTAAGAGGTAAGGAGGAATAGAGTCAAAGTACAGGATCAGTATCCAAGATATCCTTAAACATCTCAAGCCTAAGGATATTTGCGCCACTACTATGATGAGACTATCATTGACACTATAATAGATTATCTGTATGATTGTCTCATGATTGGTCATCCAATGTACATACTACTCTTAACAAGCATCAACATGTTAGCTCTAAACAACTCATGTTTATAACATATGCTAGTCTGTTTGGATTAATAATGTCCCGCCTCATTAATCCTGTCACTAGGGATAACTTTGGCACTAACATAATTACAAATCATAGAAATCTCATTATCATGATCTTATCATAATTTCCTTCATGCTATGTAATGTATCAAAGACTTCACTAATTCAATTTAAGATCACCATAAATTCATAAAGAACATGAACATCAAATTAACAAAAATGCCTTTTTATTAATCATAAAGATTTTTACAATAAGTGCTAAAGGCGATTGTCTTTAGAGCACTTCTCTAACAACCTCCCACTTGCATTAAAGTCAATATCCTTTTTATCTAATACCATAGGCAAGTACATAAGAATCATATCTCTTTTTGGGAATCAACTTAGTCCAAAGATCAATGATATTCTGATCAGTGGGCACTCTTTCTATCTTAACATTGTTTATACCAATGATTTCTATAATCAAATGGTATCGCCTGAGTACATGTTTGGATTTCTAAGTAGACTTTGGTTCCTTTTCTTGCGCTATGGCACCATCGTTGTCACAATACAACTGTACTGGGTCAATAATGCTAGGAACCACTCCAAGTTCTATGATGAACTTCTTGATCCAAACTGCTTCCTTTATTGTTTCTAAAGCAGCAATGTACTTTACTTCGGTTGTTAAATATGCAGTTCTCTCTTATTTGTAACTTTTCCAACTGACTGCTTCACCATTCAATGTAAAAATATATCCAAACTGGGATCTGGAGCCATCCCTGTCGTATTGGAAATTAGCATCTGTATACCCTCTTACAACAAGATCTCCTTCTCCATATACCAAGAATACATCTTTAGTTCTTCTTAAGTACTCAACGATATTCTTGGCAGCCACCCAATAACCCTTACCAAGATCCAATTGGTATCTTCTTGTAACAATTAGAGCTTATAATACATCGGTTCTCATACATAACATAGCATACATGATTGATCTTATAGCCGAAGTATAAGGGATCAAATCCATATGAGTCCTCCCATATTGTGTCTTTAGACATATAGATTTTGAGAGTATAATCCCATGCGTCATGGGAAGATAACCTCTCTCGGAATGCTTTATACTAAACCTCTTTAGCATCTTGTCTATCTATGTAGACTGAGAAAGACCAAGCAACTTTTTAGATCTATCTCTATATATTCTCATACCCAAATATAAGTTGCTTCTCTAAGGTCTATCATGGAGAAATTCTTAGATAACCAAATCTTGATTGATTGTAAAGCTAAGACATCGTTTGCTATTAGTAGTAAGTCATCTACATATCTACATATAACACAAGGAATACAATTGCACTCCCTCTAACTTTCTTATACACACAAAGTTCATCCACATTTTGAGAGAAACCAAACTCTTTAATTGTCTCATCAAATCAGATATTCTAACTCTTGGATGCTTGCTCCAATCCATATATAGATTTTTGAAGCTTGCATACCTTTTTTTCCATCTTTGGATATGAAACCATCAGGTTGTGTCATGTACACATCCTTGGTTAGATTTCCATTAAAGAAAGCTATTTTCACATCTATTTTCCATATTTCATAATCATAGTGAGCAACAACAACTAGGAATATCCTAATGAATTTAAGCATAGATACCGAGCTAAATGTTTCGTCATAGTCAACTCCTTTTCTTTGACAATAACCTTTAGCTACAAGCCTAGCTTTATAGGTAACTACATTACTCTCTATACTATTTTTCTTCTTGAAAACCCATTTGCACCCTATGAGTTTTATCCTCTCACGTGGGTCAACCAAAGTCCATTCTTAGTTTTCATACATGGAGTCCATTTCAGATTTCATGGCTTGAAGCCATTTTTCAGATTCTGAACTCTTCATAATTTCTTTATAGGTAGTAGGCTCATCGTCGTCTATAAGCAATACATCATTATGTTCATTTATGAGAAATCCATATCTCTAGAACTTGATGTATCCTACTTAACCTATGAACTTCTTGTGTATCAAAAGGTTGAACTATTGTTTCATCATGCTTTGAAACAAACACTTTTTCTTCTAAAATATTGTAGAACTAACATCCTATTGTTTCTTTACGATATCTTACAAATAGACGATTATAATATTTAGCTTCTAAATTATCTAACTGAATCCGCTTCATATACGCCAAACAATCCCAAACTTTCATATGAGAAAGATAAGGTTTCTTATTAGTCCACATCTTATATGGAATAACTTCAACTGACCTTGAAGGGACTTTGTTTAACACATAAATAACATTCTCGAGTGCACATTCTTGAAAGGATTTTGGCAAATCTGTTAAGCCCATCATTGAACTCACCATGTCTAACAAGGTTTAGTTTCTCCTTTCTGACACACCATTGTGTTGAGGCGTGTAAGATGGAGTCCAATGGGATACTATCTTATTATCTTTTAGATAATTTAGAAACTTTTAGCTTAAGTATTCACCACCTCATTTGATCAAAGAGTTTCAATACTTCTGCCAGCTGTTTCTCTACTTCATTTTTGAATTCTTTGAACTTTTCAAAGGCCTCAAATTTGTATTTCATAAGATATACATCCCTATATCATGAATAATCATTGATAAAGGTAATGAAGTATATGAAACCACCTTTGGCATAGATGGACATCGAACCACATACATATAATTGTATTAAGTCCAATAGCCCAGTAGTTTGTTCACCCTTTTCCTAAAAAGGTAACTTTGTCATCTTGCCTAATAAGCAAAATTCACATATGTCATATGATTCATAATCAAATGACCCTAAACTACCACATTTTTGTAGTTTAGTCATGTGTCTCTCACTTATATGGCCAAGACGACAATGCCATAAGTACAATGATTTCACATTATCTCGTTTTTGTCTTTTATTGTCATTGATATTTAAAACTAGATTGGACATATTTCATAAATATTCCATTGCATAATGTACTCGTAGCATAAAACATTCCATTCAAACTAAAAGTAAAATCATTGTTAGTAAAATTTAAATGAAAATCAACTTTATTAAGACTAGAAACTAAAATAATATTCTTAATCAATACAGGTACATAAAAAATCATCCAATTCTATTACAAGATCACTAGAGAGTGTCAATACATAAGTTTCTACAGCCAATGCAATAACTCTTGCTCCATTGCCCACATGTAGGTCTAACTCTCCCTTGTTGAGTTATTTACTATTCCTGAGGTCCTGTATATCAGTACATATATGTGAGCCATAACCAGTATCCAACACCCATATGTTATTATTAGAAATAGTATTAATATCAATAACAAACATACCTGAAGTAGATGGGGCATCTGATGCCTTCTTTTACTTTAGTGACTCCAAATAAGCCTTACAGTTCCTCTTCCAGTGGCCATCCTTGCCATATTGGAAGCACGTTCCTTTAGGGACAGTCTCCTTAGCTTTCTTCTTGACCACATCTCTGTTATGTCTTACGGATTTCTTTTTCTTTTGGTTCTTCCCTTTCGAACTAAAAGAGTTACCAGCATCACAACCTTACTATCCTTCCTAATAGATGGCTCAACTGTTTTGAGCAACTTGATAAATTTAGGAATCATGGCAGATATCTGGTTCATCCTATAGTTAAGCATAAATTGTGAATAACTATCAGTCAAACCAGTTAAAATTAAGTCTATACTTAATTCATGATCTATCAGGAAACCTAAGGAGGCCAACCTCTTAATATTGTCATTCATCTTCAGTGCATATTGCATTAGAGATGTCCCCTCAACAATCTTAGAGCGGAAGAGCAACCTTGAGGTCTTGAACCTTTCGGACCTAACTTGCTCATCAAATAGCTCCCTCAGATAATAGACTATGATATGAGCATCTATAGCTTCATGTTGCTTTTGCAATTCCAGTGACACAGTGTCTAGCATTATGCAGCTAGCTATTTCACTATCATCCAGATGTTTTATGTATGCCTTCTAATCACTATCAGAAGCATTAGCAACAAGGGGATTAGGAAATGGTTCTTCTAAGACGTAGCCTAGTTTTTTCGACTTGAGAACTATTCTCAGATTCCTAAGCCAATCTAAGAAGTTAGGTCTAGTTAACTTATTGACTTCCATAATTGAGCATAGATTCACATTAGTGGACATGGTGTCGATTCTTACAACCTAATGTCAAAGAGAGAAATGGTGTTAGACTATACGTAACTGCATGTCAATTAGGACTTTAATAATATATAGTATGACTCCCACTATTTTATCACAAATCCGTAACCCTCAATATGAATCTGAGAGAACTTGTATAAAAGTTCTCTTAGTGGCTCAATATCCAATATCTCTAAGAATGATCTTGGGTTTGCCCAACAAGTCACCTTAGGTCAATTAATAGGTATCAGTCATAACAATTGCATTTATAATGCAACTATTAAATCTAGTGCTATTAATTGTTGATATGTGTATAGGTACAGGCTATCAACTCTTGATGCATGTACACTACCAAAATTCACTTTTATCCATGTTGACCTTAGGTTTGCCTAACAAATCAATGCTTATAGTTAAAATCAACCCATTAATTCGAAAATAATATTTACACGGATAAAACATATTCGTGTAAAGTGGGCTTGAATTTGCCCAACAATCCTAACTCTAAAAGAACTCTGGTTCTCACAATATTAATGGAAGGCGTTAGTCTTAATATTCTAAATGAGGGATTTCTACTTAGGTCTCATCTAACTAGGAAGGTCTTATATATATCACACACATATATATAGTTACTATAACTATATGGCATGATATGGACACCCTAATCATATTGGGCTTAAGTCTATAACCATCCATCATACAAGCCCATACATATGATTAACATGCATCCTCTAATGCATAATATTAAACTCATCAAATTTGATGTGACAAGTTATGGATCCTACATTTTGGAAGCTGATTCAACTCTTGAATCGAATTTCTTCCTAAGTGTTATTATGGCTAAATTTAATCTTGTATGTCATTTTGATTTGGAATTTAATGTTAATAAAATTGCATTAAACTCTTATTCCCAAAAATTAATTCACCTTAAAATTGATTATTTGATGTTAAAATTAAATATTTTAATTTTTTTGCATGCCAATCGCTAGTTTTACTAAAAAAATAATGCTTAACTTAAATTAATTTCCAAAATTTTTTCAAAATTTTCAGAACATCCAATCATCATTCTACGCATCTCCAGGTCATTTCAAGTTCATCAAAATAATTTTAGAATCGCCCAAAAATTATCAATATAATCGAAATACCATTCAGATGCTAAAAAGACAAATTTGACATCTAAAATTTTTTCCAGAAATCTTAATTCAAGAAAAATCTTTTTGGAATGCTTCATTCATCAAAATAACACATTTTAATTACACAAAAATATTTTTAAGGTTTTAAAACTGAAACATACACAAACAAATTTATCAAACAAAACTGTTCCATCAATTTCAACAAAACCAATCAAATCTATTTACTGTTTGAAAATTTTATTAAAAAATTTTAATTAACTATGGAAAGTTTCCAGAGAATTAAACACATTCTAAAGATGTTTACATAAAATTTCCAAAATCAATTTCCCTGAAAAACATGTTAAACCTCATCAGTTTATCCAACCAACATATGTTCAATAGAAAACAGTTTTCCAACACATTATTGGAAATTCGACAATAAATATTAAAATCATGTTGAAATAAATTTTCAATCACTAAAGCCATCTATTAACATCTCATGAGCAAATCAGTGAAATAAAATTGTTAAAAATAATTTTTATAATTTAACTTCTAATTTTCTAAGAATAGACCCACAATTGTCACAACCATGCAATCCTATTGCACATATACTAGAACCTACATCTAATAGGCACAAGACGTCTCTGATAGCACTGTTATATTTTGATCATGCATCATATACATCAACTATCAGAATACACAGTGGAAAATAAAATGAAACCCAGAAAATACAAAGTCAAATATCTGTTGTTAGATGTAGTAAAACAAAATATGAATTTAAGATGTGTACCTTACAATCTCCTTCGTTCTTTGTTGTATTCACCTCTTTAGGTTGTCGTAAACGACAACGATCAAATAAGGACATCTCTAATGATATCGACAAGAAGAGAAAAGCCTGAAACCCCTTAGGAAGAATGGCTAGAACACACACAAATTGCTAGTTTTGTGGTGTCTTCTTTGAGAGAGTATTTTAGAAGATAGTGAACAATTCACAAAAAGACACTTTGTTTTCTTACACCTTTACACGAAAATGGAGTGTCTTTGACACCCTTTGTCCTCCCTCTAACCCCCAAAATTAAAGGAGAGTTAGTGGGAATTAAGTGACTTTTAATCCCACTTAATTAAGCATGAAAACATTCACCCCTTCTTTAAAGGGTAATTTTGTCATCTTGCTTATTAAAAGGTAATTTTGTTATTTTGCTTATTAAAGGGTAATTTTACCATCTTATCTAATAAGCAAGATTCATATGTGTCATAAGATTGACAATCAAATGACCCTAAACTACCACACTTTACCATTTCTCATTCTTTGCATCTCTAATGCGTATGACCTATTAGGTTTCTGGTTTGTCGGCTACTTCAATTAATACTTAATTCAAGCAAGTCATGAGTGGTATCTAGCGACACATCATGACCCCCAATTGACCGAAAAATTATTAATTTGACTACGAACCCTTCCATAGACAATGTTCTCGTCCAATTCGTGCTTTCACCATTCTATACCCCACTTGGTTCAGAGTATGGTTAAAGTATCAACTCCCACTAGACTGAATATGTCATATCTAGCCCATGTGATGTTAATTCTTATCCCTAAGGTTTATTACTCAATTGAATATTTCACTGAAGATTATTTTTATGACATATCCACTATATCCAGAGATTCCTAAGTAATAACCCTGACAAGAGGCCGTGGATATCATCTCCTCCTATTAAGAGTGATAAATCCTTTATTGGTTACTCAATTACCTTCAAATACATCAAGTTGTGCCCAATCATCACCCTATGGGCAACTTTTAAGAGGCAACAAGGAATGGAGTCAAAGTATAGGATCGATATCCAAAATATCCTTAAACATCTCAAGTCTAAGGATATTTGCACCATTGCTATGATGAGACTATCATTGACACTAAAATAGATTATCCATATGATTGTCTCATGGCAGGTCAACCAATATACTTAATACTCTTAACAATCATCCACATCTTACTCTAAACAACTTATGAGATCCACTGCTTGATCTAATCAAGGAGTATAACATGTGCTAGTCTATCTAAATTAATAATGTCCTGTCTCATTAATCTTATGACTAGGAATAATTTAGGTACTAACATAATTACATATAATAAGAATATCATTATCATGATCTCATTATGATTTCCTTCATGCTATGTAGTGGATCAAGGACTTTAATAATTCGATTTAAGATCACTATCAATTCATAAAGAACATGAACATTAAATTAAATCAATTCATAAAGAACATGAACATTAAATTAACGAAAATGCCTTTTTTATTAATCATAAAGATTTGTACAATAATTGCTAAAGGCGATTGCCTTTAGATCATTTCTTTAACAAATATAAGATAGACAAAATTGATAAATCATAAAGAAAGGAATTTATTCTCAATATCTTTATTGTCTAACCAACTTTGGGCCCATATAAGGGCTTCCACAATACTAAGATGAAGTCGAGCATGATGAGGACTAATAACTTGTGACGACCTAATACCCCCTGGGAGGATATGGAGGCACCATGCAGACAAAAAAAAAAAAGAACCGAGACAAATCCAAAACATAAAGAATATTTCATACATGCATTTTAGAATCTCAAAGAAACCATACATTATATGTCATTCAAAACGTACTTCTCATATCCATAAAATCGTAGACCAATTTGAATTACGATTATTACAAAACTTCAAACAAATCCAAAAGTTATATACATCAAATACAAGCCTAAAACAAACTCTAAAAGTACAATTTTATCAAAACAAAACTTAAACTCTATTGGCCATTGTGGTTATCTTATCCCAGTCTTTATAAACATTGCTCAGAACCTACACGGGGCAAATCCACCGTGCTAAGCATATAGCTTAGTGAGTAATAACTAAAATATAAGTCAACAACGGATACAAAAATTCAGAACAAAATAGAGTTTTGTAAATAACAGAATTGTTCAAAAAATGAGGGTATAACCCTTCAGAAACAGAACACAAATTAGCTTATGCCAAAATCAAACTGATATTAAAGTACAAAATCATAAGACTGCTAAATCCATTTACAAAAGCAGGTAACGAGACTTATACATAAGAGACCGAAGTCTCGACACCAAAGTGTCAATAACAGAAGACATCAAAGTGTCATTAACAGAAGACACTGAAGTGTCACAGAAGCAGCTGCAGACCCTTCTAGGCATGTCTATTTATCCACAACTAGGACTCAATAGTTTTAAAATAAAACAAAGTCATTTCAGACATTTCATACAAAGCAAGTAGTCAATCATGTTCACATGCAAGTAGCACTTTAATATCACATTCATCAATCAATACCTTGGACCTTCATGTTCGAAATCAGTACACAATTCAGTACACATTCATCAATATCAAATTCAATTCAATAATAAACAAAATAAATCAAAGTGAGACCATTTTAGGTTACTCACACAATTTAACATCTAAATTACTTACAAAAATTTCCCTTATTGCTTATTGCCTCGACGTCCCGGTAATATCTGGAATCAGTCGCTCGATGGGTTGCTCTAAAACATTTATAACAAACACATATCATTATTGAGCACAATTATAAATTCAATTATGCACATTCATGTATACTGAATATATATGAGCATGTTAATGAAAAATTCTCGGGTATATTTTCTTACTAAACTAATGTAAACGTCAATTGTACTTCAAACGTTGCAAAATTCATACATTCAATTACTATTCTAGCTTTTGCTGGAAGCACTTCATTCGGGTCAACTTTGCATAATCAATAAGATCAAGAAAATGATGTATTTCTGTAACTCTTTCTTCTAGAAAATTATCCCTCTATGTATTAAGTTTCCAATGATACTAATTTCATACAATTTGATTTAATATTCAATGAGTTATGCTCCAAATATCATAGACTGTGCACATTTGAAATTTTGGATAATTTATGATCATACCTCCAAGTTGTACACCTGATAACTCTCAATTACAACATCCAAAAATTACAAAGTTTATACCAATTTAAAGTTAAGAGAATAAATGACAACTTTGGTGAAGGCACCTCAGTCTAATTTGGCCTACTTCAGTGCCGTTTATTCAATAAACACAGTATATGATTTCTGTCCCTTGTAGTGCTATAGCCTAAGCTAAGACACAATTTCATGCAAATTTTGAAAATCTTAGAGATAGAATTAAAATTCGAATTCTTAAAGAAAGTTGTAGACTTATGACTCTAGGTTAAGCTGAATCAATAATTAATCCATTTAGAAATCTACAAATCAATCTATAAATAAAATACCGAAGCATGTGCTTGAAAATCTCCAGTTTGTAACATTCCAGCACATACCCTCACTTTGAGTCAATCAATCTTTTTCTAATCAATTCAGATGGATATAAATTTTTATGGAGCGAAAGAAAAATGTCTTAGGAGTCTATTGGTTTAATTTTCAAGTAATTTGGAGATCAAATGGAAAATTTATAGAAAAAAGAGTCAGAACTATTCAGTAAAAAAATACTCTAGTTCATAAACTACATGCAAACCATCACCTTCTTTCTCTCTCTAAAATTCAAGTTTTCTTCTTCTTCACCGAACACTGCAAAATTTTCTCTTTTCTTCCTTCTTTTTCTTCCTCTAGATTTTAAACTTATATCTTCCCTAATTCTCTTCATTTCAACCCCCAATTCAGTTTAGATCATCCATAACAAATCAAAATCTATAATTACAAACAAACATCAAAAATCGTATATTCTTCATATATATTTCATATTTTTCTGCAGATTTTTCCCCATCTTATTTCCTCCTTCATTCCAAGTTTTTCTATCAACTTAATCCTTCTTGATGCACAACAACAAATCTTATGCGTGAATTGTCCTTTTTACACCCGTTTTAGTTCAACATAACACAACAAATCAAAAATCCAAGATTCAACGTAAACATTAAAACAAATCACTATTCACGCATACATGTTCTCATGTTTCTGTATTTGTTTCCAGTTAACTCCAAGTTTATGAACTTTCCATCTTCTGCATCTTCCCACTCAATTCTTCATTCTTACTTCCTATTTTCAGCATTTCTACACCCATTCAAAATGAGCTTACCCCAAAATAATTCAAAGTTCCAAGTTACAACAAACATAAAACCGAAGCATACAAGCAGACCTGGCCCTAGGCAAGGACAGGCTGGGCACCCGCCCAAGGGCCAGCTTAACGAAGAATAAAATAGATAATAAAAGGCCCCATTTTATTTCATTTTGTTCTTTATGAAGGTCTTGGTCTTTATAAAGAGTAACAAAAGGGCTCCTATTTTACCTCTTTTATTCTTTATAAGGGTCCACTTTTAATTATCATAAAGAAAAAAAAGAAAAATGGGAACCTTTTTTTATTTTCCCAAGTCCTATAAATGTCAAGACCGACCCTGCATACAAGTATATATATATTTTATATACTGAAGAACATTCCTAAATAAAACCTATATCATGCATGCATTCCTTTATAAGCTTGAAACATCATCTCTTGGTCATTAATCAGTATTATAAACATGAAAATGAAAGCACAACTTACTTGTTTTAGACTTCACACACTTGAGCAAAATTTCAGAACTTAAAAGAATGAATTGTTAGTGGAGAGAAGCAAGGATAGAAAAAGACAACCAAATAAGAATGCAAATGGCATGGTGTTTTAGTGATGGGGAATAAGGAGAAGAGTAGGTGATGTTATAGTGAAGAACATCGAGAGAGAGATAGAGAGAGAGCTGGAGACTTGTTCTTCTATGCATGTCGTCCATGTGTCACTTACTTGTGCTGCCACATGTCAAAATGCTATTGGTCTATTTGTCTTTTATTTTTCCTAGTCCAATAATAACCCAAATTTTAGAAATTTCCTAAAATTCACCAAAAATTCCAAAATAATACTACTAGCCTCCAAATAAATTTTTAATGCAAATAATCCAAAATTTGCATTTTTAATTGAATTTAGAAAC